>JAZKJV010006915.1:0-592335 GCA_037367405.1 Ottelia alismoides | reverse complement strand
TATAAAGAGAAAAAAATAGAAATAATCTAAACAAATATACAAAAACTGCTACGCTATCTGTTGCTCCCCAGCAACTACACCATTTAAAATGTAGCCAAATTACTAAGGAGAGAGTCATGTACGCTCACAAAGAAAGCTAACAATCACTTGATGAACGCGAAAATCATCTCTTTAATAATTGAATATTGTAGTTTAGGAGACAGATTTCGATTCTTCAAAAACCACAATCTTTGAATGTTGTGGAGAATTTTTACTTGGTAAGTGTACAAAGGTCAAACACACGGACACGAGCCTCTTTGTCTATTTATTGACAACTATTGATTAATTAATGAGTGATTATTTTCTAAACCTACATCTTCATATGCACAGACAAAATGTTGTAGAAATGTAGGAAGAATCAACAAGAAATGATGCTGGGAAAAGATCATATAATGCATGCATTTTGTTTGGTTTTAAAATGCAACAAATCTCTGAATTATATGCAACAAATGACTATGAAAACAATAATGTACAAATATGTTTTGGAATTATCAAATCAATGAGCGATCATATAGGCATTGAATTCGGAGACAAATTTAGGATCAAGGATTAATAATAACAATGTGACTAATGAGACGGAGACACACTTATCATCAAAAATTAGCACCTTTAATTATGTGTCAAATCAATGAATAAAACATGCCATTAGGTAGAGGATAAAGCAAGCTGTAAAATGAACCTGTAATCATTTGATTTGGAGATAATATGCTCAAGATATGATGAAATTAGTACAAGCGGCATAAATGTAATAAAAAAGATAAAAATAAGGATAATTATTAGAAATTGGTCCCTGGATGGACCCATTTGTAATTTCAGAAATCTGGAGGGAGCCATTTGTAAATATTCCTCATGCATGGGGCCATTTTGTATTTTTAATAACTGACAGGGCCTCTATAATTACCTCAAGCACGCATGTGAGTCTTGCGCCCAGAGGACCTGAATGTAAATCTTATAAAGTTCAGGGTCTCCCCTGCAAATAACCTTGAGCCTCACATGGGAGAGCTAGGCTCATATGGCTGCAGCCTAGAGTGGACACACGTCGGCCCTTGGCGCTTCGGGCGAGTGGCTTGGATGGAGCAAGCCTGCTGGTTCGGAGTTGCAATGTGGTCGTATATGGGCCGTTGGATCGCAATTGTAAGTGCACCATCCAGTGCTTCTCCTCCACTGAAGGAGCGACGATGTATATGGAGCTTCTATGAGACTACCAAAGCTCCTCTGTGCTCCTCCAAGGTTGTAGAAGGTCTGGGGAGTGTCATGGCCACCTAGCGAGGACAGATAAGGACGGAGAAGCTATGAGGGTAGATGTAGACAGTGGTCAGCGAAGCATCACTGGTGGTGAAGCTAGAGATCGGAGAGCGGGTACAAATTCTAGTCATTGACCAGCAAAAGGTTAGCATAACGTAGCCGAGGCGTACGTGATGTGTGTGTGAGTGAAATGGGGGTGAGTGGAGGTCGTGGGGCGAAGAAGGCAGCGACCCTAAATGGGTCCCTCTGTCGTGTTTACGGAGAATGTGGAGCGAGGCATTGATGGTTGTGGAGGAAGGAAACATGTGATCAGAAGGGAGAGCGAAGGTCGGAGTTACGTGGCGAAGGTGAAGGTGAGGTTCGATCGGAGTGAGGATGACTGTGATGAGCAAATAAAATTGGAGATAACTCACAAAAAAATAGAAAAGACACACTTGGAAAAAATGAGGACGAGAAGATGGACGAATTTGGCTTGGGTTTAGGTTCCCTATGGGACCTTCGGTCATCGTACAACCCGCTTAACCATGATGGGGTGCTCAGCAGGCCAGAGGTGCTGCAACATGGTGGTCAACGCCGTGGGTCGACACCGGAGTAGGGGGTGCCATAATAGCCCTCCTCCGACCTCCGTCTATCACATGGAGATGGAGGAGAGCTAGGGATCAAGCTTTGTATTTGTGGATGTCGTGAAATGGAGGTGGTGGCTTAATAGGTGGGGAAGTCTCAAGCGTTTCAGCGGAGGTGGCAGAGGTTTAAATGGCCAATTAATGGCCCCTAATAGATCGAGATTAATGGATGGGAGGTTACGAGAGGAAGATGGATCCTAGGGCTAAGTGGAGGGCGTGTTAGGATGCGTAGAGGGGGTCGGAGGCATCCGTTAGAATAAGAAGGGGGCAATGCTGTCGGCAAGCATAACAGACAGAGAGAGGAGCATTTGGAGGTAGACGAAGAGCTCCCAGCCATTGGATCAGATGATCCAATGGCCAAGATTACGGTACAAGAGAACGGTGCAGATCTGATCTATCAGATCAGATCAAGCGGTTGACGAGGATGTGGGTGCAGGCGGTGGAGATGAGATGTGGGCTTCATCTGATGGTAGGGCTAGAATGGGTAACGTGGAGGGAGCAGAACCATTGGATGAGATAGCCATCCATTGCTTGTGATAAAGGGGGAGGGAGGTGATTGAGATCAGATCTAGAAGAAGATCTGATGGCTAATGTTTTTCTGGGGATGGGTGGTTGTGATTGAGGCAGGAGAGGATGGATTTAACAGCCAATAAGGAGGCTATGTGGAGGGAAGAGGACTAGGCCACAAGGGTGTCCTAGATAGCACCACGTGGCCCAATCAAGTTATTCCAAAAATGGGAAAATAAAGAAAATTAAGAAAGAATTAGTAGGAAGTTGAATTAACATAAAGTCAAAACATGAAAGTTGTCGACTCGATGAGATCTACAAGTTTCATGTTGAATAAAAAGTCAATGGAGGTCAACATACAAAGAATAAGTTTTTGCAAGCATTTTTAAGGGTTAAAAACACTTCATTTTAAGGGTTTGTTATTTTTATATTTTTAAATTCTTTTTGAAACAAAAATAAATATATGCAATAATTAACCTAATTTTTAGGTATTTTTAATAAAAATAGAAATAAAGAAAGTGTCAGTTAATAAATACAATAATCAGGGTTAGATACTTAATGTCAATTATACACAGATTATTTGCAATATAATACATGTTAATGATAGTGAATTAATGGTGGTTTTTATTGAATTGTTTAAGTTATGACGATAATAAATAGATTTTATAATGATGTATCTAGGATTCATAATACCCTATATTTAAACTATGATCACCCTTGAACATCTAAAGCAAGAAGTTGTTGGTCTTGATAGTTCATGTCAACTTTCAAGTTTAATTCATCAAAGACCCTCAATTTGAGTGATCCTAAAATTCTAGGCTCAACCATGCTCTAGTCAAAAGGAATCCAACTTCTCTATTTATCAGACTATCTGTTTGTACTTACAATATAAGGATATGATAATTAGTGTACTGCATTCATGAGAGTCGAGTCGAGATGTCACCCAAGGTTGTAGTCTAGGAGACTCTCCTCTAGAACCAATCCTCAACACTAGGAATAAGCCAGTTCTTGCTTCAATCAACCATCCCATTAGTTTGTTAGACTTGAAAGTGTAGATGGATGGCCAGATGATGGAGTGTATATGATTGTGTATATTTTTCTCTCCCTCGTACTGGAACAAGGGGCCTCTCGAGTGCCTTATTACTCAACACATGTATATTTTTGTTTGTTGATCAATGTGTCCATCAAGAGATTTTGGAGTCGTCTGCACTTGTTTTCCTGAGAGTACACTGAGGTGTGTCTCTTTTGAGTATCTAAGATACCTTTGACATCCAAACATGTATCAGTATACGATGCAGAGCTCTTTTTGTGTGCTAGCCCAACTCCTTGGTACTAATAGCATTTGGTCCAAGTGGACACTTTGAAATGGTTGGGAGCGCTCACCTCTGGTGAAAGCACATCGAATTTGTACTTGTAATGATAGATGCTTTCTTTGTGTGAGTGAACTTCTCTCGAATTTCATTTCAATGTTTGGCTAGCTCCACTACATTTACCAAAAGTTGGTTCACACTGATCAAAAATCTAATTATGTTTCATCACACCCTGGCACATAGGTAGATTTCAAAGGATAACATGCGAACTTGTCCACTTAATGTCTAGGGTTTTGGTGACACTCAGGTTTCTTGAAGTCATCATTGACTTTATACTATTCTTGAGCATCATTAGATCGGGTATAAACTTGAATCACTAGTCCTAGTTCCTCAAGTGATAACTCAACTCATCTCATTAATCATGCAGTTGTGAAAGTGATGTGTTGGTCATATTCTTTGGAAGGTAGAGATGAAGAGTGCAATATAGTGCTCAAATCATTCAAACTAGGAAAGTGTGAATTATTAAATTCAAAACCCTTATGACTAAGGCTGGCTAACTCAGTTTCTCAAGATCTCATAAATCAAGTTTCTTCAACTACTCAAGCCTTGAGTGATAGTGAATGTGTCAGGAATACACCAACTTCAGAGTTAGTGGAATTTTTGTGATTATTAGTTTTTGCAAATTATTATTATTATTATATTTTTTCATTTTTTATTTTTTTAATTCTTCAA
Source organism: Ottelia alismoides (assembly GCA_037367405.1). Classification (NCBI taxonomy): domain Eukaryota; kingdom Viridiplantae; phylum Streptophyta; class Magnoliopsida; order Alismatales; family Hydrocharitaceae; genus Ottelia; species Ottelia alismoides. The sequence goes on along the minus strand of JAZKJV010006915.1, from coordinate 587,879 downwards.
AAAGATAATGATTGGCCCAAGCTCATATGAATAGTTGCATCTACTTCCAGCCAGTATGGGTGTAAGTACGGACCGTAAAAATATGGATACCCGTTACTTGAGGAAAGAACCTTACACAGTGTCCTCTAAACCATACACTCTGCTAAGGATACTGTAGTTCCCTCACTAAAGTCAGTAGCTACTCATTTTTAAGCCTACTAGTCAGAATCTCTACCGAAGAAAGTTTTCTATTTTTCAGATTTTAATGGGATTTTGAATAAAGTTAATTTTAGTTACAAAAAGTTAGTCCGTCAAAGATTTTTACACAAATCAGTTTACAAGCAAACATAAACCCTAGCAAAAAAAGTTTCAACAATTTTAAAATATGAGCTCTGGCTAAAGTGTATATATATAGTATATACGGTATACCCCTGTACACTTAACTTTTGCTCTCTCCTCATAGCACAAGTGATATGAAACCATAGTTCCGACTAAATACAAGGTGATATAGTGAAACTGACTCGGAGGTCCCCCTATCCTTAGGTCAAAAATGACCTAAGTATAAGAAGACATGTAGAGGGAAGTATTGGATGTGGATTTTTGAGCAGGGGGACCTGCTATTTATTTGGGTTAAAGGGGAGGGGGTGCAAATTTTTACAAAGAATGGATGAAGATGTGGAGAGTTGGGGTGAATACATAGAGATGGATGTGTGTATGGAGGGAGGGGGTGTATATCATCGAGTGATCTACATCTCTCTCTCTCTTTTACACAAGCGATCCCTCGAACGGGGACCTATAGAAAGCACATGATACAGACATTTTTTTGACAAGAGATGCATGAACAGAAATGCTGACTAAATTCTTTGAACTCTTCTGGATTTCTTTTGTGGCTCCTTGCAGCCATAAATCCCAAGTCCACGCCTCCATGGGTCTCAATCATCCTCGATCTCCAAGGTCCCTGCCACAAAAGAAGAATGCCAGATAAATATCAAGAAAATAATCATGAAATGAAGATCTAAATTTCTGAAAATATTCACATCAAAAATAATACAATAAAATTCAACAAACAAATAAAGATAAGTCGTATCCTCGGTAACAACACCATTTTACGAACACGAAAATTGTCTCTTTAATAATCAAATATTGTAGTATAGGAGACATAATTTGATTCGTCAAAAACAACAATCTTTGAATGTTGTGGAGAATTTTTACTTGGTAAGTGTACCGAGGTCGAACACAGGGACACAATCCTCTTCATCTATTTATCGAAAATCATTAGTTAATTAATGAGCGATTGGGTTCTAAGCCTAGGTCTTCATATGCACAAATAAAATGATGTAGAAATGCAAGCAAAATTAACAAGAAATGATGCATGGAAAAGTTCATATGTTGCATGCAATTTGATGGGGTTTAAAATGCAACAAATCGCTGAATTATATGCAACAAATGATTATGCAAACAATAGTGTAGAAATATGTGCTAGAATTATCAAATCAATGAGCAATCATATAAACATTGGATTCAGAGACAAATTTATCATCAACGATTAATAATGGCAATGTGACTAATGAGCAGGAGATACTATAAGTCACCAAAAATTAGCACATTTAGTTAAGTGTCAAATAGTGAATAAAGCAAGATATTAGGTAGAGGATAAAGCAAGCTTCAAAATGGAACTGAAATCCATCGATTTAGAGATAATATCTCAAGATATGATGAAAATAGTGCAAGGGCATAAATGTAATTAAAATATATTAAAATAAAGGATAATTATTACAGAAGGGTCCTTGGAGGGACCCATTTGTAATTTCAGAAAGCCAGAGGGGGCCATTTGTAAATATTCATCATATGTAGGGTACATTTTGTATTTTTAATAATCGGCGGGGCTCTTGTGTAATTTAACCCAAGCGCGCATGTGAGGCATGCGCCTGGAGGACCTGAATGTAAATCGTGTAAAGTTCGGGGTCTCCCTTGTAAATAACCCAACCCCTCATGTGCATAGCATGTAGGCGGGCTTGTCTTGGATGGCTACAGCCTCGGGTGGACACCCGACAACCATTGGTGCTTCGGGCGAGTGGCATAGATTTAACAAGTTTACAGGTTCGGAGATGCAACATGGTTGTATCAAGGCCATGGGATGGTTGTTGTAAGGGTGCCATAAAATGGCGCCGATGATCATCCTCCGTCGGAGGAGCGACAACGTATATTGAGCTCCAACAAGATTGCCAGAGCTCCTCCGTGCTCCTTTGAGGTCGTAGAAGTTCTGGGGAGCATCATGGCCACCCGGCGAGGACAGTTGACGGAAGGCGAAGCTATGAGGGTAGCTGTAGATGGCGGTCGATGAAGCATCACCGATGGCAGAACTTGAGATCGAAGAGGGGGCACAGATTCTGGCCATTGACCTGTAAAAGGTTAGCATTGAGTAGACGAGGCGTGCGTGATGCGTGTGTGAGTTAAGTAGGGGTGAATTGAGGGTCGTGGGGGCGAAGAAGGCGGTGGCCCTAAATGGGTCCTCTGCTGTGTTGTTGGAGAAAGTGGAGCGAGGCGGTGAGGGTTGTGGAGGAAGAAAACATGTGATAAGAAGGATGCGCAAAGGCTAGGGTTACGTGGAGAAGGTGAAGGTGGGGTCTGATGGAGTGAGTAAGATGGTGACCAATGACTAAAATCGGATATAACTCACAAAAAAATAGAAAAGACACACTTGGAGCATTCGAGGAAGAGAAGATGGACTAATTTTCCTTGGGCTGAGGTTACCTAAGGGACCTCCGATCGTTGCATAACCCACTCAGCCACGACGGGGTGCTCAACATGCCAGAGGTGTCGTAACACGACGGTCAAAGCCATGGGTCGACACTGGAGCAAGGGGCACCATTATGGCCCTCCTCCGACGTCCATCTGTCACAGGGAGGTGGAGGAGGGCCAGTTTTCGAGCTCTGTATTAGTGGAAGTCATGAAACGGAGGTGGAGGAGGCGACTTAATAGGTCGAGAAGTCTTAAGCATTTCAATTGAGGGGTTGGAGGTTTAAATGCCCAATTAATGGCCCTAGAAGATCAGGATTGATGGATGAGAGGTTATGCGGGGAAGCTGGATCCTAGGGCTACGTGGAGGGAGTGATAGGATGCATAGAGGGGGTTAGAGGTATCTGTTTGAATAGAAAGGGGAAATGGCTGTCGGTAAGCATAACAAACAGAGAGAGGAGCATTTGGAGGTAGATGAAGAACTCCTAGCCATTGGATCAGTTGATCCAACGACCAAGACTGTAGAGCGAGTGAACAATGCAGATATGATCTATCAAATCAGATCAAGAGGCTGATGAGGAGGTACGTGCGGGTGGTGGAGATGAGACGTGGGCTTCACCCGACGACATGGCACGAATGGGTGATGTGGAGGGAGTAGAACCATTAGATGAGAGAGCCATCTAATGCTTGTGATGAAAGGGGAGGGAGACAACTGAGATGAGATCTTGAAGAAGATGTGACGGATGAGGTTTATCTGGAGATGGGTGGCTGTGATTGAGAATGGAGAAGATGGATCCAACGGCCAAGAAGGAGGCCGGGTGGAGGGAAGAGGACAAGGCCACGTAGGCGGCCCAGAGGGCGCCACGTGTCCCAATCAGATTATTCCAGAAATGGGAAAATGAAGAAAATTAAAAAAGAATTGGTAGGAAGCAAATTAAGAAAAGTCAAAACATGAAAGTTGCAGGTCGATGACATCTCCAAGTTTCATGTTGAACAAAAAAGTCCAAGGAGGTCAAAAATACAATGAATAAGTTTCTGCAAGCATTTTCAAGGAATAAAAACACTTCATTTTAAGGGTTTGTTATTTTTTGTATTTTTAAATTCTTTTTGAAGCCAAAATAAATATATACAATAATTAACCTAATTTTTAGGGATTTTTAATAAAATAGAAAATAAAGAAAAATGCTAGTGATTAAATACGATAATTAGGGTTAGATATTTAGTGCCAATTATACACATATTATTTATAGTATAATACAAGTTAATAATAGTGAATTAATGGTGGTTTTTATGGAATGTTTTTAAGTTAAGAGGATAATAAATAGATATTATAATGATGTATCTGGGATTCATCATCACACAATGATATCCGGCTAAATTCAATAAATAACCCATAGTAATCAAAGAAATAAAGAAACGCAAAGCAGATGAGTGTGGATCAAAATTTATTATAACCCAACAAAACAAGTGTGTATAGTGGACAACAGGTAGGGTGTTGAACACAGGTAACAAGTGACGTATCATGATTTTTTTATATAAATAAATAATGCAAGTGTATGGGCATATAGGTATGCACAAAATCAAACAATGTGTTGCGGGCTTTTAAATAATATATACATAAGTTTTTTATTTTTTATTTTTTATAGGTTACTAATTAATATATAAATATATAACAATATATTTGTAAATATATAAGGGATGTACTTCTAATATAAGTAATATATAATAAAATATATATAATAAATACCCAAAAATTAGATAATATCCCAAAGAATATGCTTTTTTATTTTTTAGGTTTTAAAGTGTAATTGAGGTTTTTAAAATATTCAACAATAATATAAACTATATATACTAAAAAATAGGTATATATATGCTATAGAGAGTTATACAATTATAAACATAGATAAATATAGTCAAAAATTTAAAAATAATATATTTTTAAGTTTATAAAATGTTTCTCTATTTTTATGAATTTTTGAGAAAGTTATACAATTATTTGTATTTTAAAAAATAGAAATATGGCAAAACATGATCTTTTTAAGTAGGTCGAATTGATTTGAGGATTAAAAATAGAAAAAAGGTCCAAAATTTCTCATAACAAATTTTAATATATATAAATAGATATAAATAAAGTATAGGGTAGAAACTAATATATTCTGAGTTTCTGAAAATATTTTATATTTTTTTACGATTAGTAAGGGTTTGCTAATTTTAAGAGTTTCTTTTGAGATTTTTTGGTGATTTTTTGTCTGGAGTGAGAAAATAGTTTGATAAACAGCAGTGGATTTTTTAGATTTTTTCGTAAAGGTTTTATAAAATTTCTGTATTATCTAAGTCAAACAGGGATTACAATATCTCTTTTTTATTTTTAATAAAAAGTAAATGCAATCAAAATGGCAAATAAAATATGTAGCGCGAACAAGTAGACAATAATGCAATGACAACTATTTTTGCAAGCTATTTAGATCACAGGAGCTATTTTTAATAAAGGAAAATACATAAATAAAAATAAATCAAGCTAGCAAGGGCATATTTACAAATAAAATATATTTCAAGGGCACAAGTGCAAAATAACTAGAATTTTAACACTACAACTTCATTTTTAATAGACTAAATATTTAATATAAAAGTCGTTAGAATATGCCTGCAAAATTTCCCCTTATGTGGGGGTCCACATGAGGTGAGCTGACACTAGAGTTAAATGCAAAATCAACAATACCAAGAGCATACATGCAAAATGTCCCAAAGTTTTATACATGAATGAATAATTACAGGACTTCTTATAAATAACAAAAATATGGAGGGGGTCATTGCAAATTTTACCACTTAACGTACTTTTATCTGGTAATTGTAGACGCTCCATGTGGTTGATCAAATAGCTTCCCTTATGTACCCTTTCGAATAAGATGAATGACCCAGATTAGATCTGGGTCATGTTCTTGATCGAACGGCTCGGAAGGGGATTGCAAGAACAATCGAAGAACTGTGAATGACGAGCTTCTATTTGATATTGGTCCTTTCTCCAATGATACATCTTCACTCTAAATGCCCCAGCAGCTACCTGGGACTCCTACACATGAAATGGTGGTCTATGGCAAGGACGAGCATGGCCAAGAAGCTCTTATAGCTCCAAATCAAATGGAGAAACTCCAGGTCTTCATTGAGATTACAAATGGGTCTTCAAGCACCCATGTCTGCATAAAACTGATCCATGGTTCGAGGGCTATGCCTTGACCGAAGAGTTAAGCAAAAAATGACATGAGTGGAATGAATATGGGGCCCCGATGAAGGGCGGTGGAGGGAGCATCGACTCCTAGATCCACGTTGGATTGGGGGGGGGAGCAGATGGAGTGATCGATAGAGAATGCGATGAAGAGGAGAATGAGATTAAAATCAGGGCGGTCGAATGGTTGGATGACCGTGAATTACCCTGTATCTCAAGCTCCAGGGATTTGGAGGTTTTTCTAAATTATAATTAAAAATGTGATTAAACTAGAAATTAAAGGATGAACAGTGAAAGAGGACTAAAGATATACCTTGGATAGGAAGAATGGGCCTCGACATGGCCTAGAAGCCAAGGAAGCTGAACCAATAGATGGTGATCTCTGGCGGTGGCGTGGATAAACTCCTCTACTGCTCCTCCTTACTGCAATACCCGAGAAATCGCGTGCTGTCATTAAGTGAAGGATATCAGAAGGCAATTGAGGGGTTAATAAATACCAAAGAGTTATCAAAAAATTAAGATGGAGATAGAGGAGCTTATTTATAGGGTGCAAAAAGGATGGACTTTGATCGAAGATGCTGCATGGATCGAGGATCATCGATGTGATCTATGGCCACAGCGTGAATGATGGATGTCCAATCTCCACGAAATGTGCCTCACGTCAAGCTAGAGCATCATGAGCTAAAGCAGATAAATGGGCGAAGAATCGCGCTCTGACAGATTGTCGCTCGAGGAAAAGAGATGGAGGATGTTGACTTGATCAACACAGGGAGTCCTCTGTTGTTCCACATGGACCAACTAGAAAATTCCCATGAAAAAAAGATTAGTAAAATGAAAAGGAAATAATAAATGAATTATTTAAATTTTTTATTAAAACAAGAAAATTGTTCGTAATTTAATGCAGTATTTTGTGCATATTTTTATTTATTTTCATATGGTTTTTATAATGAGTTAATGTTTACATGTAACAATATATCTAAATATACTTGTAATCGTGTATTTTTAGTCTGTGTTGTATATTTTATACAAGTATTTTTATATTTTTTATTTATTTTTATACACAATTTAAGATATTTATTTTATTTTTCTATGTTAATATGTACACTTAATTAATTATTTACATATACATTATAGGTATATGCATGTATATTTTACCTATTTTTTTAAATATATTATTTTTTGATTTTATTTTATTATAAACATGCATATATGTTTCAAATAGTATTTACAATTTTATAAAAATAAAAGAATTCGAAAAATATAGAGAATAAATATATTGAATAAAATATTCAAGTATATTGTACAATAGGTGCCCAAAACCTAAATTTTACATCTTAACTCCAAATTGAATGAAACCACTTTATTAAATAACGTATTTAAAGTTATATACAATTAAAGGCGATTTGGATTCATTGCGATACAGTATGGAAAAGATACATGTCTATGAAGTTTTATTTTGACTTTTTATTTTGTGTCACGGGCACATTGTGCATTATTTTTGTGTGAACTCAATTTTGTATCTTTATTTGTATTTTTATCTACAATATTTATGTATAAATTTTATTAATTTGAGGAATAAATAATAATGAATAAAATAGGTTCCAAAATTAATAAAGATGAATTACAAATTAGGGTTTTTATGTATTTTTTGTACAATTTATCTGCCCTATCTACCCCTACTTTATTCCTTATTGAACAAGTCATCATGATGACTGAGTCTCGGGGTCTATGGTCACTCGACACCTATGGTGTTTCATTTCTTTTTTCTTTTCTTCCTTTATTCTTTTATTTTAGAATTAAATACAATAAATATATAGTATTTTATACAGTATTTTGTACAAATTATAGAGTGTTTACTTTGACAAATTAATGATATATATATACATGCACTTCATTAGGGATTATAGTCAGAAGGAAAGAATAAAGGTGATGAAACATACATTCATCAGTAGCTGACAACCATTGCAAAAAATAGTCGAAAATTTGAACATGGAATTGAGGAAGAATCCTTTAGCCGCCCCATCTTAAAGTGAGAGAAGTCTTTACCATTTGGGTGATTTAGTAATGGATTTTGGAAAAAAGAAGTAGCTATAACCACATTTTGTTGCAATGGCATAAGCTTTAAAAGAACCAACAAATAGTTATACATCAACCAGTATTGCACTTAATTTTGATTAAAAGTCCCAAATTCGACTCTCATATAATGTAACTGCATGGATAATGGGCATGCATTCTGCATAACAAAATTAGGGAGCTTGGTAGCTTGGACGACAAATTATCAATTTCTTCTTTTTCCATTCACTACAAGAATAATGACCTAAAGCAACAAATAATTTAATATTTGTTGTCATATATTTCGTAGTTGAATATATATATCAATGAATATCATTAATTTCTTACTTCTTTAAATTTATAACAAATCATATTACAATGACTATCCGTTGACTTTTTCTTCTAATCATTGTTAAATTTGGTAACGATTAATGCGAATTTTAACGAATAATTCAACGGAAAGATCATTGTTATATGAACCTTTAACAAAGAACATGACATTCTTTGCTAATTACAAGTAGAAAAGATGATTTGGCAACAAATAATATTCATTGTTAAACCATTAACATCGGAAGATATGGCAAAAAATATTCAAAAAAATCATTGCCTTAGATTTACTTTCTCGTAGTGATTAATATCTAAACATATTCTTTGAGAAAGAATGCAAAGGGTTGGATATGTACGAGGAAATAAGTTGTACTCTTTTCCTGGATGCTTTAAATTCTGTACAAAAATAGGGGTAACGTATATAATACAGAAAGGGATTTTCATTACTTAATAACAGACAATTGATATAAAATAGAATTAAGTATTTGTAAAATAGGAAGAGCCGATAAATCCATATATAATAGAATTAACTATGCCACTGGCTTCCATGGAAAAAAGGAAAGAAGACAAATTTTTCAGATACTGCTTATTTAAAAATAGTTGAAAATGGAGCAATTATTATGAAATTGTGATTAACTAATATGACGAAATTCAATTTTAATTGTAACACTATAAATAGAAAGTGTGTATTTTGTTTGGTTAAATTTATACCATTCTCCCTTATCTCTTTCCTCATTTTTTTGTTATTTTTAAAATTAAATACATGAAAGATTTACTTAGAATAATAAGTGTGATACGTATTTCAAATATCGTGAGCAATTATAAGATCACTAAAATTTGGAAGCGTTGATGGAGTGGATAAAAGTCTTAAATTAAATTAATTTTGAAATAACACAATGTTGATATATGGTGATCTAAAACCACCTAGGTTTTATCAAAAAACAAAAATAAACAAGAAAAAGGTGTGTGTGAATATATGATCTACGCTCCTTGTGAGCAGATACATTTTATTCATTTTCTTTTTTGTGGTGATTTCGTGTTGATCAAATATATATAACATTTCAAATGTTTCCACCTACCACTGACTTTGTAAGGGGCACAACACGACAACCTAGAGGGGTGGGGGTGAAGGAGATTGTGGCAACAAAACTTTTCTTTTAAAGTACATTGAATATAGATTGAATTAGCTAAAAATATGGAATATAAGTACTTTCATATATGATACTATTATTAGTTGATAAATAAATAAACTCATAACAGAATAAAACTAGAGTTTCTAGAAATATATCAAAAAATATATTGTAGTGATGATCTGCGACATTTGATTCTTTAATTATGGCAAGAAAAACTTTGAGTTGTGATGGTTAAGGCATCATACAAAATTCATTGCCAAAAGCAAGGTAGTCATTGAATTCTGGCAATAATATATTCAATGCCACTACTCTGGCAATAAAACATGGTGTATATAATTTCTAACAAATATGTAGCTAAAATATTACTTTACGACAACAAAAAAGTTCATTGCAAAAGAAACAATACGTAGAGGGTGTTATCACATTTCCTTCCAGAGAGCCGCAAAGAACCATCCTTAGTTTCACATATTCTTCCCGCTCTGTCTCTTCTTAAAAGAATCAATGACTACTTAGTTCCAGAATATTAATATATAGTTGTGTATCGGAGCCCGTCACCCCACTTCCCCCCACTCGGTACAGATTTAGATGACTAAAGTAAATCAGAAGAGACAGAGTAAAAATGAAAAAATCGCAAAAAGAAATAATATCATATATAAATTGATAGTACTAACACTACTGATCTATAATACAAACTTCCCATTTTTTTGTAAAATTTATATAACCTTAAATCATATTTTGTTTTCCTAAAAATAAATACTTCATTCACTTTAGAAGTAATCTATCAAACTATAAGTTGATTAGATCATCGTCCTCTAGAATCGTGGTGAGCAGCCCCCCTCCCACACGGATTACTATCTTCATGATATCCTCAACATTTTGACACTACAAGAAAATTGGTCAAAGGCAATGAATAGTTTCATATTCCTTGTCATATCTTTCATGATTAAATATATAACAATGAATATTATTCATTACTTACTTCTTTAAATTTGCAACGAATAATTATATTCGTTGCTATATTCCTCACAAAGAATAAAATGATAATGGTTAATCATTGACTTTTTTTCTAATCATTGCTTAATTAATAAATGATTAATATGAATTTTAGCGTATAAGTCAATGGAAAAATCATTGTTATATTACTCGAAGAGATCCAATGGCCGATCGTTCACAAACCATATATAGATGTCTCGTGATAGTCGACCATGATATGCATATCAGGATGGGTGATGAAGATGCAGGGGAAGAGATTAGTACATCCTGGTCATGGCAATATCGATGGGAATTCTATACATTACATATATGATGTGTTTAAGCTTCTTGCACACTGTTTTACACCTCTTATTCAAATGGATATTCACTAAAGATAATAACATAGTGGCGTATACCACATGACTAGACATTGATCGGCTTCCCGTGACACAAGACTATCTATAAATGATCTCGGGAGTGATGTAGGATGGAGAGACAAGATTGGTGTTGGGCTTTCAGTAGAGAATGAATAACTTCAAGTAGCTGAGATTGCAAATATTAGTCATGGTCTCCTCACCAAGCCAGATAAGAGGGTACTCTCCATCCTCTTATCAAGGTGACAAATTTGCATAGATTCATAATATCTGCAAAAAAATAGAATCAGCCCAATGTTAGAGGATCGAATCATCTTCATTGTAGTGCAATTGATTCAAATGATGCGAGAAATACCATATAGTAATAGCCAATAAAAATCACAAACTGTGAATCTATTTGGAATCTTAATTCATACCTAACCTCTATTCCAACTTCATATACCTTATCCTCTCAGTCTCATTGTGCCAGAGAGTTAGCTCCTTGCATCATTGTGTGAATATGCCTTCGTCAGTGCATTACATGTGGAGCTTGAGACGAACCGCCACAAGAAATTTTACCTAAGATAATGAATAACCCGAATATTTGTTGTCATATTTTATCATTTTAGGGGATGCATTGGGGGCGAAGGTTATCATTTGGGTATCTGACGATTTGATCTTATCATTTTTGGGATATTATTTATATTGGAATTTAATCCACCTGTGTGAAGGGAATTCAAAACTCACGTCATGGAAATACAAAAAAGAATAGCAAGCATTTTGTTAATTCAATGTATTCATCGAAGAACTTCTAGTTTCAGCATAACAAAAATTTTATGCAAATCGAAATTATAAGTTTAAGGATACAATTTCCTAACATGGATTCTTATATCCTTATAAATAATAGGAAGAGAAGAGTGTTACCTTTTGAGGTATGAGTCTCTAAAGCAAGAGACTTTTTGAATGAAGTTCGATCTGAGGACTCTCCTCTTGCAGGCACTATGATGAGTCATGTTTCTTCCCACAAACTTTGATATCTTCTTCTTCATGATGTTGTTCATGCAAGAATGAGATAAAAATGATCTAAAACTCCTGATTTTGTCTCATGAAATTAAATCCTCTTCAATGTACATGAAGCAGGATAAAGAAGATGATCTTCTCTATCGCAAGGTGATGAAGCCAAATTTCATCATCTTTATTCTATCATTTTGGCATCAAAAATCCTAGCAAATGCGTGTAAATACCCTTAATTTCCATATCTTAGAATTCATGCATGTGCATGTAATTAGTGTATAAAACACTGTAATTAAAGCCAAAGTTATAGAATAAATAAAAGAAAAGAAAAAGAATAAAATATTGTAAATATTTTATGATCTGAAACCCCGAGACCTAGGCATCTCGATGGCTATGTCGACAAGGAATAAAGTAGGGGGAGATAAGGGCCAAAATACAATAAAAATTCCTTTTGTTTAATTCTTTCTTTAATTCTTTTGGGACCTATTTTTAGTCCCACCTTTTATACTTTAAATAAAGAAACTTTGTACATAAAAGTTGTATATAATTAAATAAAGAAAAATACAAAATTGATTTCACTCAAAAATAATGCACAGATAAAAAGTTGTGATCTGAATAAGATTTCGGAATCCCAACATCCCAGACCCGTATCTCTCAAATAAAAACTCAAAATTTATCAAACTCACCTTTAATGGTATATAATTTTCAATAATCTATTTAATGAAGATGGTTTCGTATTTTTCGGAGTTACGGTTTGAAAGTTGAGTTTTGGTCCCCTATTGTATATTATACCAATTAAAATATTCATTTTATTTATTATTCATTATTTTATTCATATTCTTTTATTATTTCATAGATTATTATATATGTACATATTAAAACTGGAATAAAATGATAAATAAAACATTAAAAAAATAAAATTCTTGTATAAAATACTTAAAAATTACCAATATACTGTGTTAGAACCACGTTTTTGGCCGTTTTCGCCGATTTTTGGAGGATGCATCGTGCATCTTTTCGCGATGAAGTCTTCTTGACTTTTTCTCCTCTTATATCCTTTATACATGCCCAGTATATAGTTTTAGCATTGGATCATGTATTTGCCCTATTTTCTTCATGCTTTGGAGCATGATTATCATGTTGTCTGACCCCCCTCTGCTGTGCGTCAGAACATTAGTTTTTGCCAATATTCACGAATTTTTATAGGCCGATTCGTTCACCCAATCGCTGGGCTTCCTTCTAGACTCTTTCTCTACATACATCCATTATACACGCCCATCCTTTATATCTAGAGTTGAGTTGTCTATTATCAAGATACACACCGATCTTCTTGCCACCACATCAACTCTCTAACCAGCCTCTGCCACTCTTGTCAGATCCTTGTTTTTGTCCGATTTTGCGGATTTTTCAAGGCCGACCCTTTCACCCAATGGCTAAGCTTCCTTCACAACTTATTCTCCTTGATGTACCCTCATACACGCCCAGAGGTTTCTTGAAGGATTGGATCAAGGATTTTCTAGATATCCATCGTTCTTTGGAGCCGCCCACCTCACATGTACAAAAAGACCACATCTTCTTCCAATTCGTTTTTGAACCCTCTTGGACCCATTTTGGCCACCCTCCTTGGAGCTCAAGATAGAGTGAAGTGACAGTGAGCTCCCCAGCTCCCCGGAGGCGCGGCTAGGCGAGTCGAAGGGCGACTCCATCACCATCTCCGGCCACCTTAGCCGTGAGGTCCATCTCGCCATTCTTGGCTTGAGGTACATCGGAGCACTTTCACGCACATTCCCTTGTTATCCAAGATCAGCTTGACGCCACCTGGGTTAGTGGGGCATTTTGCAATCACGTCCCCGCATTTTTGGCATATTTCGGAAAGTTTTCGAGTACATTTTTGTACTGCAGTTTCGTATTTACTTTTTTCATCTGTACCCCTGTGTTGTAATAGCTATAACTCATTCGTCTAAACTCGGTTTCTCGTGAGATTTTTTTTTAGAAAGCTGTTTAAGAGTTCTACATCATATCTGAATTTCAGATTTTTCTGATGTGCGAACTATTTTTGGCAAATTTATGAAGTCAGAGTATTGATTGGACTTGTTTTGTTGATAACGCTTGAAATACTCAATATCACTCGCTCAATTTTTGGATATGTTGTAGTAATTAACAGGGCCGAATTAGGGTTCAAATTTCAACAATAAATATTGCGATTTGTGTCCTGTAGAATTTCTACAATATTTTAAGCGATTGATTTATTTCGGGAGCATCTTTCATCTATTTGAAAATCTAAAAATATGTCCATGTGCCCCTAACGTTGTTCTATAATCAGATTTTTGTTGTATTTTTATCTTTTTGTTTGAGTAGTCAAAAAAATCAAAAACATCATTTCTACCTTCTTGCAGTCTTTTATTTTTAATATATTCATTACCTTTTAAAAAATTCCAAAAAATTATATTTTGTTTGTTTCTGTATGTTTTAACTTCAGACCAAAAATCATTAAAAATTTCAAAAGAAAACCCCTAAAAATAGCAAAACACCAAAAACCTTCCTAAAAATCTTAAAAATTCTAAAAAAATCCTAAAAATACAATTTCAGTTTCTGAATTTTCCTTATTTTGTTATATTTATTAAAAATTAAGTTGAGGAAGTTTTGATTGTGTTTGATATTTTTTCATCCTCATTTTAATTTCGGCCAACAACCTATCTCACTATTTACTAGTATTTTTGCCCTTAAAAATACCAAAAAAATTAGGAAAAATCTAGAAAAATCACAAAAATATTAGAAAAATATAAAAATCACAAAAACATTCCATTTCTCGTATTTTGAGTATTTTCCCCTATTTTTAACCCATCTATTATCTCTAGTGTACATATATATTCCTTATATACATTATATCTTTATTAAAAGAAAAAGAAAATATAAAAGTACAAAATATAAAAGAAAATACAAAATCAGTAAATTAAAAACCCAAATATAAAAATATAAAATCAAAAATTAAATAAAAAAAATATAAAATTCAAAACCCACAAAAAAATAGCACCTGTAGGCACTTGATCACAATCACATTTTGCACTTAACTTGATCTATTCTGCCTTGCTCCCTGTGTTCGAACTCTCTACATACTTGCACCTATACATCTTTTATGTAGAGTTAAAAATAAATTTGACTCCACATTTGCTTGTCATTGTTTGATATTTGATTGTGGGTTCATTGTTGATTAATTATGGGATTTTGTAGTGGTCAAGACATCGACTGTTGATTCACCTTGTGAATCAATACGACCGCTCTCGATTCTGCATTTATCAAATGGCGCCGTTGCCGGGGAGCAACAGCGTGTAGATCAGTTTTTGTTTTGTGCTTGTGATTGGTTATCTACTCTGCGGCTTTTCTTTTTGCTATTTTATTTTTATTTTTTTATTGACATACATTGTTGAATTGTCTAATCATTCTTCCTTGGTTGACTTTGTGAGAGGAACCGCGGATCGAGGGAGACGCTCTACCTTGAGCGTCGGTGCACCCACGTTCGGGCGGCAGGAGACTTCTGACCTAGCATCAAAAAAAAGGGCAGGGAAGACTTGAGAAGACAGTCGTATTTTTTAGCACTTTTTGTCTTGTATTTATTTTGTAATTTGTGAGAGAGAGAGACCTATTATTGTAATAAAACAGGTACCCCCGGACATTTGACTTTCGAGCCTAATTTCCAAGTGATTGTTCACTTGAGGGCTCTCCGCGGCTTTTCTCGCATTTTCCTTCGCATTCTTTTTATTTTGTTTTGTTTTTCGATTTTATTTATTTTGTGTGATTGAGCCCCTAGTTTTAGGATTGCTTGTGACAGACTAAGGCCAAACACTTAATATTTTGCATGCACCTATAGTCTCGTTCTGGACTTAGTCAAATTTTAAACAGTTGATCATCACCTTCAATCCGTTGCGCCGTGAGCTCTCCCTGCAAAGCGCTTTCTCCTAAACTCAAGTGTGTTGAGCAGAGGAGTGGTGAGCCTAGACCAGACTCTAGGGTTGAGGATTGTTGGTCAACTTGTGGTTCTTCCCGATAATAGCAATTTCTGAACTTAGGGCGATTTCATCGGCTTGCATTTGCATATAGATAGGTTTCAATTCTGCTGAGCATCCTTGCATGTAGAGTGCTGGAGGCAAGGTGAGCATTTACGCTTTAGCATTCATCATCGTTTTGCCGCTTGCATTGCTTTCCCGACTCTACCCCTGATTTTGCCAACCTAGGATCTTAAAGGAATTGACTCCTCGTTAGGCTCGTGCATTCTCACTAAAAATCCAAAAAAGTGATAACCAAATAAAATTGGGACTGCTAATTTTACTTGACCCTAAAACCGATCAAACGAAAAATCTTGTATTGGGGCGAGTAATCCCCTCATTGTCTTCGCTTTTACTTGCTCGCGCACACACTAAGGTTAGAGCCCAAATCCCATTTTCAGCCCCCTAAGTGTTTGCGTAATTTTGGACTTCTCACCTAACTCTAAAAAAGACAAGATTAAAAGACCGAATTTTCGGTCTCTACCGAGTTGAGTAGGTGAATTGAGGGTTTGACTTGTTTTCATTTTTGTTTGTGATTGTTTTGTGTGTGTCCTAGATCGCTCCTGCGCACTTGCGCCTTCTTCTTCACTCTCTTGACTTGACCGACGTGCTCTCCCGAATCATTTTCTTTTGTTTTCGAGATGGATCCCTGGAGTGCATTTTATCCGGACTTTGCGGACCCCTCGCTCGCTCCAGCCGATCCACCTCCCTTTTATCAGGAGGACCCACCTCCTATTTTTTCTGATTTTTGTACATACCCGCCTCAGCCACAGTATCACGACTCGGACTTCTACCCACACCCACCCCCACCTGTATATTATCCATTTCCATCTTCACATCCACCCGAGTCTGACCTGATGGAGTCACCTCCCTCGATCTCTACGAGTGATATCTTGAATCGGATGACAAAGCGCATTGATTTGATGAATGATGATCTTGCTTTCTTGAGGAAGAATCAGATTAATGCTCCTTTCGTCGGGAATACGGCTTCACTTGTAGGTGATCATAGGAGCTTGCAATCGCCAAAAATACAAAAAAATGAGAAAAATTTAAAAATCCAAAAAGAGTTTGGGAGACACTTGGTTGATCAATATTTTGAGGAGAGAGTCCACTTGCCAGAACCTTTGACCACACATCCATTCACACCTAGTCCCACCTTTGACCCCGAGGATGCCACTGTACAGACTACTCTTGGCATGCCTCGTGTATACGCTGATTACGACTTCCTCCCTTGTATGGCGGAGGTTCAAAAACTCAAAAAAATGTTATCTAAACCCGAAGTGGTGGCTACTATTCATGAGATTATCCGTGCCCCACTTCAGCATGCCATGACCCAATTATCTGCTCCTCTTCCCAAGAAGAGAAAGCGGAGGAGCAGATCTGAGCGTCACATTTTGACCATGGCCATTGCCCACGCCATCACACACCGTCCCATTCCCAAAAAGAAGAACACAACTACACCTTTCATCTCTTGCACCATCTCTAACTATACATGTGATCGCACTCTCCTGGACGGCGGTGCTTCGATTAGCATACTACCCTTCTCACTAGTACAGTCTCTTCATTTAGGGCCTCTAAAGAAAACCAGGATGATCGTTCAGTTTGCTGATGGATCTATCAAGAGGACGAAGGGTATCCTTGAAAACGCCGTTATTTCTATTCAGGGCACGAACCACCATGTTGATTTTGTCGTGTTGCCCATGGAGAGCTCCACAGGGGAGCCGTCTCCAATCATCCTGGGACGACCTTTCCTCGCCTCTGCGAGGGTCGTTATTGATTACGGATCAGGAGAGATTCGCTTCCGTCCTATTGACGAGAGCGAAGTGGCGATCACCGCACCCACAATTGACTAGAGACCTGCACCTGATGTACCTTCAACGATCATAGCTGACTCTGAGGCCTATGACCGATCTGATGATACTAGAGATACTTCCTTAGCGATCCCTGATGAGACCCGACGAATCCCCCGAAAGGGGAGGAAATCGGAAAGCATGGACCTCACTGTTCCTCCTCCTGGTGTGTGGCGATGTGTTGATGAAATCCAAAGTATCTACGTGATTGATCCAATTGAGCGGGGGGCAGATACCAAGACTAGACAGGACGGACCTGGTTTGAACACTTCCACTGATAAATCCGTTCCTGGTCACTCACAAGTAAAGATGATTGAGGTCAGTTATGATGCTGCCATTTATTTTGATAAATTCAGACCTCTTGTTGAAGACAAGGATTCAGGTGAGAGTCTTGAGGATGAACAGAATTCGTATACTTCAACTGATGATTTCGTTCCTTTTGACTTTGACCTGGACGAGCCCTCGCAGGACGACTCCGATTACACTTCTTCCGAGGATGATGAGTTTGTCCCATTCCACTTCGATATCTGCGAGACTTCCAAGGCCGGACCTAGCCGTACTTATTCCACTCACCAGTCTGCGCCTTCACACCATAGGACCACCAAGGGAGAACCTAGCCATACTGCTTCCATTGATCAGTTCGTCCCTTTCCGTTTTGATTCCACTGAGGGCCTTCACCGTGTCGACCCTGATCAGCTTCCGTCCATTGTGGACCCCGATGTCGACATACACCACACCAGATCTATCCCTCAGCGGTCTCGCAAGAAGGTTAGCTTTTGACCTTCTTGATCATATGTACATCCACCTCTGTTGTACATTCTCCTTTGTTCATCTCTTTCTATCTCCCGTTTTTACTCGTCCACCCACTCTCGTGTCTGCCTTGCTTAGGATGTACTTTGTCCTAAGTATAGGGGGGTGGACGAGTCGAGTGTTCATTCTTCGTTTCGTGTGATCACGCCTGTTGTTGCCTATACTTAGGGCTTCTTTTACCCTAAGTATAGGGGGAGTGACGTGTACATTCTCATAATCTTCTTCCACTCTCATCTCTTTTCTTCTTTTCTACTTTTCTTCTTTTCCTTTTCTATTTTCTTTATCTATCAAAAAGGTGCCGCCCTTGTAGACAGTTTTCCATACATAGGACGTACTTGTCCTAAGTATAGATGGTGTGCACCCTGAGTTTCTCGATTCATTTCGATCCTCTCCATTGTCTCCTCTTCTTGTCTATACTTAGGGATATTTTACCCTAAGTATAAGGGGAGACAATCTGAGAACGATCTGTTCATTCCCTCCCTTGACCCTCCCTGCGTTGTGTACAGTCTGCTATACTTAGGATTATTTGATCCTAAGTATAGGGGGGACGGTCAACTTCTCATTGATTCATTCATTTATTCTTTAGTTTGCCTATACTTAGTACGAGTTATGTCTTCTCTTTTCTCTCCGATCTATGAGGATATAGCTCCAGCTAAGTATAGGGGGGTCGTATATACTATGTATATACTTTAGCCATAACTCGTACTTTCGTATCTTCCCAATAATATAGCTACTCATTCATTAAAATTCATTAAAATCCCTAATTAAAAGGTGTTTTGTTCCTCCAACTCTTTTTGTATATACTGATTAATAAATCAGGTGAAAATGTTTTTTGCAAAATGTTTGAAAAATAGTTTGAAAATCCTTGTGAACATTTATTGAAAAAACTATTTTAAAAATATTTTGTTACTTGTTTTCAACCTGTGTAAAAATGTGTGGGTTGTAAAATTTATTTTCTTTATGTGAAATAAAATGTTTGAAAAATGATTTGTAAATGGTTTGAAAAATGGTTGCAAAAATGTTTTGAAAAACCTATATATACTGTTTTGAAAACCTTTGCAAAATGATTTTCAAATGTGTGTACATGTTTGTAAAAATTATTTTGTACTATAGTTTTTAAAAAAAAATGTTTGGAAAAGCTTGTGTCAAATAAGTTTGAGGAATACATACATCACACCTAAAACTCTTTATGTATATATATGTATAAAATAGATCACTTACCATGTAAATTCTTAAAACCCACTTCTTGTAAATATAAGAAGCACTCCCGTGTAAATATTTTTCACCTAGTTTTCAGCCAAAACTTTTTTTTTTCAAAAATCCCAAAATCATTTGCAAAATTAAAATCCAAAAACATTAAAAAAAAAATTTTTGAAAAAAATACATAAAATGCATATGCATCATCATCATCTTTTCAAAAATCCATAAAAAGTTCAAAATCTTTGAAAATTGCATCACAAAAATATTTTCTGCATTTTGCATTGCATAGCATTCACGTTTTTCGGATTGAGTTTGAGAGTTGAACAAGTCTATGTAAAATCTGGAGATTGGAGCTTGATTGGTCTTAAAATCTACCTAATAACAGGAACCTTATAGGAACTGGGTTTGAGGTACTTCAGGTCTAGTTGACTTAATTCTTTGAGGATCACGGGACTTGGTTCAATGGATTCTTGACTGCCTAAGTAGAATATTTCGGAGCACACGCACGACCCTTGTTGATAATGACCTAACTTGGACACCTGCACCTTTCACGTGGCTCAACTCAGTTGGATTGGTGAGGGGATTGGATTTGCCGGTATGAGACGCACACATGTGGAAACATTTGTCCTCCTCTAGGGAGGGAAGTGCACCCAACCCGTCCAGTGATAAGGAAGTCTAAAGACAGGAGGTTGTGGGTTGCAATAAAGCTTCAAAAGAGGGATAGTCTACTTGCTCAAGAGGAAAAACTCCTTATGTAAATGATGCTGTATATAGTATTCAAAAATAAATAAATAAAAAAAATATAAATATGTTCAGGCATGTACAAAAATAAAAAGCCTGCAAAGTATGTACAATTGTTGTAAAGTCAATAAGCAAGCTTGAGTTCCAAAGTCAAATATGTGAGCCTGCAGTAGGATGACTTGACTACACTGGTCTTGCATCCCAGGATAGGTAGCTACACTGGCTACCGTCCATTCTTCTCTTCACCCCCTCCTCTTGAGCTGGTTGCCACTTGAACTTAGAAGGGAATACCCCGCTCCTCGAGGATGGAGTTATTGGATTGGGGAATCATTGGGTTGTCGTACTGGAGAAGTCAGTCTCTTTGCCATTTTAGTTGGGGAGAGCCACCATCACTTACACTGTACGAGGCAGAATCATAGTCGTAAGAGTTTGCGTATGAGTTGAAGTATTTCTGACCTGGCTATTGAGGAGACATGGGCAGAGTTTTGGGATTCTCAAGGACTGTTGGATTTCAAATTCAGTTCTCATTAAGGTTCCGTCCGCACTAAAATTCTAAAGGTCCGACTTAAGCTCCAAACTTTGATTTTGTGAAGACAAGTTTGATAATCAAATCTGATCCAACTTCTTCTTTTTCTTTTCTTTCTTTTTCTTTCTGCACTTATTGCATAAGTGTTTGCTAGGGACTAGCAAAGGTAAAGTATAGGGGGATGATGAAGCCACATTTCATCATCTTTATTCTATCATTTTGGCATCAAAAATCCTAGCAAATGCGTGTAAATACCCTTAATTTCCATATCTTAGCATTCATGCATGTGCATGTAATTAGTGTATAAAACACTGTAATTAAAGCCAAAATTATAGAATAAATAAAAGAAAAGAAAAAGAATAAAATATTGTAAATATTTTATGATCCGAAACCCCGAGACCTAGGCATCTCGATGGCTATGTCGACAAGGAATAAAGTAGGGGGAGATAAGGGCCAAAATACAATAAAAATTCCTTTTGTTTAATTCTTTCTTTAATTATTTGGGACCTATTTTTAGTCCCAACTTTTATACTTTAAATAAAGAAACTTTGTACATAAAAGTTGTATATAATTAAATAAAGAAAAATACAAAATTGATTTCACTCAAAAATAATGCACAGATAAAAAGTTATGATCTGAATAATATTCCGGAATCCCAACTTCCCAGACCCGTATCTCTCAAATAAAAACTCAAAATTTATCAAACTCACCTTTAATTGTATATAATTTTCAATAATCTATTTAATGAAGGTGGTTTCGTATTTTTCGGAGTTACGGTTTGAAAGTTGAGTTTTGGACCCCTATTGTATATTATACCAATTAAAATATTCATTTTATTTATTATTCATTATTTTATTCATATTCTTTTATTATTTCATAGATTATTATATATGTACATATTAAAACTGGAATAAAATGATAAATAAAACATTAAAAAAATAAAATTCTTGTATAAAATACTTAGAAAAATTACCAATGTACTGTGTTAGAACCACGTTTTTGGCCGTTTTCGCCGATTTTTGGAGGATGCATCGTGCATCTTTTCACGATGAAGTCTTCTTGACTTTTTCTCCTCTTATATCCTTTATACACGCCCAGTATATAGTTTTAGCATTGGATCATGTATCTGCCCTATTTTCTTCAAGCTTTGGAGCATGATTATCATGTTGTCTGACCCCCCCTCTGTTGTGCGTCAGAACATTAGTTTTTGCCAATATTCGCGAATTTCTATAGGCTGATTCGTTCACCCAATCGCTGGGCTTCCTTCTAGACTCTTTCTCTACGTACATCCATTATACACGCCCAACCTTTATATCTAGAGTTGAGTTGTCTATTCTCAAGATACACACCAATCTTCTTGCCACCACATCAACTCTCTAACCAGCCTCTACCACTCCTGTCAGATCCTTGTTTTTGTCCGATTTCGCGGATTTTTCAAGACCGACCCTTTCACCCAATGGCTAAGCTTCCTTCACAACTTTTTCTCCTTGATGTACCCTCATACACGCCCAGAGGTTGCTTGAAGGATTGGATCAAGGATTTTCTAGATATCCATCGTTCTTTGGAGCCGCCCACCTCACATGTATAAAAAGACCACATCTTCTTCCAATTCGTTTTTGAACCCTCTTGGACCCATTTTGGCCACCCTCCTTGGAGCTCAAGATAGAGTGAAGTGACAGTGAGCTCCACTGCTCCCCGAAGGCACGGCTAGGCGAGTTGAAGGGCGGCTCCATCACCATCTCCGGCCACCTTAGTCGTGAGGTCCATCTCGCCATTCTTGGCTTGAGGTACATCGGAGCACTTTCACGCACATTCCCTTGTTATCCAAGATCAGCTTGACGCCACCTGGGTTAGTGGGGCATTTTGCAATCACGTCCCCGCATTTTTGGCATATTTCGGAAAGTTTTCGAGTACATTTTTGTACTGCAGTTTCGTATTAACTTTTTTCATCTGTACCCCTGTGTTGTAATAGCTATAACTATTCGTCTGAACTCGGTTTCTCGTGAGATTTTTTTTGTTAGAAAGTTGTTTAAGAGTTCTACATCATATCTGAATTTCAATTTTTCTGATGTACGAACTATTTATGGCGAATTTATGAAGTCAGAGTACTGATTGGACTAGTTTTGTTGATAGCGCTTGAAATACTCAATATCACTCGCTTATTTTTGGATATGTTGTAGTAATTAGCAGGGCCGAATTAGGGTTCAAAATTCAACAATAAATATTGCGATTTATCTCCTGTAGAATTTCTACAATATTTTAAGTGATTGATTTATTTCAGGAGCATCTTTCATCTATTTGAAAATCTAAAAATATGTCCATGTGCCCCTAACTTTGTTCTATAATCAGATATTTTTGTTCTATTTTTATCTTTTTGTTTGAGTAGTCAAAAAAATCAAAACCATCATTTCTACCTTCTTGCGGTCTTTTATTTTTAATATATTCATTACCTTTTAAAAAATTCCAAAAAAATTATATTTTGTTTGTTTCTGTATGTTTTAACTTCAGACCAAAAGTCATTAAAAATTTCAAAAGAAAACCCCTAAAAATAGCAAAACACCAAAAACCTTCCAAAAAATCTTAAAAATTCTAAAAAAATCCTAAAAATACAATTTCAGTTTCTGAATTTTCCTTATTTTGTTATATTTATTAAAAACTAAGTTGAGGAAGTTTTGATTGTGTTTGATATTTTTTCATCCTCATTTTAATTTCGGCCAACAACCTATCTCACTATTTACTAGTATTTTTGCCCTTAAAAATACCAAAAAAATTAGGAAAAATCTAGAAAAATCACAAAAATATTAGAAAAATATAAAAATCACAAAAACATTCCATTTCCTGTATTTTGAGTATTTTCCCCTATTTTTATCCCTCTCTTATCTCTAGTGTACATATATATTCCATATATACATTATATCTTTATTAAAAGAAAAAGAAAATATAAAAGTACAAAATATAAAAAGAAAATACAAAATCAGTAAATTTAAAACCCAAATATAAAAATATAAAATCAAAAATTAAATAAAAAAATATAAAATTCAAAACCCACAAAAAAATAGCACCTGTAGGCACTTGATCACAATCACATTTTGCACTTAGCTTGATCTATCCTGCCTTGCTCCCTGTGTTCGAACTCTCTACATACTTGCACCTATACATCTTTTATGTAGAGTTCAAAATAAATTTGACTCCACATTTGCTTGTCATTGTTTGATATTTGATTGTGGGTTCATTGTTGATTAATTACGGGATTTTGTAGTGGTCAAGACATCGACTGTTGATTCGCCTTGTGAATCAATACGACCGCTCTCGATTCTGAGTTTATCACAAGGCCACGCTTATGAAGAGAAGATAGAGGCTTGATGGTGGACCTGTACGGGTGTAGAGAGAGAGAGGTGGACGTGTATTTTGGGAGTCTTCTACTCACATGATTTCTCTCATAATATTCAAGGTAACTCAAGCTCTCATAATACAAAGTCTTTCATGTGTTAAAAGAGAGATGTATGTCCCCTCTTTTATATACATGATGGACTTCCCTTTAGAGCCTTACTCTAAGAGGGCACGCTTATGATGAGACCCTTTAGACGATGATTCAGGAGGTAGGTAACGAAAGATATTTTGACAATGGATCCTAACACCTGGTCTTTGAGGATCTACGATGCTCGACAAGTCGGGTCCAGCAATCGATGTGTTGATCGCTCTCACAATACTCTGATCATATCTCAATCTCTCATCACTAATTAAACCACACTAATGCTCAATCATTGACTAATAGTTAGCTAAAATGTATTATGTACTACGTAATGATATGTATAGTATGCAAGCACGGGGGTCGAACCACAAAGGTGCAACAGGAATAGACCACAAGAATTGACTAATAAAGATAATAAATGTTATAAAAATTTTACTAGGATTTTTTATTTAATATGGGTTTTAATTATTTATTTTTTTGGATTTTTAAGTTATATATATATTTTTTTAATTTTTAATGATTGCATATATATTTTAATTTAAAATTTTTCTTTTAATAAAAGTAATATGTATGTGTAAGGATATATAGATATTATGTATTATATAATAGATGTATATGATATAAATATATATAATATAGAAATTCAAAAAAAATACCTTAAGTACCGTCATTTTATTTTTAAGTGTTTTTTTAAAATTTATATAATATTTTTAATATTAATAATAATATTCATAATAATAAAAGTAAATATAGACATATATATAAAATATAGACTAGTATAAATATAAATATAGCTATAAGTACTCAAAACAAAGGTAAACTATTTTTATCTTTTCTATATTTTTGTATGTTTTTGGTATTTTTTAGAGTTTTTGCTATTTTTGTATTTTTAATTGAAAAAAGTGGCAAAATAGTGAATTGTAACATAGGGCCAAATTGTTTGGAATTTAAAAATAGCTAAATAGCTCAAAATTATTCAAAACTATTTTTAATATATATTATTTATAGTAAATAATATACATAAATAGAAAATGAAATTTTTGGATTTTTCAATATTTATTTATAAATTTGATATGGTTTTTAGGTTTACCGAATTTTTAAGGTTTTTTATTTTTAAATTTTAATTATTTTTGGTTTTAGTTTAGAAATATAATAATAATGTTACTATAATTTTTTTGGAATTTTTAAAACATTTTTCTACTTTTTATGTATTCTTTAATGCAAACAGGGAATACATGTAGTGTTTATGAATTTCTCAAAATAGGAAAAATATTTTAAATGGCCTTGCGAAAAATATATCTAATTTTAAATAATGTGAGGCACTTAAAATATTCTTCTCACAAATTTTTACGTAAATGATATTTTTATGCAAGAAATACAAGAAATAAAAATTACAATATATGAAGGGACCTAAACATATTTAAAATCAAAATGTAACTATAGGGGATTTTACGCAGAGTTCCCTGAGTTTTTAAGTAATACAGTACTAGTAGGGGTATACATGTAATTTACAAAAATGCACAGGGCTTACACATAGGGCAAAATAACCTGAAAATGTTACACTTAATTAAAAAGTTACCACAGTGATTAATAACAAAACATGCAAGGGGTCCCTTGTAAAAAGCATGGCCCCTCACGTGTATGCGCACGTGATGTGACGTAGTGAGGGACTAAAATGCAAATAACAAAAGCTTGGGTCCTTAATACAAATTTTACAAAAATTATTGAGCTATAGAGGAAAGTTTTATACTAAAAATAAAACACAAAAAGTGTGGAGTATATGGAAAAATTACCACCAATAAGGAGCAAGGGAACGACCAGATTATCTTCACTTGGACGTGTGTCGCATCCTCATCGCGCGATGCTGGTTCACTGGTGAACGACTAAGATTAGATCTTCGTTGGAGATCTGATGGTGGAGTGTGGCATGATCCAATGTCTAAGCTTTGATCTGGAGCTCAACGAGGATCCGATGATTGTTGCTGCCGTGAAGAACAACCAAGAACAATTGCTTATCCTTGCATTGAATCGCAAAATCTCTTGCTTCTGATGGTCGCTTCAGCTGCTGGGGTGCTCTCCACCTTCGACCCGATGATTCGCAATTGGTGAATGCCTTCGATAGGTCTGAGAATTATTGGAGGGGTCCCCGGAGGTCAAAAATGCTCAGACATTCAGGGGATCTCTGATTGAGTCAAAATCACCACCAAAGAAGCTTTGGACCTCTAAGACCTGCACATGAAGCTCAAACACACAAAATAGGGGCTTATGGTGGTTTGATCTGGGTGACATGAAGCGAAGTGGAGTTGGGTGGAGGATCTCCGACGAGCGATGAAGTTAGAGACCAGATCTCCTGATCCAGAGAGAATCAGAATGAATGGGATGTTTCAGGGCGTAAGAAATCAATGAGGATAGAAATGGGGGTGTCAGGCGGGTCGAAGAAAAACATGAGACAACAAAACCACTGGCCGGATCAGACCTCCAACGAACTTCTAATTGGTGATTTAAAAGAAAATGAAACAAAGATGATTGAAATGAAAATCTAAACTACACTAACCTAAGTCATAGGAACAAAAAGAAAGGAAAATATTAGGTCTCAACCTCACTGGAGAAGGAGCCAATCAGAGCTCCGCCTGGTGGTTTTGGCGATGCTCGGATCACACACTTCTGCACCTCCTCCTCCATGCCAAATGCTCCGAAGAAGAAGTTCATGTCACCAACGACGTAACTAGGAGAAATCTGGGGATTTTGAGGGCTTAAGCAGGGTCATAATTCAAATGGAAACTGGATTTCGGTATATGTACAGAAGGGCTTTGACTCAGGAACAACGATCAATGCAATGATCCTCGGAACGAGGAATGATGCTGGCGTGAAAGACCATGGATCAAGGGTCAAAAGCTAAAAAAGATTCATCCTAAAAAAATAAAGAATCAATTTGAATAAATAGAGGAAGAAGGGCATTCAACGAGGTCTGACAGCCCAAGGGTGCAGGTGGGTAATTTGACCAAGGTCAACGACAAACCAGCTATAATCGGGCCACGTCATCCGCTACAATACAAGTCAGAAATAAAAACGAATAAATAAATCAAAAAGAAATAGGAAATAATTTTATTATTTTTTCACAAAAAAAATATTTATTATTTAATGTAGTATTTTATGGTGATTTTTATTTATTTTTGGAGTTTATTTATTATAAGTTCATTTTCACAAGTATAAATATGTGTATATTTACCTATATAGTATATATTTACTTTTATTTTCTAATTTAGTTTTTATTATATTAAATACATAATTTATATATTTACAACTTATTTTAATGCACATAAGTACATTTTTATTGTATTTTTTGATGTTTTATGTACACTTAAATAAATATGTATGTATATTATACATGTATACATATGAGTAAATTCATCTATGTATTTTAGCATGCTTATTTATTTTATTAGGATTTTCATTATTTTATTTTTATTATGTACATATATTATAAATAATATTGACAAATTATGAAAATATAAAAGTATGAAAATTTTTAAGAATAAATAAATTGATTATTTTATTCAGGTAAATTACACAATGAGGGCCCAAAACAAAACTTTTGCATCTTAAATTCAAATTGAATGAAACCACCTACACTAAATAGATAATTTAATTTAAGAACAATAAAGGCGAGTATGTTGAAATTAGATTTTATATGGAGAAGATACATGATTGGGAAGTTTTGATTTTGGCTTTTATTCTGAGTAGGGCAAACTTTGCATTATTTTTGAATGAAATAATTTTTGTATTTTTCTACATATTTTTATTTACAACTTTCATGTACAAGTTGATTGAGGGCATAAATACTAAAAAATAAAATAGGCCCAAATTAAATTATTGGGGAATAAAAATTAGGGTTTTTTGTTATTTTTGGCCCTTAGGGAATAAAATGACTTACAGGGGCATATGTACAATATACAATGAGGGACCCAAAAACCCAAGTTTCACAAACGAACTCCGATTATTTTGAATTTGGTCTTGTTTTGAAGGTAATTAAACTTACATTAATTCAAAAGTGAGTAGGTCCATAGAAGAACGTATGAGAGAGATATTCAAGTTTTAAGGCTCTTAGTCTCAAATTAAGGTTTTGTCTTTATTGGTCAACTTTAAAAGTTAGTATTTTTATATTTTTTCTTTATTAGTGTTAGTAATATATACATGATAGAGTTGATTTTATTCAATTCTGACTTAGTGAAAAATAAATAAAAATAGTGAAAAAAATATGGTATAATACATGTAATATTTACAAGGGAATCTAGGCTTCTTATTTAATACACATATGTATGCTAAAATGCAAAGATTAATTCTAAATGCATGAATGAGAATAATGCAAAATAAATGGAGAAATGCAACTAATTACTCAGGAACTAAGCCCTATTTTTTACTTTTACAATGATGAATCACATATTCATCAACCCCCTATACTTAAACCTTACTCGTCCCTGAGTAACTAAAATGAAATGGAAAGTGAAATGATTTTGGGTTCCATATCAAGGTCATGAACAAAAGGTGAAAAAGGAGCTTGACTCGACCATTGGATTATTAATGTGGTGGAACCTTATTGGGAATTGTATTTAAGACCTAGCAACCTTTAAGTTCCACAAGTCTCTATTCAGGTCGCCTCAACAGTCAGGTCAGAACAAGTCCTCATAAGTAAATTCTGATGACTATGAATCTTACTTGTATTGTGTAGGTTTAATATAGTTCTCCACATTAGTAATGACAAAGAAACAACCTCCTCTAACAAGGTAACCCTAATTCCCCGGTCTA
This sequence comes from Ottelia alismoides, assembly GCA_037367405.1. Lineage (NCBI taxonomy): Eukaryota > Viridiplantae > Streptophyta > Magnoliopsida > Alismatales > Hydrocharitaceae > Ottelia > Ottelia alismoides. Next base: position 558,640 of record JAZKJV010006915.1, on the reverse strand, counting down.
GCAACTCATTCCATGAGGAACGGGGTATTCCCTTCTAAGTTCAAGTGCAACCGGCTCAAGAAAAGGGGTAGAGAAGAGAATGGATTGTGACCAGTGCAGTCACAAATTTATGGAGCTTGACCAATGTAGTCAGGTCTCCATCTGCAGGCCTCCTTGGTATGAGACTTTGAAGCATATGCCTTGCTTATTCACATTTTTCTCTGATGGAATGTTTTTTAACTTTTTGCATGTCTAACTTTTTTAGAGAGATTTTATATATATATATACAAAAGTGTAGCATGTATATAAGGAGTATTTCTTTTTGAGCTAGTAGACTATCCCTCTTTTGAAGCTTTTAATGCAACCCACAACATCCTATCGTTAGACATTGACGTCACTAGACTAGGTTGAGATGCACTACCCTCCCTAGAGAAGGACGGATGTTTCCACCCTTGTGCTACTCCATGCCAAAGGATTCTGTCTCCTCACCACCTCATCAATGAAGCTCTTCGTGCATGGTGCTTGTCCAAGTTAGGTCACTGTCTGAAAGAATTGTGCATGTGTATGAAATATTCTACTTAGACCAATCAAGATGACATGTGAACAAAGTCTTATCAACTCAAAGAATTAAGTCACTCGACCTTAAAAATCTTAACTCCGGTTTCTATAAGTTTCCTCTAAAATAAAGTAGATTAAGGTCAAATCAAATCCACCCTCAACTTCTTATTAATAACTTGGTTTAGAGCCCACTAACTATTCACTTTGCATATGCAAATGAAATGCAGAAAACATGCAATGTATATGAATGAGTGCAAGACTTTTTCTTTGAATGCAAGGATGATATGCAAGAGTAAATAAAAAGCCTCTTTTTTTAGTATATTTCCTATTTTACAATAATTTTACAAAAGTGTATATATATGTATATATATTACAAGAATTTTACAGATAGTATTTTATTTTTTTTTTACAACTTATATACAATATACAAATTATACAATTATATATAGATTTTATACATTTTTAAACCAATTTTTACCTACCACATAATTATTACGTAATATATATACACAAAAATTGGTGAAAGTACGATCTATGGGTAAAATATATATATGTAATATATACACTCCCCATATACATAGCATGTGTTATGTCCTCAGAGAACATGAAGCGTGGAAAAGACGTAGCTCATGCTAAGCGTATGAGAGTTAAAAGAACAAAAAGTATAGATGTCAATCCACTCCCTTAGGCTCAGGCAGCCAAAGTATAGAAGAATAGCAAAAATGGGACGGTCGAGGTCAAGAGGAGAAATAGATGAACATATACACACGACAAGCATCGGTCCCCCCTATAGGCTCTGGTTAGCCTAAGTCTATGACATGAGTAAGTGTGAGAACTGATGAGATCTGGAGAATATAGAAAGAATGGTGAAAAAAAAGGAAATACTCGGGTCACTCACCCCTAATACGTAGGATCTAGTCATCCTAAGTATGGCCACAAAATGAAAATGATACAGAATTGGGGTATGTGACGCAAATCACTGGAAAGGGAGGGGAAATAAAAGAACAAAAATATGTACAAGGAGGAGTGAGAATATACAAGGAGTAAAAAGGTTTGGGACGAACCTTCTTGCGGGAGCGAGGAGGTGGGTAATATACATATGTGTCACTATCATAATCATCCTCAGAGGAATAATAGTGATGGATAGGGAACATCCAACGAGGATCGACACACGGTTGCTAAAAAAGGGCTTAAGAACATCCAAACTGAGCACACTCATATAAATCACCTCATCCAGACCCAATGCGGACTCTTTAGAAAATTCCTTCTCTGGTATGTTGAAGGAAACTTTCTTATCAGTTTCTAGATCTTGAAGCATTGAGAGGGAGAGGAGAGTGATGTGCCTTGAGGGGTTTGGGGGGTCTGTCCTAAAATCTCCAAGGCTCACATGCCTCGCACGTGAGTAGGAAGCTGGAATGAGCTTCTTGTTCATTGCTGGAAGTATGGGGGCTTCAGTGCAAAATGTCCCGCACCTCACGTGCTTTGTACATGAGGTGGGGGATGAGGATGAGGGTGGTGTGAGACTGAGGGGTGAAAGGCTGGTTGTGACCAGAACGTAGGAAAAGTCTAGTGGCATGTAGGCTGCCTAAGGCAGAGGCGGCTTCGACCGACACATGGTTGAGGCAATGATGGCTAGAGGCCACATCGAGGGAGAGTGTCAAGGACCTACGAAGGTGGTCTGGTCGGAGCGGGGTAGATTCCAAGGGTTGACGACGAGGGCTACATGAGCCTCTTGTTGGTAGATGGCAATCGATGGAGCCTAGAGGCGGTCGAGGGCTCTGCAGATTGAGGTGCCGCGGTTGGGCGAGTGATGGGCCGGAGCCCTTGTGAGGCCTGCGGGTTCGACTGAGGCCCAAGGGTCGATGGTGGAAGCGATGGCAGAGGGAGGAGATAGAGGTTGTGATCCAGTGTTGTGTTGGGTGAGGAAGTGTTACACGGTGAAGGGGGTTGCTGCTTGGAAAGGTCGATGATGGGTCTCGAGATGCGTAGTGAAATTAAGACCACAGCTTTGAAGTAGAAGGAGTGAGGGCACGATGGGGAGCGGTTGTGAAGGACATAAAAGGTGCGATGTAGCAAAGAAAAAGGGGGAAGACAAAGATGATGGATGCTCGATTTGGGGATCATGAAGAAAAGAAGAGGAAAGAAGAGAAAGAGCGTTACGTTGGAGATGTGGGGGAGATCTATGCTCGACCCAGATCTTCGCCTCAAGCACCTAGTGAAAGGTGTGAAGCTTAGCAGCTGAGGGGAAGGTCCCAGCTGCATCAAGGAGAAGCTTGACTCCTTGGATCTCTCTTTGAGCAGATGGAGGTCGTCGTTGCTCGACCTAGGCGTTCTTCCGCATTCACTAGAGGAATGAGGGGGGGGGGGAGGTTGGGCATGTTCCTCTCTCAATCACCAGATGTAAGACAACAGAGGTCGAGACTCGATTTTTAAGGGAGGTTGGGTTTTGGCGAGGAAGACAGGGTTGAATGGTTATGTGGGCATCGTAGTTATGCGACAACTGCGGAGATCGGGGTGAGAGAGGGAGGAAGAGGCCAGGGTAGATGACCAGGTCGCATGCAGAGTGAGGAAGAGGGAGGGTTGTTGGGAGATGTGGTGGTTGCACCGTGGCCTTGCTCCGCAAGGCATGGAGTTGTCATTGGGCGTGGGTCACGGGCCGCAGGTTGCAGGTGAAAATGGGGAAAGAGTGGGTGGTCGCGTGGGGGCACGATCACGTCGCAAAATAGTAAAAATTAAATAAATTAATAATTAAATAAAATAAATAAATTATAAATAATTATAAATAATTAAATATAATCTAAAATTAAAATATAAATAATAAATAAATGAAATATATAAATAAGTAAATATATAAATAAAACTAAATTAATATATTAATAATAAAATAAAATAAAAAAATAAAATAAAAAAAATAAAATTACTAAAATAAAAATAAAATGGGGTGACACATGGCGGCTCTCGGAGCGGCCACATGTTGCTCCTACAAAAATTACAAATTAAATGTAAAAAATAAAAAATAAATAACAAGAGTAGTCAAATCAAAAAGTGGTCAACATGAAAGTTGCTCGTCTCGACTAGATCTACAACTATAATGAGTATCCAAAACCAAAATAAATCAATTGTACAAAAAGTATTTTTGGTGGTATCCTATAGATTCAAAATACCACATTTTTTGTGTTTTATCATTTTTTATTTTTAAATAAGATAAAAATCAAAATAAAATTAGATAAAATATAAAACAAATATTTAGAACTTAATCTAATTTTTCTAGATTTATAATAATTAAAATGATAAAATAAAACAAAGATAAAATACAATATACAATGAGGTGCCCAAAACCCAAGTTTCAGGTAATTCTTTTGAATTTGATCTTGCTTTGAAGGTAATTGAATGTATACTAATTCAAAATTGAGTAGGGGGTTCATAGGAGAATGTATGAGAGAGATAATCATGTTTTGAGGCTCTTAGTAATATATACATTATTGGTCAATTTTACAAGTTTGTATTTTTTTTATATTTTTCCTTTATTAGTGTTATTAATATATAAATGAGAGGTTTGATTTTATTCAATTTTGACTTAGTAAAAAAATAAATAAAAATAGAGAAAAAATTGGTATAATACAGGTGATATTTACAAGGGGATTTAGGCTTCTTATTTAATACAAATATGCATGCTAAAATGCTGAGATTAATTATAAATGCATGGAAGAGAAAATGTAAAATAAATGGAGAAATGCAACTAATTACCCAGGAACAAAGTTCTATTTTCGACTTTTAGAGTGATGAATTATAGATTCATCGGTCTTGACGAGCATACCATAACGTTTTAGTGATTTTTAAAGGTGTTTTGTTATTTTTTAAGCATTTTAAAAGTTTGACAAGGATAAAAGGTCTCCATTTGCTTGTTAATAAATAGGCATTGTGCGTAAATTGCAAAAGTAAAAATATGGCATGAAATAACATGCTCCTATTTTTGCATAGTTTTTGGAGCACAGATGATATTCATGAAAATTAGAGAAACATGCATGAAAATGAAATACTAGCAGGAACATTTTTGCAAACATTAAAAAGTTTTTTTGTGTATTTCAGAACCCTGATACAAAAGTTAAGGAGTTAAGGTGCAATTTAACTTTGCATATTTAAATTAAAGTCACCTGGGAAGGGCATATTTATAATATATAACCCTTTCAAGGTCCTTTATGCAATATATGCACAAAATTTAAACTAAAAATAAAAATATATGGACTAATTATAAATACAAAAAGTCGTAAGGGTATAGTTGTAAAATGCCCACCTCACATTGATGGCCACGTGAGGTGAGTTGGCATGGATATACATGTAAATACAAAAATATGTGAGGGGTTCCATACAATTTAACCACTATTATTTACGCTTTAGACATAACTTTAAATATTAAATAAAAAACTGCAAAAATGGTGGAGACATCAATGAAGCTTACCCCTGAATAGGCACGATCCAACAGCTAGAAGTGCACCACGTTGGCGTACTTAACGACATATGAATGTGGAGTCAAGGCGATGACTTACTTGGAATCAACGACCTAGATCAGATCTGAGCCGCATGTGAGATCTGACGGCATTGAGGGTTTGAGGAAGAATAGGGAAGAACACTACCCCGTCCTCCCATAGATCTTGGGTGTCTCCCCACTCCAAACTTTTTAGTTCATGCGGAGGGGTCTGACGTCTTCTTGGGAGTCCTTCGCATCGGTTGGCACCAGCCAGAAGGTTCGGGCCCTACTGGGAAGAGGTCTGGAGCTAATCGAAAAATCAGGTGTTTGTTAGCCTCCTTTAGCTACAACATCAACCCTCTAGGGGTCCTTGGCGTGTCGAACCAGCAGAAGGAAACTCATCGGCTCGAGGACAATCAACTCGACAGAAAATGAAGCTGCAACACGATGAAAATGAGTGAGATTGAGGAGCTCTGACAGTAGGTGGTGGAGAAACTCCTATTTGTTGATCCATGGGGGACCAGGTTGGTTCTAAGTGGGGGAAAATACAACAAGCAAAGGAGAAGGAAATGATCATGGAAGGTGGGTCGGAACTCGATGGGGTCACAATGAAATATGGCTAGAGCAGAGAGGTCCGATAATCTTTGATTTTCAATTTTAATCTAATATATAGAACTAAAGATGAAAGGAAATGCAAGAATGTAAAACTAAGACTAAATCTACCTTAAAATGAAAGGAAAAAGTGCAGCTCGTATCTGGGGACCAAGGAGCAGAGGAGACGTTGGAGCTTCACCTTGTACGAACTCCTCTCCTCCAAACAACGCCTTGACCTCGAGGGATGTTCTCTTTGTCACCGGGAACATAGACACACAAAGCAAGGGGCTTTAGGTCTTGAAGAATGATTAAATTGGGCAAGAAGATCATGGGTTCTTATTTATAGACATGGTGAGGAGGCTATCAAGAGATTGCCACCGATCCAAGAGCATTCGATTTGATCTTTGGATAGGGTGTGATTCAAGGATGTTCAATCTCTAAGAAACACACATCACACCTAGACAGAGCATCATTAGATCAAGTAGGAAATTTGGCGGAAGTTCAGGTTCTGATAGGGTGGTAACTCGAGGAAGAGAGAGGAGGGTGTTGACCTAGGTCAACACGGGGAGTGCACTGGTTGGTCCACATAGACCTAACAGAAAAATCCTAGAGGAAATTATTTGTAAAATCGTTCAATAATAGTAAACAGAGTTATTAATTTTAGGTCATAAAATGAAAAATGTTTATTATTTTCTATATTATATTATCTCCATTTTAATTTATTTTTATAAGGTGGAGAGCTCCCGACCGACGAGGGTTAAGTCTCAGAAATAATCACGGGTCTTTGCGACCCCAATCGGCCAGTCGAACTCAACAACAAAATCAAGACCACAAACCAGATAAATCAATTAATCAAAATAAGGAAATGCCAATGGATTCCGATATTTATTTACATCGTATAATGACCAAGGTCGGACACAAGGAGCACGGAAAAGTGCGAAGTAGTAGGAAATCAGGGAATAAAAATATATTTTTATTATTTTTAATTTGCATTTTTTTATATTTTCAAAATGAGAAAACAAATAAAAAGAAAAAAGTAAAAACAAGCTTTAACCAATTTTATTAAGATTAAAAATATGCAAAACATGAAATAATTTTTTTATGTTTTTCAAATATTTAGTTGTTTTTGGTGATTTTATAAGATTTTACAAAAATCAAACCAAATCAAAACAGTGAAACAATGTTCAGCCTGGACTAAAAGGCAAGTCTAAAATAGTAAAAATGCCTTAAAATCCTGGTGATTATTTTTATGAAAAAGCAAATAAAAAGATCTATCTACAACAACTGATATTATATTTTTTTAAATTTTGTTAGTATTTTTAATGATTGTATAAGTTTTTTTAGAGTTTTTAGTTTTTTTAAGGTTTGTATAAAAGAAAATGCAACAAAAATGGTACTAAAATGAAAACACACCAAAACAAGTATCTGTTTTTTTGTAATTTTTAAAGTAATGTTTACATTTTTTGGTATTTTATAAAATAGATAGAACACTTTTTAAGGGTTTTTTTAGAAAATATCAAATAAAACTAAATTAACTCACAAAAAATACCATAAATATTACATGTTAGCAAGAGCTAATTGTAATTTTTATGGAATTTTCGGAGTTGATTAAGTAATTATTTGATTAAAAACAAAGCATACAACACACAAGGACCTGATTGCAATTATATGAAAGTTGCAGGCCGGATTATGACACAATTAAAAACTTAGGGGCCTTATCTACAAAAATCCCGGGTACACATGTGCACTACATGTGACTAAGCCTCACAGGGGTATAAATGAAAATATAATTAATAGATATTCATTTGATATCAATAAAAAAGGTTCAGGACATAGAGTGCAAATAATCCATGATGTCACGTGTCAGGCCACATGCTACACATAGAGAGGGACTGAAATGCAAATAACAAAAACTGTAGGGTCTAATTACAAATAGACCAAAATAAAACTAACTGCAACAAGTAATTACAGGACTAGGAAGTAAATGCAAAACATGGAAGGGCCATATCCGATTTCTTAACTGACTACCAGCCTTTTATTTAGGACAATCGGTTGAGATTATTGGATTCCTATTAGCTCACGTAATCTCTCTGAAAGACTGACTTGATCACCTAAAATAAAATTGACAAGATAATTGACCGATCCCTTACGGTCTTCAGCTCGTGAACGTAGGTGAATCGAGGATTTTTCTTTCTCATCTTGTTTGATTCCAGATCCCTTCTGTCTTTCCCCATCTACCTTCTTCTCCCACCCATCCTCCCTTCAGTCTTTTCTCTTCTTCTCCTTTAACCCTGGATGATGGATCTCCCTCACTTCTGACCGACTCTTGCGGCTTTTTCTCCATCCTCTGATCATCAGTCTAGTCTACCTTCGAGGTAGGTCGGATCCCCGACCAACCTCTTGCTCCCTCCCTCCCATCACTTTCTTTACTCTAGGCATGCTGCACTAGACGTCCGCGGATATCAGATCGAGCAGATGCAAGACCAGGATGATGCCATTGCTGAGTTGAGAGTGCACTCCATTCGTGATCAGAGAGAGCAGAGGAGATCATCAGATAGATCCTATCCCAGATTGATGGAGGAGCAGATAGGATAGGGAGCTCAATCAGCTTCTACATTAGGTCCATTCATCTTGGATTTGGATCTTATTCAGAGACTGTCGACATTTTCAGGGAAGGCGCACGAGGAGCCCTATCTTCACTTGTCAGATTTTGAGGAGTTTTGTAGGATACAACCTTATTCAGATATCACTGCAGAGGACCTGATGCTGAGGACCTTCCCATTCACACTTCAGGACAGAGCCATGAGATGGCACCGGCGATTGGGGAGGAGATTCGCTACGTGGGGAGAGCTACGCCGAGAGTTTCTACAGAGATACTTTCCCCATCGTAGAGCAGAGTTGATGCGGTCTTTGATCACCGAGTTTTCAGTAGACCCCCAGGAGCCACTGCATGAGGCATGGCCGAGGTTTCTTGACCTCTTGAGGAGATTTCTAGACCATGGACTTCCACTGACAGACCTTATTGAGATCTCCATGCGAGGGATGACTGCAGAGCAGATAGCACTGGTGATTACCACATGTGGTGGTTCACACCGCAGTTCCGACATTCACCTACTAGATACCATCTCGAGCTTACTTTCACAGAGATCTTCTTCACGTGATACCGTAGTCGAGACAACACATGAGGACGATGCAGTACTAGTGCGTTGTGTCACATTACAGGAGGATACACTTGCTACACACCAGCCCAAGGTCATGGATGATACAACACCACAGAGGATAGAGGTGATGACTCTGACAGTAGAGGTTCGGACCCAGAGTCTTCTCGAGTTCCCATTGGTTTTTCAGCTAGAGTTCGAGGAAGCCCCAGAGTTTCTAGTTGATGAGTCTTGGATATCAGATCTTCTGATACTCCAGGAGCCGGAGGAACCCCCGCTATTACAGCCATTGATTCAGCCACTTCAGTGTCCAGTCCCGGAGGAGTCAGCTTCTTTTCTGCAGAGTCACTTCTCAGAGTCCGACAGATACCAGGACTCAGCCCAATAGTCACAGCTCGATATGGGACACCACTTCGAGATGTCAGATACAGATAGTCCGTATTCGAGCCTTTTGTCCTCCACTTTAATGAGACAGACACACTTGCTGAGGACCAGATGGCAGCCAGCATTGCCGCAGAGCGAGGATCAGCCGCAGTCACTTTGCCATCTTCCGCGGTGTTGACCAGTACCTTCTCTTGCTTCCAGATTTCCGAGAGCCACACTTCAGATGATGATGCAGCCTGGTGCACCGAGTAGATACATGACTGCAGCGCATATGCCCTTCTAGATCCTGATCCTCTCTTTCTCACTTCTGATCTTGCATTTCTCCTCGAGGGTTATCTGCGGGAGGATACTGCACACGATGTGTACTCTGTTTCACCTTCTGAGAGTGTATCCGATATGGCGGAACACGAAACCGAGTCTTCTGATCATTCCGATTCTGAGTCATCTCACCTCAACGACCCTCGCGAGGATGAGCCCATCCTAGAGATATTCGATGGTGTGCATGATTTGCTGCTATTTCATGCATAGGATATCAATTTTCTTAGAGAGTCTCCTGATCTTGACTGTCCAAACCTTCTTGAGACACTAATTGACGTGGAGGATTCCATGACTGATCCATCCTTCTCCACGTTTGACTTCGTCGGCTCTACACTTTCACTCCAGTCTGATCCAGAGACGACGATTTCTTTTGTGCTACCGGATCCCAATCACATAAATCCATATCCTTGGCCGGTAGCTGACACCCACCTCGTTGCATACCGGGGTGTCATTCTTTACACTGTTGATTTCGTCGATGTTCTCATACTGAGACTGCGACGACAGTACGACATTCACCTTACAGATGCCGTCCTGAACCTTGACACTGCTTTGTCCTAGCCTTTGCGCCCAGCTAGGGACGTAAAACCTAGCGCTTGTTGAGAGGCACCTCAACATTGTACCCATTTGTATATACAGGTTTCATCTTGCTTTGATCTTCTTTCTTCCATTCTGTTTTCACCCCAGGTCTCGTATAGGATTATCTTTGCTATACTTAGGATATACCTCATCCTGAGTATAGGGGGTGGAAACACCGGGTTGTTCTTCCGTTCTGTTTCATCACTTCTGTTGTTGCCTATACTTAAGGATTCTTCACCTTAAGTATAGGGGGAGTGATGCCCTCCATCTTGTATATATTTGTCTGTTTTCTTCGTGTCTTTCTACCTCTGTTTTGCTGCCTATACTTAGGGATATTTCACCCTATGTATAGGGGGGTTGGCCCCGTACATTCTCACCTGGCTTTCCCTTTGTGTACAGCCCGCTATACTTAGGATTATTTGATCCTAAGTATAGGGGGAAAGGTCGAGACTCTCTTGATTTTCTATTCTTTCATTTGTCTTTGTATATAGCCTTCATTTTCACTTCCCTATACTAAACACGAGTTATGTCTTCTTCATCGCTCTTGACTCTGAGGACATCGTTCGAGCTAAGTATAGGGGGGTGTGTATATATTTCATATATACTTTAGCCATAAATCGTACTTTGTGTGAGTGTGTTAATAAATAAAAATGGCTAAAAACCCAAAAATCCATAGAAATTAAAATTTTTTCCTTGTAAATAAACATTCTTTTATTGCACATACATAGCTAGTGTACAAATTATTTTTGTAAAAATGTTGTCAAAAACTTTTTTGTGTAAATAGTGTGTAAATATGTTCATATCAAAACTATGTATATAGTACAAATTTTTCCAAATGTTTTGAAAATCAAAAGTTTGCAAAAACCTTGTGTAAATTTGTGTAAATATTTTGCAAAACTTGCCCTCATGCATACATTCATGATTTCAAAACATTTTTCAAAAATTTTGCATATGTGAAATTATTGTGTAAATAGCATCTTTGTAAATACTTGTATAGTTTTTCCTGGATTAAAGTTGACATTTAAACTAGCCTGGAATTAAATTGGGAAATGGAGCTTGATTAATATCTTAATCCACCTAATTATAAGAGGAACCTTATATGGCTTAGGGTTAAGGCTTTTCAGGTCCATGGTGACTTTATTCTTTGAGTCCACTAGGCTATGATCACATGTCATCTCAACGAGCCTAAGTAGAGCACTTAACAACACACATATGACTCATATAGACAATGGTTTTACTTGGACCCTCACTTTACACCGAGCTCTCTACGGATGAGGTGGTGAGGAGGCAGTCTTCCTGACTTGGGGTAGCATATGAGGGTAGTACTTCTAGGCGGAACCTCTCTTCTTCTTTTAGTGAAGGAAGTGCGTCTGAACTTGGTCTGGTTGCCATGAGGTCTAACGATAGGAGTTGTGGGTTGCAATAATACTTCAAAAGAGGGATAGACTACTGCTCAAGAGGAAAAACTCCTTATGTACATATGCTGCACCTTGTAAATATGTTGTACAGATGCACTGAAAAAAAAATAACTCCAAAAAAAAGTGGTGGGTCTGATAGAAAATGATAATCCCTCCAGAGTATGTATATAGTGCAATAAGCCATGCTTAAGACTCATTTCCATCTTATGTAGCTTGCAGCAGGGAGACTTAGCTACACTGGTTGAGCTCTTAAGGATACATGGCTACACTGGCCATGGTCCATTCTCTTCTTCCCCCTCTTCTTGAGACGGTTGAACTTGAACCTAGAAGGGAATACCCCGCTCCTCGAGGAAAGAGTGGCCAGACTAGGGTCATAGAGTTACCTTGTTGGGGAGGGTTGTGAAGTTACTATTTCTAAGGTGGAGAGCTATACATCACATACACTGTACAAGGAAAGATTCATGGTCTTCAGGGTTTATGTATGTAGACTTGTTCTGATCTGGATTGTTGAGGAGTCCAAACTATAGATTAGTGGATCTTAGAGGCTGTTGAGTTTTAAACCTAAGTCTAAATAAGGTTCCGACACATTAATAATCCAATGATCTGATCGAGCTCCATATTTCAATTTAATGAAGGCAAATTTAATACTCAGCATTAATCCATGCATTTTCTGCTCTTTTCTTTTTCTTTTTCATTTTCACTTCTTTTTCAAATAAGTTTTTTCGAAGGGACTAGCAAAGTTAAGTATAGGGGGGTGATGAATACCCATTCATCACTCTTTATTCTTTTATTTTAGCTGCAAAACCTATGCCAAACACATGTATATTCATGTAAATAGCATAAATTGTCAATAAGCATGCATTATGTAAATATGTATATTTAGCATGTTTTTTTTCATAAATAAAATAATAAAGAAATAAAAGAAAAAGATGGAAATATTTAGAATAAATATTGAGCGACCTAAATCCCAAGGGAGGTCTCATCATGGGCCTAACCGCAAAAGAATTCAAGTAGAGAGAGATAGGGAAGCTCAATTGTGTGTACATATACCTATGTATATAAATAAAATTATTTTCCTCTTAATAAAAAATAAAAATGGGTGTTTTCTTTATTTGTATATATTTGTAAATATAAAATTAAAGTAAAAATGGGAAAATAAAATAAAAATAAAAATAAATAAAATTCCCTTCATCATTGTATATAAACCTTGTACATAGAAATAACATGTCTATTTATTTCCCCTTGTAAATAAATAAACAAAAATCCAATAAAAATATGTTCATATTTCACATTTCATGGTGTAAATAGATAAAATAAAAATTAGAAAAATAAAAATAAAATACAAAGAAATAAAATAAAAACCAAAAGCCATCTTGTACATATACCATGTAACTATATGTATATATCAATTTATTTACTCTATGCAAATAAAAATAAAAACAAAATTTATTTATTCTATGTACATATATCAATTTATTTATTCATGTATTTATGCATTTTTGACACCTATTTTGTACATAATGATTTATTCATCAAATAAAGAAACTTTGTTCATGAAAGTTGTAGATAATAATGTAAATAAAAATACAAAATTGAGTTTGTGTAAAAACAATACCCAGTGTACATTTTATACACAGAATAAAAAGCCAAAATATCAACTTCACAGACCCATATCTTACAAATAAAAACTCCAAATCACCCAAACTCACCTTTAATTGTATATAGCATTCAAGAACTATTTAATAAAATTAGTTTCATAATTTTTGGAGTTCATCTGTAGAAGTTAAGTTTTTGGCCCACCTTGTACATAATACCTGATTAAAATATCCATTTTATTCAATATTCATTATTTTTATAAATTCATATTTTTAGAATTTTGTAATAATGTATATAATACATATACATATTAAAATTAAAAGAAAACTAAAAATAATTTGTAAAATAAAATAAGCCTATGTAATACATAGGCAAAATACCTATGCTACCTACATGTATATAAATAAAAAGGAATTCTATTCTTTTATTCTTTATTCATCTACATTTTTATAATAATGTATATACTGTATACCTATTATTAAAATACAAACCCAAAATAGAAACAAATAAAATACATTAAATAAATAAAATGTATATAATATATAGGTAAAATACCTATAAGTATACCTACATATACATATACACATTTATTTAAAATTATAAATAAACTCATAAAAATTAAATAAAAATATATTTATAGTCACAAAAATAAGTTATAAATTTATAAAATAAGAATATAAAATAATAAAATAAAATAAACAAAATAAAAATAAAAATATATAAATATACTTATAAATACATTATTTTAATAAAACCGTAATAAAATACTTCAAAAAAATAAATAAAAATCATAAATAAATACTATATTAATTTATAAACATTTTTTATTTTATAAGTAAAATTAATTAATTCATTTATTAGGTTAAATAATTGGGTCAAGATTCGGCTGATGTGGGCCAATCAGGGGCCAGGGAAAGTTGACCTCCGGTCAACTCCCCCTTCGCCTCTGACTTCCGTCAGACGTGTCTTTTCCCCCGCTTTCCTCCCTTTTTCTTGGGCATCCCTTTCATCAATCGCCCTCGAGTACTTCACAAAAGATCTTCTCTGATCATCCTAGATTCCCGCCGTGATCCTGGATCCCTTGTACATAGCATGTATTTGTCGATTTTAGCCAGTCAATAAAGGTCTCCAGGGATGTCTATAAATAAGTCCTTCCTCTTCCTTGGACGAATTTGGCAAATTTCATCCCCCCCCATTACGCTTGAATCAGTTCTTGGAGGAGCCCTCGTGATAGGAGGCGCTTCCCAGCACCTCGGTTCGGCCATGGAGGAGGAAAATTTTGTCGCGGCGGCGCTCCGGCGGTCGCCCTGCTCCCTGGAGGCCCCCAGGTCTAAGAGCTGCGCTTTTACTTATTTTAGTTAGGATTTTGTTTTAGCATTTCATTCCTGTCTTTTATTTTGCATTTAGGTCATTAGATTAGCCTAATTTAGTTAATTCGAAGTTCGCCGGAGCTCAGCTCCGGCGACTTCACCACTGTTCCTCGACTGTCATCCGACCACTCTTCCACTGTCATTTCGTTCCCCTACATCTTCTCCACCTCCCAGCCACCCTGTCCAACCGGATCCCCACCTGGATCCGCGAATCGATGCTCATCTCCTCCGCTTCGCCGGAGCATCGCCGCCCTCATACATTTTTGCACTAACAGCTTCAGATTTTGGGCCGAGGAGCGTCGCCTCGAGCCGAGCTTTCTTCCTGAGCAGGTTAGGAGCAAAGAGGAGCTCCAGGAGATGCTTTCAGAGTTCATCGGAGGTACCTGAAGCCCCTCGACTTCTCTGACGTCGTGGTGGCGCTCCAGTGCCCCTCCGTCCGATCAGACACCTCCAGCAGCTAGAGCCACCTGCCAGGAAGTCAGGGGGAGCCTTAGAAGCTCGAGGGAGCGCCGGACGAGCGAGCAGCACCGGATCGAAGGTCGGGGAAGGGGGAGTTCTTCCCTGTTCTTCGTGCCTTCGTCTTCACCGTCCGATCGTGGTCCCAGCCCAGATCAGAAGGCAGCCGTTGGATGG
Source organism: Ottelia alismoides (assembly GCA_037367405.1). NCBI lineage: Eukaryota > Viridiplantae > Streptophyta > Magnoliopsida > Alismatales > Hydrocharitaceae > Ottelia > Ottelia alismoides. Next base: position 543,588 of record JAZKJV010006915.1, on the reverse strand, counting down.
AGCTCTACATCGACCATCAGATCAGCTCGGCTGATCTAATCTCAGCCCTCCATCGGCGAAGCGTCATCGGGCAAGGAGGTGGCGACGCGTGTCAAGTGAGCAAAGCACAACCGTTGGATAGCGCGCCTGTGGGGGTAATTTGCACATTTAACCCCCCGCACTTTTGTATTTAATTTTTAATATTGTAAAATAAATAGTACGTTGTAAATAAATTGTAAATTTTGCAGAAAGGACCCTGAGTTTATTAGAATTGCATTTAGGTCCTTCCGCGCCTCACGTGCAGTCCCACGTGAGGCGTGTGAAATTTTCACTTTAGCCCTGGCGGTTTTTGTATATTGGAAATTAGTCCCAAAACTTTAAATAAATGTTTATTTATGTTGTATTTTTGCACTGATGCCCCTGGAACTTATTATATTTGCAAAAATACCCCTGCCAGGCTGTTTGATTTTTGTGCCTTTTCTCTATTTATTAAAAATACCTATGAGGCTTCTAAAAATTAACAAAAAATTAGGATAGATGCTCCATGCAGTGTTCTTCCACGCCCAAATTTTATTTTGCATTTTTTGCATTTTTCCTAATTATTAAAAATGAAATAGGAGCCATTTTTGCACTCTTTAATTTATAAAATGCAAAAAAATTATAAAAACATTTTGAAAAATTAAAAAAAAAATATATTGTATATATATATATATATATTGAGTCCAGAAAATGAAAAACCCTAAAAATATGAAAAATAAAAATAAAAAAAATCATAAAGCTCCAAAATCCAACAAAAAATAGAAAAATCCTTAAAAATACCAAAAATACATTTTTTTCTCTTTTATAATTATCTATATATTATTATTATTAATATATTAAAATTGATTTGGGTAATTTTGGAGTTTATTTTATATTTTTAAAACCCAAATTATATTCGGGTATGTAATTAGTCCTATATTGTGGACATTTTTGAAATTAAAAATACATAAAAATCAGAAATATTCCAGAAAAACAACAAAAAAATTAGAAAAATATTAAAAAAAAGCTAAAAAATATTATATATATATTAAGCATTCATATATATATATTTATATATTATATTACTCCTCTCTCTCCTCTTATATATATATATCTCTTTATATATACATATCTATATATTATATAATTAAAAATATAAAAAGAAAATAAAAATTTATAAAATATAAAAACCAAATAAAAATCATAAAAAATATAAATATAAAAAAAATATAAAATCCAAAACCCACAAAAACATTAAATGGACATGAACAAAGGATTGAATAAATTATCCAACACATACAACCTTTCGCCTCCCAGTGTTCGACCTCTACCTGTGCTTACACCTATACACATTTGCATGTAGAGTTATAATAAATTTTAATTCCACATTTTTGGATATTCATTGCATATATTTATTGTGGGTTAATTGTTGATCGATTTGGGGATTTCGTCTGAGGTCAACTCAACGACTGTCTCTCCGCCTTGTTGAAAGATACGACCTTGGCAAACCCCCTTTCATCAAATGGAGCCGTTGCCGGGGAGGCAACGGATTTTGTATGATTTTTGTGAGCTTATTTGTTCATTTATTCAATTATTTGCTCATGTCCATCATGCACTTACTTATTTGTTTGGTTTTTATTTCTATTTGATATTATTTGAGTGACGGCTCTGACCACCTCTTTTCTTTGTCTTTGATGCGAGGGACCGCCAAGCGAAGGAGGACCTCCTAGGAGGGCCTATGCACCCAAGCAAGGCGGAGTTGGCTCCTCTATGCTAGCCAACAGGAGAGAGCATCCAAGACAGAAGAAGGAGAATTTTTGAAGACAGTCTCTGTTTCGATGCATTTTATTTTATTTTATTATGTATATTCATGTGAGAGAGTGACACTTGAATTTTGTAATAATACAGGACGCTCACAGGTACACTCTGACTCCCGAGGTCCAGTGCCCGAGGGATTGTTCCCTTGGGGGCCTCGATGATTTTGACGCTTTTTCTTTTCTTTATTTTATTCTTATTATTTTGTGTGAATGAACCTTAGCTTAGGAGTTGCTTGCTCGTAGAATTAGGTCCAAACACCCTAATATATATTTGCATGTACCTATAGTTCGCTTTCTTTGGACCTAGATCAAACTCTAAACAGCCACTTATTTATCTCTTAGCCTTTGTGCCACAACGAGCCCCGCAAAGCGCTTTCTTCTACCCTCAAGTATGTTGAGCAGAGGAGGGGTGAGCCAAGACCGGACTTTTTAAGGCTAAAGATGAATGAGCGACTTTTGGTGCTTCACGATAATAGCAATTTCTGAGTCTAGGGCGATTTCTTCGGTTTGCATTTGCATATAGCTTAGGTTTAAAATTCTGTTTTGCATCCCGCATGGAGAGACCTGGGAGGCACTGTAAGTCTTCTTACTTGGCATGCATCATCGTTTTCCGACTTGCATGGCTTTTCCTATCTTCTCCCTCTGTTTTTGCCAACCTAGGATGCTTAATGGAAATTAGAACCTCGATAGGCACGTGCATTGAAAATACGCAAAAAAGTGATAACTTAATCAGGACTGCTAACTCTATTGGACTTAAAAATAAAACGTAATGGATTCCTTGTCTTGGGGAGAGCAACCCCCTCATTGGATGCGTTTTAAGTACTCACGTACACACTAAGGAGTAGAGCCCAAATCCTATCAAGCCTCTTAAGTGATTGTACAATTTTTGTGACCTCACCTAACTCTAAAATTGAAAAGATAAATGATCGTCACCTGATGGTCTTCACTGTGTTGAGTAGGTGAATTGGGGGTTTTGCCTTGTGTCTTGATTGTGACTTGGAGTCCATTGTGTTTTTCTTTCATTCCTATAGTAGTCGGTCCCACCGTGTGAGTCATGCATTTTTATCTTTGAGTCTCTCTACCTCTCTTATACATATATCTCTTCATTTTTGCATCGAGTCGTGATATTGGCGCTTGAGCTCAATCATTCTTCGCCAAGTCCTTTGTTTCCCTCTTCTTCACCATCTTCTACGTATCCATCGTACCATATTCTCTGGTTCGGGGAGAGCCCGCTCTTCGGACCGCAATTTTGACGGTGTTCCCGCCCTGTGTGGAACACCCAATTTTGTTTATGTCTCGATCTTCTCGCCCACCCTCCCTCGTACCCTTTGTATCACTCTTCCACCACCCGTGATATTGTCACGCCACGCTCAATCAGCTTCTCCGCCCCATTGTGTTACCCTTCTTAGCCATCTTATTCGTGTACCTCGTATCATCTCTTCCTTTACCTGGGAATGTTGTGCATATTAAAGAGGCCCGCATCGAGGATTATTTATACAGATTATTTGTGTAAGCCGGGCATGATGTTGAGGTTGCTGAGATTGATTTGGTGGATCTGACTGTGGATACATGCATATGGACTTCTTGAGGACTTTTGCTGATGCATGATCATTAGGTGTGATTCCTTCTTGAGAATTTAGATCTCGCACACCGGATTGAGGATGTGATATGATGCGATGACTTGGTGATGATTTCATGAGTATTGATTGATCTATCTTTCTTGAGGTTCCTGCCATCTTGATTTTGGGGATTGACTGCTTATTCTGATATGGACTACATGATAAAGGTGTGCAGATCCTACATGATCTCTCATCTTCCTGATTAAACCCTCCTTGATCTCCTGACTCTTTGATCCACCCTGGCACTTAGTGGACTCCTGACTATTCTTCATGCCATCTCAGCTGACTGGATTGACCCAAGGGATGTTTGGTGACTGACATGATTATTTGCTTCCTTGCTTGATCTTATGCCCTCTGGATGATTGAGTGATTTATTGCTTTTGAGGACCTGAGATGACTTGCCAGCATTCCCATGACCTGCATTGATCTAGCTCGCATTCCTCCCCGAGGACTATCTGCGGGAGAATGCGATAATTTCCAGGACTGCGGTTTCATTCACTGCTTGGGTCGCCATTGTGATGGGACCTGAAACCGAGTCAGATGATATGCTTGCTTGGCCTCCCCCTGTGATTGTGTACTTGACCTGTCAGTACACGAGGCCAATGTGCTAGACTCATCTGAGTCTACTCGCCTTGACGGTCCTCGCAAGGCAGAGCTCCACTTTTCTGATTATTCCATGCCTAGCTCGTAGCTCCCCGAGGGTTATCTGCGGGAGACTATGACATATTTTCGATCTAATTGGTCTCTTCTACTGGTAGCCGAATTGTCGACTACTGAGACCACTATGTGGGTCCGTCTGATGGATCCGGCTCCTTTGAGCCATTCGCTCACCTTGAGGACCCTTGTAAGGTAGAGATACGGTCTGACTATTCCTTGCCTTGATCGCAGTACTCTCCGAGGACTATCTGCGGGAGACTACGACACTCTCTTTACGCTCGGTTCCCACTTCTGACTGTGTCTCCGATCTGCGGAGCACGGAATCGAGTCGTCTGATATACATGATTTCTGGTCCCATCATGAGTTATGTATCCAATCTGCGGACCATTGGACCTGTCTGATTAGACTCCTTTGAGTCTGCTCACCTTGATGGTCCTCGCAAGGTTGAGCTTCTGATATCTTCTATTTTCATGCCTAGCTGGCAGCACGTTCCCCGAGGGTTATCTGCGGGACGCTGCCACACTTTCTTAATTGACGGTCTCTTCTGCGGGTAGCCGATCTGTCGCCTACCAAGATCGTCTCTGTGATCTGTCTGATGGATCAAGCTCCTTTGAGCCCGCTCACCTTGACGACCCTCGCATGGGTGAGCTTCTATTCTAATTATTCATTGCTTAGCATGTACTACTCCCCGGGGGTTATCTGCGGGAGGGTACATCACCTTGTAGGTACTCGGCTTCATTTCTGATGTCTCCCAGTTGGTGGAGCACGAAGCGGGGTCTTCTGACTTGTGTACTCGGCCTCCTCCCTGGTTGTGTCTCCTGTCTGTGGGAGCACAGAGCCGAGTACTCTGATTATTCTCTGATTTTGCTCACCTTGAGGACCCTCGCAGGGGTGAGCCACATATTGTGTTGTTCGGTGTATTCTTGTGACTTTCAGATTATATCACCACCGTACATCACACAGTCTCATAGGCTTTATTTCCTATCTATCTGAGACCATGATTGACCGGAGGAGTCTGTACTGCTCTTTCTTCCTCCTGGTCTTACGGTATCGGCTATATTCCCTCATGCTGACCTTCTGAGCCGATTGACTGATTTCTGCTACCGAATCGGATATCTTTACTTTCTGATCTGTGTGTCCCCGGTAGCCGACACCCACCTGACTGCATATCAGGGTGTCTTTTCACCTTCTGACTGCGTCCTCGTTCTCATAGGGAGACGACAACGATAGTACGGTATTCACATGTTAGATACGGTCCTATACTCCACCAGTTTTTCACCGCCTGTATATATGTGTACCTTTTTCATTCTTTCTCCCGTATGTTCTGCGTGCCCCAGATCTATCGCCACATCTTTGTGTCTACACTTAGGACGTACCTTCTCCTAAGTATAGGGGGTACACACCGCGTTGTTCTTTCGTTGTTCAGTTTTGTCACTCCTGTTGTTGCCTATACTAAGGGATATCTCACCCTAAGTATAGGGGGAGTCATGCATATATTCTCCATGATCGTTTCATCTATCTGTATATATCTTTCTTTTCTTCTTTTCTTCTTTTTCTTTTTTTATATATTTCTTTATCTAAATAAAAGGTGTCGCCCCTTTGTGTCAGTTTCCTGTACTTAGGACATACTTTGTCCTAAGTATAGGGGGGTACACCCTTGATTTGTTCATCTGTTTATTCCTACCCTTGACCCTCCCTGATTTGTGTACAATCTGCTATACTTAGGATTACTTGATCCTAAGTATAGGGGGGAGCGGTCAACTTCTATTTCCTTGGAGCAGTCAACTTCTATTTCCTTCATCTCTTATTCGTATATTCTTTCGAGTTGTCTATACTCAGTACGAGTTATGTCTTCTCTTTTCTCTCTGATCTATGAGGACATAGCTCAAGCTAAGTATAGGGGGGTCCTATATACTATGTATATACTATAGCCATAACTCGTACTTTTGTAAGAATATGGCTAATAATTCTTTACAATTCATTAAAAACCCTTAATAAAAATGTGATTATTCCTCAAATTCTTTTTGTATAAACTAATTAATAAATCAGGTGAAAATATTTTTTGCAAAATGTTTGAAAAATAGTTTGAAAATCCTTGTGAACATTTATTGAAAACTATTTTGAAAACGTTTTGTTACATCTTTTCAACCTGTGTAAAAATGTGTGGTTTGTAAAAATTTCTTTTCTTTGTGTGAAATAAAATGTTTGAAAAATGATTTGCAAATGGTTTGAAAAATGATTGCAAAAATATCTTGAAAAAACTATATATACTATTTTGAAAAACCTTTGCAAAATGATTTTCAAATGTGTGTACATGTTGTAAAAATGTTTGTAAAAATTATTTTGAAATATAGTTTTCAAAAATTGTTTGAAAAATTTGTGTCAAATAAGTCTGAGGAATAGTCACATATAACTAATAATTACTAAAAAATTCTTTAACAAGTGTACATATGTACCTCTAAATAAAAACTAAATTCTAAATTCCTTAAAAATCATTAAAATAAAGCGGCACGCCCGTGTAAATAGTTGTACAGATCTTATACCTTGAGTGCAAAAATTATTTGTGTAAAAATTTTCCTCTTTGTTTTAAAAATTCTTTGACAAATTGCATTATTCTTTGCATATTTGTAAATAGCATTTGCATAGCATTCATATTCTTTCACTGAGCTTGATGATTTAACTAGTCTAATAAAGTCGAAGATTGGAGCTTGGTTGGACCTTACCGCACCTAATTGCACTGGAACCTTATGGGAACTAGGTTCAGGGCACTTCAGGTCTATTTAGACTTAATTCTTTGAGAAATCAGGACTGGGTTCAAGTCACCTCAGTGGACTAACTAGAACTTTTCGAAACACACGCATGACTCTTGCCGACCGTGACCTAACTTGGACACTTGCACCTTTCACTTGGCTCAACTCAGTTGGAGTGGTGAGGGGGTTGGATTTGCCAGTCTGAGACGCACACGGGTGGAAACATTCGTCCTCGTCTAGGGAGGGAAGTGCACCACAACCTGGTCCAATAGCCATGAAGTCTAAAGATAGGAGATTGTGGGTTGCAATAATGCTTCAAAAGTGGGATAGTCTTCTGGCTCAAGAGGAAAAACTCCTTATGTAAATGCTGCTGTAAATAGTATGTTTGAAAAAAAAATGGTCAGGCCTGTAAAAAAATAAAATGCCTGCAAAGTATGTATATAGAAAATAAGCAAGCTTGAGCATCAAAGTTATACCATGTGAGCCTGCAGCTGGATGACTTGACTACACTGGTCTTGCATCCTAGGATAGGTAGCCACACTGGCTACCGTCCATTCTTTTCTCTACCTCCTCCTCTTGAGTTGGTTTCCACTTGAACTTAGAAGGGAATACCCTGGTCCTCGAGGAAAGAGCTGTTGAATTAGGGAATCATTGGGTTGTCATTCTGGAGAAGTCAGTCTCTTTGTCATTTCAGTTGGGGAGAGCCACCATCACTTACACTGTACAAGTCAGCTTCATAGTCATAAGGGTTTGCGTATAATGTAGGCTAGTTCTGGCCTGGCTATTGAGGTGATTTGAACCGAGTTCTTTGACTCTCAGAGGCTGTTGTGTTTTAAATTTGATTCCCTACCAGGTTCCACACACATTTCTCACATCAAGGTCTAACCTGAGCTCCAAACTTTGATTTTGTACAGATGAGTTTAATAATCATGATTAATTCAGTTGATTCTTTGAATCCTTTATTTTTGCTTTTTATTTTCTTATTATTCTTTGTTCTTTTTGTACTTATTGCATAAGTATTTGCTAGGGACTAGCAAAGGCAAGTATAGGGGGTAATGAATCTCCATTTCATCACCTTTATTTTATCATTTTGGCCTTAAAAACCCCAGCAAATGCAGATAAATAACATTAATTTGTATATAATAGCATGCATTATTCATTGTATTTATTATACATAAAATAAGGTTTTTAATGCCAAAATTTTAGAATAGAGAGAAGAAAAGAAAAAGGAATAAAATATTGCAAATATTTTATGACCCAAACCCCGAGACCAAGGCCAGCATGGTATTGGTCGACAAGGAATAAAGTAGGGGAGATAAGGGCCAGTATACAATAAATACCTCATTTATTTATTCATGTATTTATGCATTTTTGACACCTATTTTGTACATAATGATTTATTCATCAAATAAAGAAACTTTGTTCATGAAAGTTGTAGATAATAATGTAAATAAAAATACAAAATTGAGTTTGTGTGAAAATAATACTCAGTGTACATTTTATACAAAGAATAAAAAGCCAAAATATCAACTTCAAAAACCCATATCTTACAAATAAAAGCTCCAAATCACCCAAACTCACCTTTAATTGTATATAGCATTCCAAGAACTATTTAATAAAATTAGTTTCATAATATTTGGAGTTCATCTGTAGAAGTTAAGTTTTTGGCCTACCTTGTACATAATACCTAATTAAAATATCCATTTTATTCAATATTCATTATTTTTATAAATTCATATTTCTAGAATTTTGTAAATAATGTATATAATACATATACATATTAAAATTAAAAGAAAACTAAAAATAATTTGTAAAATAAAATAAGCCTATGTAATACATAGGCAAAATACCTATGCTACCTACATGTATATAAATAAAAAGGGATTTCATTCTTTTATTCTTTATTCATCTATATTTTTATAATAATGTATATACTGTATACCTCTTATTAAAAAAATACAAACCCAAAATAAAAACAAATAAAATACATTAAATAAATAAAATGTATATAATATATAGGTAAAATACCTATAAGTATACCTACATATTCATATACACATTTATTTAAAATTGTAAATAAACTCATAAAAATTAAATAAAAATATATTTATACTCACAAAAATAAGTTATAAATTTATAAAATAAGAATATAAAATAATAAAATAAAATAAACAAAATAAAAATAAATATATATAAATATACTTATAAATACATTATTTACTAAAACCGTAATAAAATACTTCAAAAAATAAATAAAAATCATAAATAAATCTATATTAATTTATAAACATTTTTTATTTTATAAGTAAAATCTAATTAATTAATTTATTAAGTTAAATAATTGGGTCAAGATTCGGCTGATGTGGGCCAATCCGGGGCCAGGGAAAGTTGACCTCCGGTCAACTCCCCCTACGCCTCTGACTTCCGTCAGATGTGTCTTTTCCCCTGCTTTCCTCCCTTTTTCCTGGGCGTCCCTTTCATCCATCGCCCTCGAGTCCTTCACGCAAGATCTTCTCTGATCATCCTAGTTTCCCGCCGTGATCCTGGATCCCTTGTACATAGCATGTATTTGTCGATTTTAGCCAGTCAATAAAGGTCTCCAGGGATGTCTATAAATAAGTCCTTCCTCTTCCTTGGACGAATTTGGCCAATTTCATCCCCCCCATTACGCTTGAATCAGTTCTTGGAGGAGCCCTCGTGACAGGAGGCGCTTCCCAGCACCTCGGTTCGGCCATGGAGGAGGAAAATTTTGTCACGGCGGCGCTCAGGCGGTCGCCCTGCTCCCTGGAGGCCCCCAGGTCTAAGAGATGCGCTTTTACATATTTTAGTTAGGATTTTGTTTTAGCATTTCATTCCTGTCTTTTATTTTGCATTTAGGTCATTAGATTAGCCTAATTTAGTTAATTCGAAGTTCGCCGGAGCTCAGCTCCGGCGACTTCACCATCGTTTCTCGACTGTCTTCCGACCACTCTTCCACTGTCATTTCGTTCCCCTACGTCTTCTCCACCTCCCAGCCACCCTGTCCAACCGGATCCCCACCTGGATCTGCGAATCAATGCTCATCTCCTTCGCTTCGCCGGAGCATCGCCGCCCTCATCCATTTTTGCACTTAAAGCTTCAGATTTTGGGCCGAGGAGCATCGCCTCGAGCCGAGCGTTCTTCCTGAGCAGGTTAGGAGTGAAGAGGAGCTCCAGGAGACGCTTTCAGAGTTCATCGGAGGTACCTGGAGCCCCTCGACTTCTTCGACATCGTGGTGGCGCTCCAGTGCCCCTCCGTCCGATCAGACACCTCCAGCAGCTAGAGCCACCTGCCAGGAAGTCAGGGGAGCCTCAGAAGCCCGAGGGAGCGCCGGACGAGCGAGCAGCACCGGATCGAAGGTCAGGGAAGGGGTAGTTCTTCAATGTTCTTCGTGCCTTCGTCTTCACCGTCCGATCGTGGTCCCAGCCCAGATCAGAAGGCAGCCGTTGGATGGAGCTCTGCATCGACCATCGGATCAGCTCGGTTGATCTAATCTCAGTCCTCCATCAGCGAAGCGTCATCGGGCGAGGAGGTGGCGACGCGTGTCAAGTGAGCAAAGCACAACCGTTGGATAGCGTGCCTGTGGGGGTAATTTGCACATTTAACCCCCGCACTTTTTGTATTTAATTTTTAATATTGTAAAATAAATAGTACGTTGCAAATAAATTGTAAATTTTGCAGAAAGGACCCTGAGTTTATTAGAATTGCATTTAGGTCCTTCCGCGCCTCACGTGCAGTCCCACGTGAGGCGCGTGAAATTTTCACTTTAGCCCTGGAGGTTTTTGTACATTGGAAATTAGTCCCAAAACTTTAAAAAAATGTTTATTTATGTTGTATTTTTGCACTGATGCCCCTGGAACTTATTATATTTGCAAAAATACCCCTGCCAGGCTGTTTGATTTTTGTGCCTTTTCTCTATTTATTAAAAATACCTATGAGGCTTCTAAAAATTCACAGAAAATTAGGATAGATGCTCCATGCAGTGTTCTTCCACGCCCATATTTTATTTTGAATTTTTTGCATTTTTCCTAATTATTAAAAATGAAATAGGAGCCATTTTTGCACTCTCTAATTTATAAAATACAAAAAAATTATAAAAACATTTTGAAAAATTACAAAAAAATTATATATGGTATATTTATACATATATTGAGTCTTGAAAATGAAAAACCCTAAAAATATGAAAAATAAAAATAAAAAAATCAGAAAGCTCCAAAATCCAACAAAAAAATAGAAAAATCCTTAAAAAATACCAAAAATACATTTCTTTCTCTTTTATAATTATCTATATATTATTATTAATATATTAAAATTGATTTGGGTAATTTTGGAGTTTATTTTATATTTTTAAAACCCAAATTATATTCGGGTATGTAATTAGTCCTATATTGTGGACATTTTTGAAATTTAAAATACATAAAAATCAGAAATATTCCAGAAAAACAACAAAAAAATTAGAAAAATATTAAAAAAAAGCTAAAAAATATTTTATATATATATATATTAAGCATTCATATCTATATATATATTTATTTATATATTATATTACTCCTCTCTCTCCTCTTATATATATATATCTCTTTATATATACATATCTATATATTATATAATTAAAAATATAAAAAGAAAATAAAAAAATTACAAAATATAAAAACAAAATAAAAATCATAAAAATATAAATATAAAAAAAATATAAAATCCAAAACCCACAAAAACATTAAATGGACATGAACAAAGGATTGAATAAATTATCCAATACATACAACCTTTCGCCTCCGAGTGTTCGACCTCTACCTGTGCTTACACCTATACACTTTTGCATGTAGAGTTATAATAAATTTTAACTCCACATTTTTGGATATTCATTGCATATATTTATTGTGGGTTAATTGTTGATCGATTTGGGGATTTCGTCTGAGGTCAACTCAGCGACTGTCTCTCCGCCTTGTGGAAAGATACAACCTTGGCAAACCCCCTTTCATCAGTGACCATCTGGATTCCAGAATTCTTCGGGACAACATCAACGGGGGCCACCCACTTGGAGTCTGAAATGGGGTATATAAACCAAGCTTTGCACCATTTCTCAATCTCTTTCTTAACTACTTCTCGAATATTAGGGTTTAATCTTCTCTAGAATTCACGGGAAGGCCTTGCGTTATCCTCAACATATATTTGGTGTGAGTAGAGAGTGAGTTGATCCCAACAAGATCCGACACAGTCCAACCAATGGCCCTGCAATTCCGCTCAAGAACTTCAAGCAATCTCGATTCTTGGTCTTCAGTTAATAATGAGTTAATGATCATAGGAAATCTCTCCTTGGGTCCCATGAGAAATGCATATTTAAGTGTAAGATGAAGTGGTTTCAGCTCAGGCAAATTTGAATCATCAATTAGGTCTGGTTGAATAGCTTTTGAGTGCGGCTCTATGTTAGATGAAGGTGGATCAATCTGTTATGTGCTGGCTACTAATTTTCATGCAAGGTGAGTTGGATCTCAAAAAAAGTGCAGTAATTCGACCAAAGCTGCATCCGACTCGGCATTTATATTCCTTGACTGTCACGAAGAAAATGGGACTGATAAATCCAGAGGGATTTCTATGTCATCAAGGGTATAGGTATCTGTGTCTCTAAATAATTCAGGCAACATCTGTCAAACTGCATTGTGCACTGTTTCTTCTTCTGATGAGGGGATCTTGCTCTGAACTTCTGGAAGTTTATGCCAAGACCCATTAGTTCTAATGAACTTTCATTCTGAAGATTCTGAGTAACTGGTGGTAGATTCGGAGTCGGATCTTTGCCACTTTGTCTGCTTCATCTCCAAGTCCACCTCTCCATTTGGAGAGCGGAATTTCACCATTCTTGTACCGTAATCGAATACTACTCCAGCAGTCTGCAAAAATGGTCTTCCAAGAATGATTTGAGATTCTCTCCAATGGTTTGTGGTTTCCATATCAAGGACAGTGAAGTCCATTTTGTATTCTGTCCCTTCAACCAAGATAACAACGTTCTTCACTTCTCCCTTATACCTTTTAGTAGATTTATCAATAAATTGGAGTAGAGATAATGATTTTCTGAGAGGTCCTAACTCCAATTCGTAGTATAAATCTATGGGTAGAAGATTGATTGAAGAACCGTTATCTAGTAGTGTGCTGGTAAATGCACTGCTGCCGATACGACTTTCCACATAGTGAGCACCCAGGTCCCCCTTTTTTCTTAATAGATGCTAATTTTTGACACATTTGGTAGTTGCCATAGTCAAGATACGAGTCTCCCCAAATTGACTTGGTTTCTTCCTGCGAGTCTGGTTGGGAGTGCATTTCATTTTCAAGTATTTTTGAAATGTCGGATTATTAGCCACATATTGATCAAATGGTACTTTGACGGTAATGTTTTCTTGGCAAAATCATGCCATTTCTGGGTCATCTTTAATGATTTTCTTTGGTTTGCATTTTCCTCCCATGAGAGCATAGGGGAAAGGAATGGAAGGAGTCGAGACATGAGATAAAGAACCCGAATCATAAATAAGAGCATCTTATTAAAAATATAGTTCTTATTACAATCATCTTTTTTTTTTGTTGATAATAATCGAAATCATGTTGCTGAAAAGATGACAAAAGTATATTCACAACGACTGGAGGTGCAAGATCCTCTGTAGACTCCATGGATGTTTTCCTTTCTCATGTGTTGGAATCTTCACTGGTACTGAATTCAGGTTTCCTTCTTCTTCACACTTAGAAATATCCTCTGGTTGATCTCCGAGTCTTCTTGATCCATTTCCCTTGCCCGGTCAGGTACGTCCATGGTCCTTCCGCTCCTAAGTGACATAGCATTGATATTGTCAAACAAAAGGATCGCGTGTTCAAATATGGGAAAGTCTGAGTAGTATACCTAGCCATTTTGTTGGGAAGATTGAGATTTGTTCAAGATATTAGGGTTAGCTTGAACTTGTGCGGGAATGGTTGTAGCAGGGGCTGTCTATTCATCTCTCCAACATGACAAGCGATTAACATCAATCCGTAGATCTTGCAGAAAATAGTGAATCTCCTCGAGCATCTGCTGGTGGATAGCTACAGGTTCTGTCTGATAATTAGATGGTTGAGATGTTTTCTTTGAGGGCTGGCCTTATTGTACTTGGTATTGTTGCTGGTATTGCTTGGATGCCTGCTGGTATTGATTCTAGCAGTTGTATGGTTGTTGATGTTGTTTTAATGTTGGAAAGGGGCAATATTCTGAGTGTGTTGTGGGGCGGGTGGAAATGCAGTATTATAGAAGTGGTGGGACATTGGTAAGGCTGACGGTCCCTCGTATTATTTAGCTAGGTAGGGTCTTTATGTACCAGATGCCGTTCACCTCGAACACCGGAGGTGGTGTCTCTTCGACGATCTCAGTTGGTGAGTGTGAATATTGGAAAGGTTGGGCATAGGATTGGTCGTGAGCCCATTGTTGTTGTTGTTGTCTTGATCCTAGCTGATCCTGAACATAATGTACGCGATAAATGAGAACAACAGATGTAGCTGCAGCTGGTACCCCGATCTTGGATACCTTCTCAGTCAGCTCCTCCATTTGCTTTGGAAACTGGGAAATCCTGTTGTCTATGTCGTTCATCCTCTTGTGAATCTGATCCACAACCACTAACTTATCAATGATTATGCTCATGTTTGGAATCAAATCCTCAGCTATTTTTGCAACAGTCTGCTTTCCTCCTTTCGATTGAAGTGTGCTGAGGGAATCGGTATACGCCCTACTAGCAATCTGTAAATGACTTGTCTCATCCATTTGCTCCAGTACTTTCCAGACAGTTTCAGCACCTCGTGATGTATAGTTTCTTCTACAGGCAGCGCTCACTAATCCCTGTGTTTCGTAGCTAAGGCCAGGATAGAGTGATTGGACCAAGATGTTATCATCCAGATCATGGCACGAACACTTTTAAAGTAAATCTTTAAATTTGTCCCATGCACCAGAGAGTGGTTCATTAGGCTTCTGAGAGAAACTGGTGATGCGTGTCCACATCTGATTGGTCCGACTCAAAGGGTAGAATTTTTTTTAAGAACAGGTTCTTGAACCTATCATCGGTGGTCACTGTCACTCCTAAATTCTTCACCTAGTAGTCTACGTTTCCTATCAAGGTGAAAGGAAGTGCTGTGAGATGAATGTAATCTTGGTTGACCTGAGGATGCCTCAGATGAGAGCATGCTAACTCCAAGTCCCGTAAAAATTCATAGGGTTCTTCTGCAGCATTACCATGAATTATGGTAGTTGGTTCAAGAAGTGCAATTTCAGTTCATAATTTATTTCTAGCTCTAGTGGTTGCAAATAATTTCTCACTCTGTACTGGCCATGATTGCATGTTGCTTCCATTGGCGGTTCTCCCCCAGCATGTAACTACTATATTTGTTCTCTTATTAAAAACTGTTGCTGTTATGATGCAACCAATCATGCCAAAATCATCAGCATCAGATCTTCATTGAGTTCATCATCATGATCTCTTTTCTTGGAAGGCATCTTCTTCAAATTCTTTTCTTCTTCTTCACGCTCAGAATGTGAGAGATCAGAGTCAATAGAATGGAAAGAATCAGAATAAGAATCATCGAGGTGAGAGTCTTCCATGATGTGATTAGGAGATAGAGAGAGTATGGGTTTGACCTCCCTCCAGCAAGATGAAGGAATCATAGGAAGATGATTCATGAGAATGGTGTCCCCGAACCCAAGGTGGTCTGGAGTAAGAGTGTCTCCGAAGATTTGAGATTGGTAAGTTTGTGGTGGTCAGTGGAGGGTTTGCGGAGTCTGAACAAAATTCACCACAATATTCCATTCTCGATTTCAAATGATTTGGAAAAGGGTTACGATTCATGATGTAGGCACAAGTGTGCAATATTCGACGATTATCCTGAATTTATGCACAAAACAAACACAATACAGATCCCTGTTTCACCAACTGACACAATAAAGGCTGCAAGAGTCTGGCCAATTATCTTATCAATTTTAATTTGTGATAATTCAAATCTTGTAAACGTTTAACCAAGCTGTTAGGGGCATGTACTTTCCTACCGACTAGTTAGCTCGAATTCTTACGACTAGTTGCACCTACTTTCAACCAGTTTGGGTGTAAGTATGAACCGTATAATGGCTACCCATTACTTAAGGATGGAGCCTTACGTAGTGTCCTTTAAACCAACCACTCTGCTAAAGAAAACCGGACCGTTTACTGGCTACCCTAAATGCTCACTGAGAAGTAGCTAATCGTTTGTTGTAGAATCAGTCATCAATATGAAAATTCTGGCTTGGCTCTATCCTAGTGTGTGCCTCTCTCCTCTCTACAAGATAAATGAATACAAGGTTAGGGTTGCTCTCTCGTAAAAATTCTTGATTTTATGAGTTGATTTAGTCGGCTGTGTTTAGCAATCCCAATTATAATTAGGCGAAAAATAAAAAATTAGATGAGCACAAATACACATCTACCGTCCAATCCCAATTTCCTTTAAAAATATGTGAAAAACAAGAGGGAGAAATTCGAGAATAGTCGATGCACGTGAAACAATGATGTATGATTAGATAGAAGACTTACATTGATTCCTCGCAATCTCCATGTGGGATGCAATACAAAGATTGAAAATTATTCTAGATGAATGCAAGCTGATAAAAACTGCACCTAGCAGAAATTTCTATTAGCTGGGAAGAAATGAGTTAAATTTGACTAAGTTGAACGATCCAATGTACATCTTAATTAATGTGAAGTATGGTCCTAGGTTCTACGAGCACAATAAAAAAATTAAAAGCTCTAATAGTCGAATGTGCAGGTCTAACCTACGAGCCACTCAAGTTGGGCCCCACCCTCACTGGAGAGTAAAACATGCCACGACACACCACCAAAAGAGTTCAAGTTCTTATTACACACACAAGAGTCCAAATGGACACCGCTATAAATAAGCAATTAATTACAAAAATTAAAATGGCAGAAAAATACATCTTAGACTCTACGCTCTCTAACGACTCCACTCGATCTTAATTTTAATACGGATTTTTGGAAGTCAATGAAGATGCATTAGTTTTTGTTGGAAACCTCTCCATGTTTGTCAGGTACCTCGCAAGAAAAATAAGAGAGAGTGTAAGAGAGTGACACAAAAATTAAGCAAAAAAATATGAAAATAAATGCAGGAAATAAAATAAATGCAGAAAAGAAAAAAAATGGAAAATATACAGTGAATATTCGGGGGTCAGACTATCTAAATGCACAAAACCGAACACAAATTTTGTTAGACAAAGTCTAAGCCGTTTGCCTCCCCGGCAACGGTGCCATCTTGTGAGTCCGGAAATACCATGTTTATTTGCATGTATTATTAATGTTTGAAATATCAACGTGTCGTTGTAATTATGTTGGGTAATAGGGATCAATCAAGAAATAACCACATGAATTTAATTCAATTTTCAATTGAAGTGGTTTTATGTTTATTTTACTTGGGCAAGTCATAAGGTCGAACTTAAGGAGGCAAACGAACAACCTAGAATTTTGTCTATCAAAGTTCGTGCACGGTTCTCAAGGTAGAACATTTTTAGTATTTTTAATTCTATTTGGAAATCCAAAATGCAAATATGGCTAATTTTAGGGATTAAAAATGCAATTTTCAATCAAAAGATGCCCAAAAATTATGAAATTTGGCTAAGATGTAAGTACCGATTAAATAAATGCACTTTAATTTTTTTAGAAATTTTGTATGAAGATAAATATTTTATGAATTCATGAATGCAAACATCATGAATTTCAATAATTAATTATAATAAATATTAAAACAATTTATTTTCAAGGAATAAAATTATCCAAGATCTATCGCTAGGCGATTGATCTCAGAAAAATCCTAAACCTCAAAAATACGAGATTTAATACCTATTAAAAATTAAAGATTGAAATATGCAAAATGGTTTTTATAGAGCAAATCATGCATGCAAATGCAATTCTTTTTGGGCACAATTTGACGTACAAGAATTCTACAATCCATGATTTTTGGTGATTTTTAGGGTTATGGTTAATTAAATAAGAATTTATGAGAATAGATTGGGTAAAATATGCAATTTTCCACAAGACAATTAATCATTAATTAACCATAGACCACAAAAATATCATAAACATGCAATAATGTAGAGAATTAATTGTAGAATAAAATGCTTGTTTTTAATAAATAAAACGACACGATGTAGTGGATCAAAATGAAGGGGGAACACATGGGTCTGTCTGCAATTACAATAAATAAATTAAAATAAAAAATATGCATAGAGGGATTGACGTTGAATTACCAGAACTCCAGAGTGGGGGGGAGTCAACTGCAAAATTCTTAGAGCATCACGCATGAAGCACGTGACCTCTGGTGGCGGGGCGTCTTACGTGATTTGGCGGAACTTGAAGGCCTCCTTTACAAAAGTTCTAGTAGGTCATGTGCGATGCACCTGACCTCGCTTCTACGACTGGGAGACATTGCGATGGCTCCTCTGCAATTTACCTAAGCGGGCACGTGCGTAGCACAGGACCCCTGGGTTTGGACTTTGAAGTGCAAAGGTGGGTCTTCAGGGTGCATTTTTGTAATTTTCCCTCCACCACGTGTGCTGATCATGTGTGGGGCCTCTTGTGTCTCTGCGCCCGACGTCAAGGAGGGGCAAGCCTAGAGTTGTATGGCAGAGTAGATGCATTGATGAAGGCAGCGTCGTTGTCGGACACTGTGGTCGGTGACGAGAAGGAGGCAGTCGGTGAAGAAGGCACGAGCCCCTACGAAGTCAATGGTCGGTGAGCCACGTCGCTAGAGGATGTCATTCTTGTAGAGGAGGCTTCAAGAGCTGAGTTGGTTCTTTCGGAGATGATTTGGTGGAGTGGAAGCGGTGAAGTCTTGGAGGGGATGTCTTCAGGAGGTCAGATGGTTAGCGGTGGAGTGGAAGCGGTGAAGTCGTGGAGGGGATGTCTTCAAGAGGTCAGATGGTTAGCGGTGGAGTGTTGGAGTAGATGGGCGAAGTGAGGCAGATATGGATGATGTATGCGAGGCGGAGGGATCGAAGGGGGATTGGTGAAAATGTTTTGAGAAGGGATACCTGGAGTGGGTCTCGATGACAAATCGTGGGGAGGCTGGAGCTAGAAGAGGCAGTGGGGCGTCAAGTTGCAATAAGGCTATGCCTTGGATCACATGGATGGAGGATGAACCGAGCTGTCACCTCATGGAGTTTCTCCTGTGTAGGTCGAACAATGGATGTTGAGCATAGCGGGAGGCGATGCTCTTAAATAGGAGAGGGTGGTCAGCAAAATGCAGAAGGTTGGCGCAAGATTAAGGGAGAGAAGGATTCATGACCACATCTAGATGGCGGAGGGGGATGGATTCTACGAGATCTGATGAAGATCTGGGATGAGGTACGTGAGGTGATTTGAGAAGTTGGAGATCTGATTTGCGGTGGTCGATGGGAGGCAAGAAGGGACGGCGATAATCACGGAGGAGAGGCGCAACCGTCTGATCTGTGAGAGGATCGAAGATGGAGGATTCCATGCGGTGGACGGCTTTGATTCATGACGGTGAAAAAAGTGAAAAGGATGGAGGTACTGGGATCGGCTGCAAGGGGAAGGAGATGGCGCACAGGTGCTGTCCGATCGGCTGACATCGGACTGCCCTAGTGCTGCCACATCGCTGGACGTGGAAGAAAGGAGGGCCGTCTGATTGCCAGAGATCAGACAGTCCAGATTGTACCACGTGTCGACGTTGTATTTATTTATGTTTTTATATTTATATTTATATTTCTTAATTTTTTTAAAAAACCAATTTATAAAAAAAACTCAAAAATGTGTGCCACATGGCGGCTTCAGGAGCGGCCACGTGGCACCTTCAGAAAATTCAAAAATAAATGATACAGATAAATCAGAAATAAATAGCAAATGACCACAGATCAAAATATTTTCTTTACAAAAGTTGTTCGTCTTGTCGAGTTCTACAACTTTCATATAGGGAGCAAAACCAAAATCGATCATTGTGCAAAGTAATATTTTTGGGATATCCCATGTCCATAGAATACCTTGATTTTTGGGTTTTCTATTTTTTGTTATTTTTTAACTAGATAAAAAATCCGAAAAAATATGATAAAATTACAGATAGATATTACTCATTAATATATTTTTTTGTATTTTTAGTAGTTAAGAAAATAAAGAAATAAAATAAAATGCGAAAATGACATTTTTTGTACAGATCGTCAGTGAAGACTCGGATTTAGTTAGTTTCTTTGATTTCAAGATCATTTTGGATTTGGATCTTTGCGTATTTTAATAAAACTTTTATCAAAGAAAATAAATAAAAAGAAATAAAATGGGTTAATTATATACATAAAATAATAGGTCAAAGACCATTAAAATACAAAATGTACAATTGAGGCCCAAAACCCAACTTTCACGTTTGAGCTCTGATTCACTTCAACATGGTCTTGTTCTGAAGGTAATTGAATACACATTAGGTCAAAAGTGAGTCAGATCAAATCAGGCACTGTATGCGGAAGATAACAACGTTTTAGTCCGAGAATTCTGCAACTATGGTTTGGGTTTTTAGTCCACTTATAAAAGTTAGTGATTTTTTGTCTTTTTCATTTATTCTTGTTAATAATATGTACACAATGGAGGTGGTTTCATGTCATTTGGAGTTAGCGTGAATTAGTTAAAAATCAAGGAAGTTAGACTGTTTTATAGGTCAATTTGGCTGGGATTTTTGGCTTCTTATTTTGTGCAATAATGAGTGATAAAATGCAATTATTATCAATACATGTATGAATGCTAATTATGTAGAATAAATGAATAAATGTCAATGAATTTTAGGGATTTGAGCTTAATTAGTCATTTTTAGAGTGATGAATCTGAGATTAATGACTCTGCTCAGAAAGGAGGGGCTCATCTGGGTGTTCAGCATTCTTATCAATTAACGACTCAGATATTTCAGCAATAATCTCAGAAAGATGTCTCTCATCTCTGCATAAATCAGGAATTTCAACGAATGAATCAGATATCTATGTCTCGGAACTTTTAGAAGGAGGCCATCATCAGTAATCTCAGAAAAGTTTCCAAGGAATATCAGAAGGTGCCTCTAGAAACTCAGATTGATCCCCAGAAATTAGCTCAAACTTCTTATTATCAACTAGCTCAATCGGACAACCAAGGGAACTCATGTTGACTGTGCTTTTCATAGAGTTATTTTGGGAAAGGAACTCCTGAGAATCTATAAAATCAATGAAAATATCCATCTCTTGGAATTCAACAAGAAAATCATAGTCATCTTTCTCTGATATAACTTTCTCTGTAACATCTACTACTGGTGGCGATGATGGTCTAGGATCAGAGATCGTCTCAATTTTCACCTTATCACTGCGAGAGTGAAAGATGATCTCTCAAGTACCATAATCAACTACTGCTTCGGCCGTTTAGAGGAAGGTCGACCTAGTATGATCGGGGTATGGAGTAATGGTACAGGTGTGTCGATATCCATGACAAAAAAATCAATAGGGAATTTCATTCCCTGCACCGTTACAATAACATCCTCTAAAATGCCTCTTGTACTCTTAATCGATCTATCAGCAAACTGAAGGATCATTCTGGTTATTTTAAGAGGTCCTAACCAAAATTCAGTTAGTAAAGAGGAATTCATGAGATTTGGAGGAACTGCTATCGAGAAGATGCAATCAAATTCTTAATCAAAGATAGGGCAATAGATGTGAGGTGCTCCCTTGTTTTTCTTTTTAGGTGGGAGGTTACTGATGACATGAACTATGGCCATGGTCGAGATGTGTTTCTCTGTTTCCTTTCATCTGTTCTTCCTTGGTTGATGCTTTTGTGTACATGCCTATTTCCTTCTCATTTTTTACTGTAGGCATGTATTCCATGACATTAAGAAGTGTCATCTTTAAAAATATGTACTAGAAGATCTCAACCACTCTAGGATCAGATAGGGTTGTTTTTAATTTTTGAATTTTCTTAGATTTGAGAGCAGGAGCAAATGGCACGAAATCAGAATAAATATTCAAACGTTCATTTCCCTTATTCAAAAAAGAATCCTCATGTACAAAAGGACAACCATAATCAGTTTGTACAGTGTTGTACAAACTAGGTGAAGGAAAAATAAAATCTAAAACAGAATGGGATGTTGCTGTTGGTGTAGAGGAAGAATCCACGATAGGTATATTCTCCCTTACTGATGGTGATCTACATCTGCCTGGTGAAGGTGGTGATGAAGGCGGTGAAACTCCAGACTTGATTCTACTATACTGGCCCTCTCGACTGTCGGTGAAGGAGATGATGTGGAAGATGATGCTCTCTCAGTGGTTCGAACTCCCAACCCCAACTGCTACATAGGCGACTACAATATCCTACCGCTCCTGATATGAATGGCGTCAGATAAACATGTAAAATCAAGGGACATACCTAACTCAGGGGTGGGTGGGATATTGGTGACTTGCTCGTTGCGTCTGAAGTTGTTGGGGTTGTCTTCGACCTGCGCTGGAATCAGTGTCATGGTGGTGGTCTAGTCTTGATGTGCTGAGTTAGTTCGTTCATGTTTTTCATGAGAAATGCAAGTTGGTCCAGTGTTGGGTTGACTGATGGGGCCTTAGGTTGCTCATTGATTGGCTGTCCCTGAGACTGATAGTATGGAGGTTGTTGGTAACCATACAGAGACTGATAATGAGGAGGAGGAGGATATTGTCCATGATATGCAGTCTATTGCTGGTTAGGATGAGGAAAATACATAGACTGTTGTTGTGGCTGGCCTTGTCTCCAGTTTTGGAACTGTGGTGGAGACTGATAGTGAGGCTGGAACTGATGGTGCTGGTACTCCTGTTGTCTGCCTCTTGAAACTGGTGGGCGGGTCTCCGACCCTATTGTGAACACAACTGGCCTTGCCCTGATGGACGAGGCTGGTTTTGCTCACGGTCGAACCAGATGTCGTTCACCTCCTTAATGAAAGTTGGAGGTGAAGATTGTTGCTCAGGAGTGCAGGCTACTTCTTGTTGGTATAGAACTATCGGATGTGAATGATGCCAAACCTGATCAAGTGTCTGCATGTAGTAGACATGCAGAAGTATAGGTGATCCTCCACTACTCTTCTAGGTCGAAGAAGTCTACTCCCTAGTAGAGGTATCGGCTGCTGCACTCACACTATGAGCTGCATTGATCTTACTCACAAGAATCTCCAGGTGCTTTGTTATCTCATCCAGCTTATCCAGGTTCTTCATCCTTTGCTCGATCACTTGAAGCTTCTCAAGCTCCTTGGATCGTTTCTCAATAATGTCCACTTTAGATAGGTGGTTTCCAATGATGGTCAGGTAAGTGATGTCCAACTTATCCACTTCAGGTGATGCCATCATATTGATAGCTGATGAAACTCAGTTTCATGGTTTTAATTTGCAGATATTACCGACCTAGCTTAAACTAATGCCAAAAAAACCAGATAAAACGATGTATATATCTGAGCCATAGAATAAATTAAAAATACAAAAAATAAAAAAACAAAAATTTGTAGTGTTTTTATACCCTTAAAAACACTCACAAAAATATTTCTCCTTTTATTTGACCTCGTTTCCATTCTTGGTCAACATGAAACTTGTAGATCTCATCAAGATCTACATCACAATTTAAGTTTTTCAAAATTCAGCCATTTTCCCCCTCTAATGCGAGGTTTCCTATCTGAATAACTTGATTGGGCCACATGGCGCTTTCTGGTTGTGCCACTTGGCTCGATCCTTTGCACACCACACACCCTCTTTTTTCTACCGTCTGATTGCTTAATGGAGAGTCCATCCTTGCCGCTTGTTCCCTCCGTTGATTTCCACCAATAGATCAGCCTCCAGACTCAATCTCACCCATTCATCAGTGCCTCTCTCCCATAGAGCCACATGTCATAGCCACAGCCGTCCGATCGCTGTCAAACGCATCCATCCTAGCTTCTCTTTCCCGCTTCATCTTACGCCCTTCAATGAAGGCCCAGATCACATCAAGTTCATCCTCCTGCGCCTCTTCATCCTCTCGCCATCTGTCCATCTCCATCACCACCTGATCTCTTCCATCAGCTTCAATCATCACCATTGAGTATAGCCTCGATTCCAGCCATTCGATTGCCCATCAATGCGTCTCTTCCTTAAGCCACGCGTCACACCGTTAGCCCTCGATGGCGGTCTAATCGATCTAATCCACACCACTCACTCGCGCCCATTTCTCAATCGTTGGATCGTGAGATCCAACGCTTGAGGACCCATCGACTTCCTCCAGTTACCTCCTCTCCCATGTCATCCTCCTCGCGTGACCGCTTCACCATTCCCATTTCCCCACCTTCTCCGCCATCATCTCCACTCTCCGACTACCCCATGACATATCCCGGTACTCCATCATCTTCACGGGCGACCAATCACCCCCCACATCATCTATCTCGCTCCACATCTCTTGCTCGAACCACTACTTCGATCATTTGAATCGCCGAGCTCTGCCTTCAAATACACCATCACCACCAAAACTTAACTTTGACCACCTTTACATGGGCTGGTCCCAGCTTTCCTCCGCCACCTCGTGACAGGGGGAGATCGGATCGACGAAGCTATGATGACCACAACCTCCGCTGAGGTCCTAAGCCATGGTAGGCTTAGTCTCGGTGCTCCGCCACCTACGAGCTGCTCCCCGTAGCTGAGGGAATGCAGCGAAGACCATGACTTCATCAAGAAGTCCGCGCACAGGCCCGACGGCCGCCATTATCACCATGTAACTTCCTTGATACTCCATTGCATTTTCTTTTAATTTATAGGTTTTTATTAGGATCTTCCATGCATCTTCACCATCCATTATTCATCCCCCGAGCTTCATCACCTTCAGACATCCTTGCGTACCACTCTACCCACCTTCCCGCTATCCTACAACCCTAGATTGCTTCACCTCCCTCTCTTCTGAACTCACCGGAGGAGAACCTCAGGCCACTGCCTTCTTCGCCCCATATGGCCTGGCACCCATCCCATCTCACTTGCATCATAACGTACATGCATGCTTCGGCTAGAATTGATCTATGCAGGTACATACATGCTCATTAGATGGAGCCTGATTGGAGAGGATTTGGCATACTCCGTCTCCGATGAAGAAGCCTCGACGACCCGCTCCAGGTCGTCTCACTTCGCCTTGGGTCCCAGCTACCTTGACCAGCTTCCAGGATATCCCAGGGCGCTCCTTCGGGCCGGGGAGTCGGTGGTGGAGCTGCAGCCGCATCGTAGGAGGTCTGATCTTGTCGCCAGCTGCAGATGAGGAAGGATGAATACCTATCGTTGGATGGTAGCCTCCTGGTGCTCATCCAATGGTCTGGAGTGAGCCACGTTGATGATCTTGGAGCTCCCAGCTACCATCTGATCTTCAAAGATTGGACGGTCCACAACCCACCACATGTCAGTGCTCGGGAGGCAGTACCGGACCTCCAGGCTCGGAACCCCCGTGCCACATCCGAGCCTCCCGAGCCATGATCCGAAGCTGAACCAGCGACCGAGCCTCATCTGAGCCTGAGCCATCTACCGAGCGTCGTCCCACATACCTAGTCACGTGCGGACAGGGGTAAATTTGCAGATAGGCTCTCGCGACTTCTTCAATTTGCAAATAGGTCCTACAAGCATGTGGAAACCATACGCGCCTGGGTAAATTGCATCAAAACCCTTGTAGGTTTTAATAATTGCAGTTATACCTTCATGTATGGGTATAAATATCAGAGAAGCCCTCGCAATTAGTTTTATTTGTATTTTAGTCCCTCCCAGTGACCTATTTGTCAATTTTCCCTATATATTATTATGTTTTCTTTGCATTTATGCCCCTGGTTTCTTTTGTGATTATCTTGAGCATCCGAGCTCCATTTGAGTTGATTTTGGTATTGTTTTGAAGCTATTCTAATTCTCTTTCTAATGGCATAGTTCAATTTCTATTTTAGACTATGAATTTTGATGCTTCAATTCAAACTAAGTGTCTCTCTTATAATGCTTTACATGCCTTATATCAATTCATTAATGGAATTAGCTTCATAGTTTGAACATGAAATTCACTATTGATTAAATGGCTCAAATATTATGACTAATTAGGGCATATTCGCATCATTGTAACCTTGCATTCTGCTTGCAGATTAAAAAGCAAACAAAAAGTGTATGCCTTATGTTTCTTTATGCTTGTGTCTGCATTGTTCGTGTCTTTGCATGCATTGACCTATGATATTCTATTTTAACACTTAATTTATGTACTAAGAATCTAGATAATAGCTTAAGAGGCTTGTGTCCCTGAGATCGACCTTGGGATTGCCCAAGTAAAATAAAAATCAATCACTTTCTTATTTATCGATAATTTTAATTGAACAGTCTTTGACGCATCCAATTCGACCGGCTACAACACACTAAATGACATTCTCAAGAGGTTGAATTTTCGGATTGTCAAATGGCGTCATTGCTGGGGACATGGCTCATCTTTTGTTTATTTAGATTTTTAATATTTAATTGAGTGTTAATTTCTAACTCATAGGTCTAGTTGTTTATATTATTAAAATTTCTTTGATTGATATCTAATGCTTGCTTTTATGGTAGAGCCCTTGGTGATCAAGGAGTCTAAGAGCAGGTGTTCCTGATGAATCTCCATTTTATCACCTTTATTTTATCATTTTGGCCTCAAAAACCCCAGCAAATGCATGTAAATAGCATCAAAATGTACATAATAGCCTTCATGATTTATTGTATTTATTGAACATTAAATAAGGTTTTAATGCCAAAATTATAGAATAAAGAAAAGAAAAGAAAAAGGAATAAAATATTGGAGATATTTTATGACCCAAACCCCGAGACCAAGGCCAGCATGGTATTGGTCGATAAGGAATAAAGTAGGGGGAGATAAGGGCCAGTGTACAATAAATACCTCATTTATTAATCCATTTATTTATGCATTTTTGTCACCTATTTTATATATTTTATGCATTCATCAAATAAAGAAACTTTGTACATGAAAGTTGTAGACAATAATGTAAATAAAAATACAAAATTGAGTTTGTGCAAAAATAATACACAGTGTACATTTTATACACAAAATAAAAAGCCAAAATCTCAACTTCACATACCCATATCTTGCAAATAAAAACTCCAAATCACCCAAACTCACCTTTAATTGTATATAGCATTCCAAGAACTATTTTATAAAATTGGTTTCATAATTTTTGGAGTCCATATACAGAAGTTAGGTTTTTGGCCCTTATTGTATATAGGACTGATTAAAATATTCTTTTTATGCAATATACATTATTTTTATAAATTTATATTTTTAGAATTGTGTAGATAATATATTTAATGCATACATATATTAAAAGTAAAGAAAAACCAAAAATAATTTGTAAAATACAATGAGTATACAAAATTCATAGACAAAATACCTATGCTATATACCTATATATATATAAAAAAGGATATTATTCCTTGGTTCATTTATTCTTTTATATTTTTATAAATAATGTATACATTAGAAATAACTCATTAAAAATACAAACCCAAAATAAAATTCAAGAAAATACAAATAATAAATTAAGTATACAAAATACATAGGTAAAAGACCTATAAGGATACCTACATATACCTTTACCTATTTATTTAAAAATATAAATAAACTCATAAAAATCAAACAAAAATACCTTTATACTCACAAAAATAAATTATAAATTTATAAAATAAGCCAATAAAATAATAAAAGAAAATAAACAAATTAAAAATAAAATACATAAAAATGCATGTAAATACATACATATACACATTATTCAAGTAAAACAATAATAAAACACCTCGAAAAATTCAATAAAAATCATTAATAAATACTAGATGAAATAATACACATTTTTCATTTTATAAGAAAAAATTAATAAAATCATTTAAGGTGTCAAATAAATCAATTTCCAATCAGATTTTCTGTTTTGTCTTGTAGCGACTGATGTGGCCCAATAAGGTGCCGGCCTTCGTTGACCCCCTGGTCAACTGTCCCATCCCTTGCCTGGCGCCTCTGAACTATCAAATCCCCGATTTTCCTCCATTTTTCGTGGCCATCCCTTCCATCATCCAGGCTCGGTTTCTTCACAAGATTTGTCCTCTGATCATCCATGATGCCCGCCAAAATCATAGACCAATTAGATATTCATTGGATCAATCAATAATCGCCGGTTAATAAGGCCCCTTGCCAATGTTTATAAATAAGTAGCTCCGCCTCCTTCCTCGAATTTGGCCATTTTCATTCCACCCAAACGCCCACCTTCATCTTGCATCGCAGCTTCAAAACCCTGGGTCGAGGAGATAGCTCTCTCGCCCGCGGTTCTTCCTGTGCAGGTACATCGAGGAATAAAGCCCATCTGGGCTTGCATTGAACTAGGAAGAGGTTCCTGGGGGTCCCCTTCTTCATCGAGCTCGTCCCAGCGACTCGGACCTCCAGGAGCCTTGAGAGAACCGTTAGACGACGCGGAAGCTTCCCAGCTAAGTTCAGAGTGCTTCAGATACGCGGGAGGTGCCCGGAGGAGCCCGAGCTGTCCAATCGAAGCTCGCCAGGGGCGAGCTTCTTCCCCGTTCTTCCAGACGCCTCCAGCACCGTTGGATCGAGAGGGGAGGCCCAAATTAAACGACGACCGTTCGATGAAGACATACGTCCACCGTCAGATCAGCCAGGAGATTCTAATCCAGGCCCTTCATCGCCGAACCGACATCCGCCGTCCGATGCTTGACATGTGGTTAAGTGGCGCCTCCAACGCCGTTGGATGACACGCCTTATTTGGGGGTAAATTTCACATCTAGCCCCCGTTGTTTTGTATTTATTATTTAACGCCAAAAATAAAAGTTTAAGTTGTAAAAAAATTGTAGAAATTGCAGACCACCCCTTAAGGTTTTGATATTTGCGATTTAGTCCCTCCGCGCCTCACGTGCAGCACCCAAGTGAGGCGCGTGAAAATTGCATGTAAACCCTGTCAGTTTTTGGTAATTGTAAAATGGTCCTGAAAATAAAAGTTCACGTGTATTTTTATTGTAATTTTTGCATGTATGCCCCTGTAAACTATTTTATTTGCAAAAATACCCCTGCCAGGCCATTTATTCTTTGAATGCTTTGTCTATTTATTTTGTGCTTCATATTTATTCGAAATATCTTGCAAAAATAGACTTAAGCTCCTGATTGGTTGTGCTTGAATGCTATATTTTTAGTTTTTCATTTTATTTCATTTTTTCATTTATTAAAAATCAAAAACATGTCTTTTATTCACTGTCTAACTTATAAAATCCCAAAAAAATATGAAAATGCCTCGAAAAATTCCAAAAAAATTCCCTATGGTGCATTTTGACCTATTTTAGTGTTAATCCAAAAATCCCTAAAAATCTCAAAAGGAAAACCTTAAAAATTCAAAAATACCCAAAAACTTCAAAAAATATAAAAACTCAAATAAAAATCAGAAAAATATGAACTCAGTCCCTAATTTTTCTATATTTTATTATCTTTATTAGAAAAATGGTGTGGAAAATTTTTGAGGCTGATTGCTATTTTTAATGTCTATTTTTATGACAGCGAGACCCTATTCCACTATTTGCTCCTATTTTGTTATTTAAAAATACCAAAAATGTTTTCAAAAATGCCCAAAACTCACAAAAAAAGTAAAAAATCATGAAAATCCCAAAAAGACCTTATCCCTGAATTGTTGACTATTTTTGAGTATTTTTGTAAATATTATAGTACCCCTTTGATGTATACATATGTATTTCCAAAAAAAAGAAAACAAATATAATATATATATCTAATTATTTGTATTTATATATCTATGTATTAACTCTAATATAAAATATATATATAATATTTTATCATACTTATATACACCTATATCTATTATATGTATCACAAGCTAGATAGTAAACCTCTATAGGTATATATATATATTTTTATATTATATATATATATTACCTAATTATATTATTGAAAATAAAAAAATAAATAAATAAATAAAATAATATATAGTATAAAAGTAAAAACCCACTTCACACAAGGATGACTCTGAGATACATGTAGGCTATGGTATTTTGTATTGCTCTCTGTGGTTCGACCTCTACATGCTTGTCACTGTACATTTTATGGTAGAGTAAATAAAGATTAATTCACATTTATTTTTGAGCTTGATTGTTGTATTCTTTGG
The DNA here is from genome assembly GCA_037367405.1 of Ottelia alismoides. Classification (NCBI taxonomy): domain Eukaryota; kingdom Viridiplantae; phylum Streptophyta; class Magnoliopsida; order Alismatales; family Hydrocharitaceae; genus Ottelia; species Ottelia alismoides. Next base: position 513,540 of record JAZKJV010006915.1, on the reverse strand, counting down.
TTGTGGGTTAATTGCTAATCAACTCGGGTGTTTTGTGAGTAGTCGCCTCAGCGACACTTTTCATATTATTTATGGTGACCCTCGCAAAATATCTTGGTTATCAGATGAAGCCGTTGCCGGGGAGCAATGAGCATAGCCTAATTTATTTTGTCATTCTTGTATAAAAAAAATCTCGATTCATCATTCATTTTTGTGAGCAGCTATTTTTATTGCTATTAATCACCATGCTTCATTTATTTATTCATTGTGATTATTACATCTGCTCCATTTGATTGATTGAGCTCTACTAATGCATTCTTTTTGTGACTTTGATGCGAGGGCCCGCCACGCGAGGATGGCTTCTTAGGAGGCCAATACAGCCAAGCTTGGAGGAGGATGGTCCTCTTCTCATGACCATCTGGAGAGAACACCAAGGAAGCAAAGAGATGGGTAGTAGTTAGAGCTAGATATTTAGGATTATTTATTTTGTAATTTATGGTGAGAGAGAGACTACTTTGGCATGTAATTAAATAGGACTCTACTCTTCACAATGAGGTCCAGTGCCCGGGTGATTGTTCACCTGGGGGCCTCATCGCGGCTTTTTCGAGTTTTCATCACCTTCTTTTATTTTATTTTCCGAAGTTTTGAGCTTTCCGCCTTTCTTTTACTTTGTTTTGTGTGCTTGGAGCCCTTAGATTTAGGTTGCTTGACTCAGTAGCTAGGTCCAAACATTAATAAGAATGCATGTTCCTATAGTCTACTACGCTTGGATCTAGTCAAACTTAAACAAGTCGTTCATTTATCTCTTAGCCCTTGTGCCGCAGCGAGCCCTGTAAAGCGCTTTCTCCTAAGCTCAAGTGTGTTGAGTACAGAGGAGGGGTGAGCCAAGATCGGACCCTCCGGGCTAGAGATGAATGAGTGACTTATGGTTCTTCACGATAATAGCAGCTTATGTTTAGGACGATTTTGTGCCTTGCATACCGACATGTAGATAGGTTTAAAAATTCTGTTTTGCATACCACATGGAGAGAGCTGGGATGCACTGTAAGTCTTCTAACTCAGCATGCATCATTCGGTTCAATGGTGAGATTTCCATCATGGAACCACTTGCACGGCTTTTCCGCTATCTCCCTCTGATTTTGAGCACCTAGGACTTAAATGAAAATATACAAAAACGTTAGGCGCTGGTATGAAACAGACTCAAAAAAATTAAAAACCCAAAAAATAAAACAAGGGGAATGCTAAATAAACTTTGACCTTAATTAAAATCTGTAATGGACTATCATTGTACCGGGTTCATAAAGCCCTCATTGTTTTCAGGTACCTTGGAGGGGGACCAAAACCCTACTCCCTTGAGCGAGTGCGACCCCTAAGGATTAAAGCCCAAAACCCAGTCTGCAACTGCCTTGTGTATCGCCTGGATTACCGAAGTAATGGCGCTTCTATCGTACGTAGGCGAGTAGGGCTTGGTCACCAATGGTGACTCTCTGTTGTGAGAGCATCGACCCTGTCCGAAGTATTGAGCATAGGCCACGCCTTCATGGGGGTGTCTGTCTCATCGTCCTGCGTCCGAGTAGGTTCTTGCACACTCACGGGTGATTCCGTTGCGAGCGAGAACCGAAGTATTGGTTTCGCCTATCGGCTTCCTCTCTCTTTTCTTTGGCTGAGTAGGGATCCATGAAGGATTACAAAGACTCCAAAAAGTACAGACTACAGGTTACACAGGAGGAGGACAAGTACGGGATACTCTTCCGGCAGTACTCTCTCTCCTATAGGGTAGCGTACTAAGGACTTGTTATAAGATATGCCTGAAAAATCACAACTCTAAAATGAAAAGATAATAAATAGCCGAGCTTTCACGGCTTCACATGGCGTGAGTTGGTGAAACCGATTTTGTATTGTGTTTGAATGGATCTAGATTAAGGCTCAAAGATCAAGTCCCGCACATTTGCGCACTTTTTGTTGTTCCTACCTTTGACCACCCCGCTCAACCGAGCCTCTCTACTGTTTTACACTCCTTTTATTCCTCGTTGACCATTGTATCTTTTATCCAACATCCAATCTTCTCTTGTACTCCGCGAAGATGATTCATGGATGGTTTCCGTCGGGACCATGCCGACATCCACATCGACTTTATGAACTCATCTCCGCCAATAAATTCGAGGCGATTCCCGAGAACCCGATCCGGACTTTGCGGATCGATCTCCAGACTCCTCGTTTTCTACCTTTCTCTTGGCCACCCAATAAACTGGGATCACTTTTGTCCCACATCCGCCGTTGTGAATGGAAGTCGATTACGGTCTACATCCTTTTCCATTCACGACATGCTGGGGTTGACCTGAATTCCAGCTTAATCACGGTAGTTGAAAGTTAATTGCAAGGGATCTGATTCGGACTATCTCATTCTGCAGATAGAAGCCAGTGCGAGCCCTGGAGACTACTCCGGAGTTCATCTCGTCTGACTCAGACCCTGACATGGCTCCAGGAGGAAAGGGCAAGGGTCAGCAGCCACCACCAGAGGGACAGGTGCCAGATCAAAACCATGTCAATGCACAGTTGCTGGCATCTATCCAGGCCATACAGCAGCAGCTGACCGAGCAGGCCCTGACACAGACCGCATTCCAGGATATGTTGAATGACATGATGAACCGTGACGATGGCAGAGGAGGCAGGGGAGGAGGAGGAGGAGGTGGAGGTGGTGATCCTCCTGATGATGATCTTGAATTACCACCACCAAAGCCGACACTCAAAGAAACATACAATCCGAGAGACAGCCAGATGACCGAGTGGATCCTCATTCCACCGGTACACGCTCACTTCGAGCTGAAGCCCCAGTTCATAGCCCTTCTCCCTGCCTTTCACGGAAACACAAGAGAAGAGCCGTACATTCACCTGCAGCAATTCTCCCGCATCTGCCGCACTACTCACTATCCCAATGTCCCTCTGGACATTGTCAAGATGATGGCATTTCCATTCAGCTTACAGGACAAGGCCCTCTATTGGGTCAATCATTTGGGAAAGGTCGTGACGACCTGGGAGGAGTTGAAGTCCGCCTTGCTGCACAAATATTACCCTCTTGGTCGGCTCAACCAGATGCGAGCTCGTATCAGTAATTTCACCCAAGGACCCCACGAGTCTATACATGAAGCTTGGGAGAGATTTACTGACCTGCAGGAGAAGTGTCCCCATCATGATATCCCGAAGACCAGCTTGGTCCAGCATTTCTTTGGGGGACTAAACATTGAAAGCCAACGGCTTGTTGATGCAGCATGTGGGGGTTCCCATTTTAATAAGGATGAAGATGTAGTCTGGCAGATTTTTGAAGAAATGGCCGAAGGAGAGGCTGCCCTCTCTTCATCCAAGGCATACCAGAAGTAGCCCAGATCCTCCAGAAGCAAGTGCACATGGCGACATCCATGGAAGCAGAGAGTAATGAGAGCTCCAACCTCAGCATCATCGGGGGCCATCTCTCTAAACTAGACATCATTGAGAAGCGATCACAGGACCTTGAGAAACTTGCTGTTATCGAGAATAGGACCCAGAACATGGATAAGCTAGATCAGATCAACAAGTACCTTGAACTGTTGGTCGGGACTATTAATTCTGTCCAGTCGGCTACTTCATCGGACGCTCCCGCTGAGAAGAAGGAAGAGCAACAACCGCAGCATTAGCCTCAGCCGAGCCAGCAGCGACCGGCAGTCCAGCACGTGTACTACGTGCAGGCGCCCGACCAGGGCCAGCCGCAGCAGCAGATGGTAGTATACCAACCAGAGTTCCTTTCTATACCTGATCCAGTCTTCCCACCACCACCCCTAATCCAAGAAGTCAATGGGGTATGGAGTAATGATGCACAGCCGACCCGACCTCTGGGACAACCCCAGGGTCAGCAATTTGCCAATCTGCAGTACCACCAACCTCAGGGTGGTCGTTTTGGTCAATCCTCCCAGCAGCACCAGCAGCACCAGCAGTACCAGCAGCCTCCCCAGTTTGCACAACAGTGGAGGCAGAATTTTCCTTACCAGCAGCAACCGCAGTACCGCCACCCACAACCGTACCACCAGTACGCGGTTGCCCCCTCTCCACAATATCAGCAGTATCCTCCTCCGTCGTACCAACAACTTCAACTTCCTGCACCCCCGCAGCAGCACCAGCAGCAACCTCCACACCCATCCAACCAACAACAGCGTGGTCTGCACGCTGAATCATAAGAAGCACCCCCTATGAATCCCACCATGGATTGTCTGGCCCAGCTTGTCAAAGAGCTAGCAGATATGACAAAGCAGCTTGAAAACCTGACCGCCACCAGAACTACAATTCCGGCGCAGGTCGAAGCCAACCCCAATAATTTCAAGAAGAAAGAGCAGGTAGATTGTGATGTCCTATCCGAGTCTGGTAATGATATTACTGTTTATTCTAATGCTGTTACTCTCAGGAGCGGTAGGGCCTTGCCTCCGCCTGCTAGCAAAAGTGGGGTGAATAAAGAAACAGGTGGATCGTCATCTTCCGCATCAGCCGTGCCAGCTCCAGGGGCGGGTGAGGAGGAAGAGGAAGGAGAAGCCATTCCAGCCGTCGTGCCATGTCAGCAGCAACCTCAGCTAAAAGTACAAAAAAACAACAAAAACAAAAAACACCAAAAAGAAGCTTGTAGCCGAAGCGAAGCCGCGCCAGCCTTGGAGGAGCCGCCAGCAGCAGCCGATCCCTCGCCAACCGATGGAGCAGATGCTACCCTTTTTGATCGCCCTGCAGCAGCAGCATGTTCAGATCCAGCTTGTACTCCTTTTTGTAGTTCGTATGTACAACATTCTGTGGGCGATGATGTTGATGTAAATAAGAACTCTGATTTTCCCTGCTAGTAGCTGTACATATTCCTTTTCCTCATGCAATACAAAAATCCAAAAAAATTGCAAAACGAAAAAAAGGCATTGTCTGATCCAGGTGTTGTGGATATTTTGGATAAATTAACTGTTGAGATTCCCTTGTTGAAAGCCGTGGAATACATGCCGGCTGTGAAGAAAGGACTAAAGGAGGCATGTACTAAAAGGCGTCGCCCAGCACAAGAAAACAGACGCAAGTAAGTCGAGAGGCATGTCCTCACCTTGGCCGTGGTAGCAGCTATCAACAATCTCCCCCACAAGAAACAGGACACCGGAGCGCCTCTAATCAGTTGCGAGATTTTTGACCAGGTCTTCGAGCGCACTCTCTTGGATAGCGGATATTCCATCAACCTTCTGCCCTCGTCCATAATGCAAGAATTCGGGCTGGGACCGCTCAAGAAGACACGCATGATCCTTCAGTTCGCTGACCGATCCGTCAAGCAGCCCCGAGGTCTGTTGGATGACGTGGTAGTTATGGTGCAGGAAATGAAATTCCCAGCTGACTTTGTAGTCCTTGATATGGACTCACCTGCACCCCTACTCCAGACCCCTATCATCCTTGGCAGACCATTCCTTCGTACTTCAGCTGCCGTGGTTGACTACGGGTCTGGGAAGATCACTTTCAGCTCAAACACCCAGCAAATCACGATTGACATGAACAAAGAGCCGAATGCCGCAACTGATGAGAGCCAGGCAGCATCAGACGCAGACTGTGACTTCATCGCGGAGATCAGAGATTCAGAGTTATCATTGGACGGTCCATGGACCCGAGAAATCCTCACTCTTGAGGAGGACTTGGAAAGCACAGTCAGCATATGCTCTGATGATTCTTGGGAGACAAATTCTCAGATGCAGGCGCATCTTCTTGAGCATTCACTCCAGACCGAACATGATCAGCTTAGCGCAGAACCGTTCGGTGCATCACCAGGATCTCAACAGGATGATGAGGATGGTAGCAGCCTCAAAGTACATCCCACCACCAGAATGGTATCTGAAGTGACAGATAAAGTGGACAGATCAAAACCAGAACTCAAGCCACTTCCTGCAGGCCTGAAGTATGCTTTCCTTGCGGGTGAAGAACAAATGTATCCGGTCATCATCAGCAGCAGGCTGAATCCGGATCAGGAATCTCGACTTCTCGAGGTCTAGAAAAGAACCGCAAGGCACTTGGTTGGAGAGTATCAGATCTCCGAGGAATAAATCCAGCTCTGTGTTCACGCCATATCTATCTAGAAGAAGATGCAAAGCCGTCCCGCAAATTTCAAAGAAGACTGAACCCTAACCTTCAGGACGTCGTCATGAAAGAAATCACGAAATGGTGTGATGCAGGCTTCATTTATCCCATCTCCAATTCAAAATGGGTAAGCCCACTGCATGTAGTTCCCAAGAAATCAGGGCTTACCGTGGTTACAAATGACAAAGGAGATGAAATTTCTACTCGGGTACCAACCTCCTAGCGGGTGTGTGTTGACTACCGCCGACTCAATGCAGCAACCAAGAAGGACCACTTTCCCTTGCCATTCATTGATCATGTTCTGGAGAGATTAGAAGGCAAGGAGTTCTTCTGCTTTCTGGATGGGTACTCCGGGTACAACCAAGTGGCGATCGCTCCTGAAGATCAAGAGAAGACAACCTTCACTTGCCCGTTCGGCACCTATGCCTTCAAGAGAATGCCCTTTGGTTTGTGCAATGCACCTGCAACCTTCCAAAGATGCATGTTAGCAGTCTTCGCCGAGATGGTAGGCATTTCTCGAGGTGTTCATGGACGATTTCTCCGTCTACGGTGATAGTTTCGATGCTTGTCTTGAGCACCTAGACAGAGTACTTCAGAAGTGCCGAGAAGTCAATTTAGTGCTCTCATGGGAAAAGAGCCACTTTATGGTTAGTGAAGGTATCGTGCTGGGCCACGTCGTTTCCAAACGTGGCATGGAAGTTGACCCGGTGAAGGTGGATGTCATTTAAATTTTCAGCCACCTCAGTCAGTGAAGAATGTGAGGTCATTCCTGGGGCATGTGGGATTTTACAGGCGGTTCATCAAGGATTTCAGCCACATTGCCTGACCTCTGACAGAACTCTTGTGCAAGGAGACTGAGTTCATTGTTGATGAGCCGGTTCTCCTTGCTTTCAATTAGTTGAAGGAGCTTATCACTCAGGCTCCAATCTTGCAGCCTCCTGACTAGACTCTTCCCTTTGAAATAATGACCGATGCGTCAGATTTTGCAGTAGGAGTTGTTCTTGGGCAGAGGAAAGACAGAGCGCCCTATGCCATTCACTATGCCAGCAGAACATTAGATGAAGCACAAAGGAATTATACAGTGACAGAGAAAGAATTGCTGGCTGTGGTTTTCGCCTTAGAGAAGTTCAGATCCTATTTGTTGGGATCAAAAGTCACAATTTTCACAGACCACTCTGCTATCCAGTACCTACAGCAGAAGAAGGATGCCAAGCCGAGACTGATTCGTTGGATCCTTCTCCTCTAGGAATTCGATTTGGAGATCAAGGACAAGCCTGGAGTTCAGAATGTGGTAGTAGATCACCTCTCCAGAATTGAACAACATGAGTCTCCCCTGATCAATGCACCTATCACAGAAACCTTCCCTGACGAAGCCATCTTAGCCGTGGATTCTCTCCTTGGTATGCTGATATTGTCAACTACCTCGCCTCTGTGGTAATACCTTCGGATCGGACGAAGAACCAAAAGAACAAATTCATGTCGACCATCCGCTTCTACCAATGGGAAGATCCACTTTTATTCAGAGAAGGAGGAGATTGTATTTGGCGCAGGTGCATCCCTCAGACGGAGCAATCTAGTGTCCTCGAGCATTGTCATTCGCTCGAATCTGGTGGACATCAATCTGGAGATCGGACGACAACCAAAGTACTTCAGTGTGGCTTTTGGTGTCCCACATTATTCAAGGATGCAACTGAATTTGTCAAAGGATGCATTGACTGTCAGAGACTGAAAGGAACACTAACTGCCAAAGATTTAATGCCTCTGTAAATCATTTAGATAGCAGACGTTTTCGATGCATGGGGCATTGACTTCATGGGGCCTTTCCCTAACAGTAAAGGTTTTGAGCACATCCTTCTTGCCGTCGATTACGTGAGTCGTTGGGTTGAAGCTATTCCCGCCCGAGCCGCCGACAACAAAACAGTTTGCCAGTTCTGAAGAAGAATATCATTTTGCGGTTTGGGATACCAAAGATTCTCATCTCCGATGGGGGTAGTCACTTCATCAACAAAGAGGTCAAGAAATTAATGAAGGAGTACGACATCGATCATCGTGTCGCATCTCCTTATCATCCGCAGACCAATGGCATGGCAGAGTTATCCAACAGAGAAATCAAGACTATACTACAGAAACTTGTTAGGCCAAACAGAAAAGACTAGGACTCAACTCTTGGACTCAGCTCTATGGGCTTACCGAATAGCCTACAAGTCTCCCTTGGGCATGTCACCCTACCGTCTTGTATATGGGAAACCATGCCATTCTGCCCGTGGAATTGATCCACAAATCTCTTTGGGCAATCAAAAGTTGTAATTTGGACTCACGCAGAAGTGGTCAGAAGAGAAAAGATGATCTGAACAAGCTCTTGGAATTCCGAGACTGTGCATACGATAACAACTTGATGTACAAGGAGAAGGTGAAACGCTGGCATGACCGGCACATCAGACGAAAGACCTTCGATGTTGGACAGAAAGTGTGCTTATTTGATGCAAAGTTGCGGATATTCCTAGGCAAATTAAAGAGCAAGTGGACAGGGCCATTCAGAGTATGTGAAGTGCGTGACAATGGAAGCATCGCTATATCAGAATTGTCCCCTGACGCATAGCCCTTCGTCGTCAACAACCAACTACTGAAGCCTTACCTTGAACAGATGCATTCTTGGCCGTTGTAGACTCTATCCAGCTAGTGCACCACGATGATATCTCCACAACACCTGTAGCGTCGAAAGATTCAGACGATGTACTCCAACCACTGTTTCTCTGATTTTCTTCTTTTCTTCTTTTCTTCTTTTCCTTTTCTATTTTTTTTTCGTATCAAAAAGGTGCCGCCCTTGTAGACAGTTTCTATACTTAGGACGTACTTTGTCCTAAGTATAGGGGGGATGTGCACCTAGAGTTTTTCGTTTCATTCTGATCCTCTCCATTATCTCCTCTTCTTGTCTATACTTAGGAGTATCTTACCCTAAGTATAGGGGAGACAATCTGAGTATGATCTGTGTATTCCCACCCTTGACCCTCCCTGCTTTTTGTACATTCTGCTATACTTAGGATTATTTGATCCTAAGTATAGGGGGACGGTCAACTTCTCATTCATTCATTTCATTCATACTTATTCTTTAGATCTGTCTGTACTCAGTACGAGTTATGTCTTTGCTTTTTCTTTCGATCTATGAGGACATTGTTGGACATGCGAGCCCACGGCGAGCCATTATGCAATAAATGTTATCGCAATTCACTCCTTAATCTGAAATAAAGAGTACATAGTTTGCATAATAGGTCCCTTAGTACAATTAGGGTTATGTACCATGGCCATCTTAATGATCATACAGCTGTTGATTCAATTATTGAATCATAGAGGCTGGTGCTTAGATGAATATCTAATGAGTTAGATTGAGGACTCATCAAGCACCGTCAAATGATTATTAAGAGATGATCTCCAGCCTGAGTAGGAGATGGCAATCCTATCTCATTTAGGTTGATATCTGACCGACCTCTTGATGCAGGTCCTCTGCATAGGAATAGAGATTCAGAGGTGTCGGATAAGTTAGGTCAAAGAGTTGACTTAACGAGATCGAGATAACCACAGTCCTATATCGTATGCTGTCACGATACAGGCACACATCCTCTGACCAGAGACAGATGTGTTACTATATGTCTAAGTATGTACATTTGGCAGACCAATAGGTTGATGGCCTAATCAAGGTCTATACTACTGAACCGGAAGACATGAGCTCACTCATGAGATATTGGGAAGAATCAAATTCTGTGCGCACGGTCGTCTCGCTTTGGAAGCTTGACTGAATTTGTTGGTTTGATATATACTTTTGGAAAGTATATGATCAAGACCTAGGTATGATATATGCTTTTGGAAAGTATATGATCAATACCGACTCCCAATGATCGAATGAGAAACTTACTGATAAAACCCTGAAGTAGACAATGTAAAGTTGATCTAATACTTCTGGTTTAATCTGAGTCTTCCAGTATGCAGGATGTACAGGTATTAGGAATACCTGAGGGTGATGTGATCATAAACGATTGTATAACCATGACGCTTCCATTCCTAGGGAGTGATGAAACGGGTCTGGATTTTAGTGACTCCTCTCAGTAGAGAAGTAATCTAATCTTAGTCCAAATGTTGGACATTGATCTGAATGTGATTCAGATGCAATGAGAAGATTAGATTTGCGGTCTTGATTTAATCAAGCATCTATGGGAGGCCCGCGATCTGGATATGAGATATAATCTCAAAATCCATGTCACTATACGTGGAACAATACAATCGCCCTGTCCTTATCTCCAAGTATTCGCGGAGAAAGCGCATTATCCTTGAAAGAGTTCATGGATAATTCTATTGTTGATATATGTATCCGAGCATTGAGAAAATGGATAATTAAATTTGATTTAATTATCATGAATAATATGAATTTGATTCATATTATAAAGAGAGTTATCTTAGATAATTAAATGTGATTTGATTATCAAAGATGTAGATAATATGAATGTGATTCATATTATTTGAGTACATGAGAATAAGTTATCCAATATAATTAAATATGATTTAATTGTTATGGATAAGAATAATGTGGATAGAAATATCCAATTATTCATAATATATTATAAATGTGATTTATAATGTATTAGAGAGAGTTAATTATAATTTATATGTGTTGATTAATTAATATGTGTATTGGATACACATTGTGTAATTAATTGACAATGTAAATTATATGTTGTTTTGGGTTGTGAATTTGATTCACAATTTTTCTATGGCAAGATTGCAATATTCTCAAATATAATTGTGAATATTTTTGAAGAATAAAAAGCCAACAAAAGTTGTTGGAAATAAATAGAGGAGATTTTCAAGGAGATATGCAATCTCATGGATTTCCATGAGATTGCTCTCTCCATGGAAAGAGGGGGGCGGCACATCATTCCCAAAAGGAATGTGTGGCGGTCCACATGGAAAGTGCATGGAGATGAAATCTCCATGCACATTCTCTCCTTATTTATTGGATTGATTTTGGATTAATTTGTATTTGATTTTGTCAAATATATTTTGATCTAAATTTGTTGGTTTTACCAACAACAATCTTAGCCATTGGATTGACATAAATCAATCTCACCCATTGATTTTATATGTCCCATGGATTGAGATCCATGGATCCCAAAACCCAATAAATAGAGAGGCATACCCATGCTCTCTCTTTACACATAATGCTTGAGAAGCATCTCTCTCTCCCTCTCTCTTTCTCTCTAGAGGTCAGCCCTCTCTCTCCCTCTCATGGCCGTCCACCATGGATGCCATGGAGAGGTTCTCCATCGCCGCGACATCGTCGTTATGCTGCCCGTTCTTCTGCTCGTGGATCTCCGTCTCCTTCGGTGCGCCTCGCTCGTGAAGAAGACGTCGGATCTCGTGTGTCGAGATCAGGAGATCCGCCACTTGGATCATCAACATGGATTGCGAGAAGCACGCGGTTCATCCCCGCGCTCGCAAGCGTCTCCTCCGTCGGATCGGACTTGAGACAGGAGGTCTCTTCGTTTAGAGACTCGATCGCAACCACGCTTCAAGAGGTAATCCCATTACTTGTTTGTGGTTTAGACGAAACGATCCGAGAAGTGTTCTTGGATCATGTGGTTTCGTCGTAATAAAAATTTTTAAATTCCGCTGCATCGAGCAACTAGTCCGACTAGTCGCTCCACGTCGTATTCGATGCGACGCTCACGCTTCTGTGATGCGCTTGAGGATTAACCATATCCTTCAAGTGGTATCAGAGCCTTAGGTCTACGGTTTCGAATATGATTCGCTAACCGAGGACGATTTGGGTTCGTTAAGGTCGCGAAAGTTTTCATCGCATTTGATTTCGCAGATCTGTTTAGTAAATAAATTCGGCACTGTTTAAATTGTTTAAACACGAATTTTATACTTGGATTATGTTCCCCATTAAATAAGGTAACCATAGGATCTGAGTTTGCGTAAATCGGATTTCGTATGCTCGAGATATGGTCGTTTTAATGAACATGTATGCACTGTTGCGGGAACTGTGAATCTGAACGTGATTAAAATGTTAATTACTGTTTAGACTTGCCTCGAAATGCGTGAAACATCACTTAGGTTCTGTCCTAAATCAAATTAGCAAACTTTAGAAATTGACTTTGCTTAATTTGGATTTAATATGATTGAGATATGCCAATTTTAGTAAGTAGGGGTCACTGCTGAAATTGCTTTCCTAATCTAGAACCAAGTGATTGTCAATTAGTGAAATTAATTGTTAATTTTGTGAAATAATCTTGAAAAATATTTGTGAAATATTGAAACATGATTATTTGCCTAATTGACTTGGCCCCAACCAATTAGTTGATTAGATTTGATCTAAACCTTAATTGGAATTACAATCATCAAACTTCTTGCTTGAATAGGACTTGGGAATTTGCCTAGCAAATTTCCTTAAAATCAAAATTGTTTTGATTACTATATGGTATAATTTCGATTGAAGAACCGATGATCATCTCAAGTACAAAATAATCAATTTGGCATTATCCTTTCCCGAGGTGGATATGGTGTCTAGTCGGGGATCGCTGGTCAGCGGGTTGCAACGTATGTGGTCCGCCCCACTCCCGTCGGTACTGGCCATGACAGCGGGTAGGGCCGGGATAATGTCCAAGGGATTATGACGTATTTTTCTAATTATTAAAATTCGAATTAATACGTACTTTGAGAATAATATCATATATGTATATTCAAGCATAAAATTAAGTTTGATTGATTAAATTGGATTGATAGTTAATTTAATATGATTAAGTTAAATTATGTCCAATTAAGAATACTCTAATATGATTAGAGTTAATAATTCCCTTGGAAGAATTAATTATATGAATGTGATTCATAGAAATTAATTTAGTTTGAATAAGATATGGAGGATCACATAAGTGACATCCATGGTCTCCCGTCAAGGTGAAGAGTTTCGTCGCCAGATATTATATGTAGGAGAAGCCTGTCCGAAGTGACAGCTCCTGCATATGATCCATTTGGATCGGGCTCGTCGCTTCTCGAAAGAGTAAGGACGTATGCGTAGTGACCCCAATATCGGGTCCTCATATTATTGGGGCGATATTGGATTGCGCATAGCGAGTTGTATTCCTGTTGACGGTTGGTTCAATTAATGACGGGTCAACATCACCTTAGGGGTGGTGGGCCCGGGTGTTAAAGACCGAATTGGGAGATGCAAGTTGGACTTGCAAGGCGGAATGTGTTCCCGCTTCTTTTTATCAGAGTTGTAGGTTCTCATATTATTGGGATGCAACAAAGATAAGGAAGGAGATCCCAGATCTTGCTTGAGATATAATGGTAAGTATATCTCTTACATTGAAAGTGATTAAGGGAATGAACTTTCATTGTTGACATGGCAAGACAACTTTGATATAAAAATTCCTAAATCAAAGTAAATTATATATTTATATAAGTTTATGCAAATTTCTTATTTCAGATAATCCTTCATTAAACCCACTCAATGTTATACTCAATAATAACCAGTAAAATATCGTGGATTGGACCCTTTGATCCAGATACTTTACTTGCGATTGGACACATAATGTATGTGGTTGCAATATGCAAGATTCCTCATAATAATGAGAAGTGATAATTAAATAAGACAATAGGACTAAAACCCTAGGGTTTGTATGTCTCTATAAGTCTTGATCTTATCGAATGTACTTTTGAAGTGACATGTCGATGATGATCGTAATTATCAAATTAATCCTTATAAAATCAATAAAGATATTCTGGCATATATATGTGCTCTTGACATTTAATCATGAATGACATGGTTCTCTACATCATGTAGAATGGTAGCTCTATTAGAGATAATGTATTCAAATTGTTTGAATACCTACCTGAACCTATATTTCAAAGAGTTTAGATGGATGTAGATGATGAGTGTCATCATTCTACTGTCTATACTCTAGTCATTCATGAAGCTTCATAATATTCATATTATATGAACTTAAATGAAGCTTGTATAAATGTTGAAATACTCTTATATTGAAATTTTGATTTTAACATAAGAGATCCTTGGTCTTGAGCAAAGGTTGCTTATAGACAAAGGGAGCGCAGTGGAAGCATGGGTTGGAACCAAGTAAGAGGTATAGTCAAAGAGTTGACTGTACTTCTGTGACTTCCATATGACATCCAAAGAGTTGGATGAATGCCAATACTGCAATAAGTTGATGTGTTGATAGTATGACTATCAAGTCTATCTAGAATCCTGAGAAAAGGACTCGGATGGAGCATCAGTATAATCTACATATAATCATTGATATTGACTTACTTATTTGATAAGATAAAGTCTAATAATTGTATCTCAAATTTTCTAATGACACTTGCAATTGGTTGCATATGTATTAGAAATTTGATCTTAAGGTTTATTGGTCATCCATGTTGAAAGTAATGCAAGTGTTGCAACAATTTCCATGAGATCAATAGACTTCATATTTTCAGTGGGAGCCCTTAGTCTTAGAGAATGTCTCTATGACCTAGATATTAGAATACACTCATTGTTTATTTCTAATTGTTGGATATAAACATGAATTCTGTAATAAATCTATCATAAAGAGTTATGATGGAAATATTTCAGATAGTAATCTAAAATCTAGTGGACTCTATTAAATTAAAAAATTATTGAATGGTTCATTAAGATTTCTAATACTGAAAATTAAACCTTTAAAGATCAATAGGAGGATAAAGACCATTTGACAATGATCTGACATCAAATTTTGGACATATGTCTGTTGATGAAATCAATGGACTGGTAAGACATGAAACTTTAGATTGTCTAAAGATTCAAATCTCACATACTTGTGAATATTGTATTCAAAGTAAAATGTCCAATATACCCTTCCTTGGGAAAGGTGTAAGATAAGGTATTCAAGATCTCATACATATTAATGTATGTGAATCATCTATATCAGAATAAACATTATGGATATGTGATATCTATTAGTGACTATTTGATATGAGATTTCTTCTCTTCACCTAAGAAACCTTTGAAATGTTCAAAGATTTCGTAATTTTGGTTTAGAACCAAAGTTTAAGGGAAGATGAAATGAATTTGATCTAACCAAGGTAGCCTGTACCTATTAGATGAATTCAAGAAATACCTTATGGAGATATGAATATCATTCCTATCTCAATCCTCCTAATGAACCTTAACTCAATAGAGTTGTAGGGAGATACAATTGATCATGTGTGACATGATTTGATCAATGATTAATCATAGCATAATTATCTCTTAGTTTCCAGGTATATATATGTGGTAGAGACTGCATTATATATCCTTAATAAGGTTCCATGTGATTGAGCTGGAATCTGGCACTAGAGAGTGCTACTTCATTAGGAAAATAAAAGATGGTATTGGATACCTACTTTATGACCTTGAGATTCTTAAAAGATCTAATCTTTGAGAATATGATTCTTATAGGATGACTCTCTTGAAAATCAAGATGAAAATGAAGTAAAGGAACTCATTTAATCTTGAAAAGATAATGAGGCTCCTGAAATTGGAAACTAAAAATAGATAATTAAAGATGAAACATTAATACCTCTTCAAATAAGTTTGAGGATGGATTCCATGTGTCAGTTAAATCTGAAAATGATCGAACTCTATGTGATGAAGCTCCTGAGGATCATGACATGGAAAGATGGATGTTAGCAATAAAAGTCTAATGTAGTCTTCATATACAAGTGTTGTATATGGACCCTCGAGGATCCACCTATATGGGTCAGACCCATTAAGGTGGTAAATGGATCTTCAAGAGAAAGAGAGAACCTAATGAGAAGGTGTAGACCTTCAAAGCACGGTTCGTAGCCATGAGCTACACACCGAAGAGAAGACATCGCTTGCGATGAGACTTGCTCTTCAGTGACCTTGTTTTAATCCATCAGAATATTGCTAACTATAGCTGCACAACTTGACTATGGCATCTTCATGATGTAAGTCAAGATTGCATTCCTCTATGAATACCTCTCTGAGGATATTCACATGAAGTAGCCCCAGTGCTTCATGGTTGAGGAAAGCAAGGTGTGCTAGCTGAAGAACTCCATCTTTGGACTCCAATAAGCTTCCTGTAGTTGGAACATAAGATTTGATGAAATTATAAATGTTATGATTTCAGATAGAATCTTGATGAACCATGTGAAGCTTAGTGGAGTGCCATTGTGTTCATCGTGCTAAATGTAGATATTATTCTAATCATTTGGAATGATATAAGGATAATAATAAGTGTTTTAAAATTTGGTTGTTTCATACCTTGAGATACGATTTCAAGGATACCTCTTAGATCTTAATTCTGAAGTCGTTCAGAAGCAAAGAAAAGAGGGTATTGGGACTATCGCATTAGTAGTACACCTTGGATTTATTCCATTTTCTGGACAATTCCAAGGAAAGCTTCCTTCCCTTAAGATGTGGTAGTGACCTGTCTAGAGGGATAGCACCTCAAAGAGTTGAGGAAGTGAATACTAGAACTGCTTGCACTTGTGCATCAGTTATGAGAAGCTGGGTGTATGCTAGATGTGTACAAGAGCCAGATATCTGCCATGCAGTGGGAGTAGTAAACTGTTACTAATCCTACTCTGGAAATAAAACACTTAGTTGCAGTAATAACAATATCTTCAAAGATGATGAAACTTAGAGATAGTGATCTCAATGTCTTTTCTTCAAAAAAGTTTAAGACCTTGTAGATAGTGATCTATGATGGTCTTAACTGTAGATACCTTAGGAGATAGAGATCTCCAGGAATGAAGGTATTCTAATAAGGATTATGGGAATGCTGGTTATGATAATTAATAAGATGTAGTGTCAAGGACACTATAACCAACAAAATTGAGTATCGATTGCATGAGATGCAACATTCGCATTGGATGCGAGCACTGTTACTAGGAGATATGCAAGTGCCGTAAAATAACTTGGCGTAGTCTCTTGGGAAAGGAGTGACTGATCAGCTTACCAAGCTATTTTCTAAATAGCCTATGATTGTCACATGAGTGTGGGTTTAAATGATTAGCCCATTAATGGCTCTTTGGGCTAGTGGGAGATTGTTGGACATGCGAGCCCACGGCGAGCCATTATGCAATAAATGTTATTGCAATTCACTCCTTAATCTGAAATAAAGAGTATATAGTTTGCATAATAGGTCCCTTAGTACAATTAGGGTTATGTACCATGGCCATCTTAATGATCATACAGCTGTTGATTCAATTATTGAATCATAGAGGCTGGTGCTTAGATGAATATCTAATGAGTTAGATTGAGGACTCATCAAGCACCGTCAAATGATTATTAAGAGATGATATCCAGCCTGAGTAGGAGATGGCAATCCTATCTCATTTAGGTTGATATCTGACCGACCTCTTGATGCAGGTCCTCTGCATAGGAATAGAGATTCGGAGGTGTCGGATAAGTTAGGTCAAAGAGTTGACTTAACGAGATCGAGATAACCACAGTCCTATATCGTATGCTGTCACGATACAGGCACACATCCTCTGACCAGAGACAGATGTGTTACTATATGTCTAAGTATGTACATTTGGCAGACCAATAGGTTGATGGCCTAATCAAGGTCTATACACCGGCGCGCTGGTGTGCATATAAGGGCATATGAGTAATACGATCTCTCAAAGGGATCATACAGGTTCACTACTGAACCGGAAGACATGAGCTCACTCATGAGATATTGGGAAGAATCAAATTCCGTGCGCACGGTCGTCTCGCTTTGGAAGCTTGACTGAATTTGTTGGTTTGATATATACTTTTGGAAAGTATATGATCAAGACCTAGGTATGATATATGCTTTTGGAAAGTATATGATCAATACCGACTCCCAATGATCAAATGAGAAACTTACTGATAAAACCCTGAAGTAGACAGTGTAAAGTTGATCTAATACTTCTGGTTTAATCTGAGTCTTCCAGTATGCAGGATGTACAGGTATTAGGAATACCTGAGGGTGATGTGATCATAAACGATTGTATAACCATGACGCTTCCATTCCTAGGGAGTGATGAAATGGGTCTGGATTTTAGTGACTCCTCTCAGTAGAGAAGTAATCTAATCTTAGTCCAAATGTTGGACATTGATCTGAATGTGATTCAGATGCAATGAGAAGATTAGATTTGCGGTCTTGATTTAATCAAGCATCTATGGGAGGCCCACGATCTGGATATGAGATATAATCTCAATATCATGTCACTATACGTGGAACAATACAATCGCCCTGTCCTTATCTCCAAGTATTCGCGGAGAAAGCGCATTATCCTTGAAAGAGTTCATGGATAATTCTATTGTTGATATATGTATCCGAGCATTGAGAAAATGGATAATTAAATGTGATTTAATTATCATGAGTAATATGAATTTGATTCATATTATAAAGAGAGTTATCTTAGATAATTAAATGTGATTTGATTATCAAAGATGTAGATAATATGAATGTGATTCATATTATTTGAGTACATGAGAATAAGTTATTCAATATAATTAAATATGATTTAATTGTTATGGATAAGAATAATGTGGATAGAAATATCCAATTATTCATAATATATTATAAATGTGATTTATAATGTATTAGAGAGAGTTAATTATAATTTATATGTGTTGATTAATTATTATGTGTATTGGATACACATTGTGTAATTAATTGACAATGTAAATTATATGTTGTTTTGGGTTGTGAATTTGATTCACAATTTTTCTATGGCAAGATTGCAATATTCTCAAATAAAATTGTGAATTATTTTTGAAGAATAAAAAGCCAACAAAAGTTGTTGGAAATAAATAGAGGAGATTTTCAAGGAGATATGCAATCTCATGGATTTCCATGAGATTGCTCTCTCCATGGAAAGAGGGGGGGCGGCACATCATTCCCAAAGGAATGTGTGGCGGTCCACATGGAAAGTGCATGGAGATGAAATCTCCATGCACATTCTCTCCTTATTTATTGGATTTATTTTGGATTAATTTGTATTTGATTTTGTCAAATATATTTTGATCTAAATTTGTTGGTTTTACCATCAACAATCTTAGCCATTGGATTGACATAAATCAATCTCACCCATTGATTTTATATGTCCCATGGAGTGAGATCCATGGATCCCAAAACCCTATAAATAGAGAGGCATACCCATGCTCTCTCTTTACACATAATGCTTGAGAAGCATCTCTCTCTCCCTCTCTCTTTCTCTCTAGAGGTCAGCCCTCTCTCTCCCTCTCATGGCCGTCCACCATGGATGCCATGGAGAGGGTTCTCCATCGTCGCGACATCGTCGTTATGCTGCCCGTTCTTCTGCTCGTGGATCTCCGTCTCCTTCGGTGCGCCTCGCTCGTGAAGAAGACGTCGGATCTCGTGTGTCGAGATCAGGAGATCCGCCGCTTGGATCATCAACATGGATTGCGAGAAGCACGCGGTTCATCCCCGCGCTCGCAAGCGTCTCCTCCGTCGGATCGGACTTGACACAGGAGGTCTCTTCATTTAGAGACTCGATCGCAACCACGCTTCAAGAGGTAATCCCATTACTTGTTTGTGGTTTAGACGAAACGATCCGAGAAGTGTTCTTGGATCATGTGGTTTCGTCGTAATAAAAATTTTTAAATTCCGCTGCATCGAGCAACTAGTCCGACTAGTCGCTCTACGTCGTATTCGATGCGACGCTCACGCTTCCGTGATGCGCTTGAGGATTAAACCATATCCTTCAAGTGGTATCAGAGCCTTAGGTCTACGGTTTCGAATATGATTCGCTAACCGAGGACGATTTGGGTTCGTTAAGGTCGCGAAAGTTTTCATCGCATTTGATTTCGCAGATCTGTTTAGTAAATAAATTCGGCACGAATTTTAAACACGAATTTTAAACACGAAAATACTTGTGAAAATGATTCTCGATTAAGTCTGAGGAGTCCGCACAAAAATCTCTCATTTGTAATTAATGAATAAGCCCAAACAAAGCCTATAAGAACCAAAACCATATTGTACATCAAATACAATTTTTCTTCTTTTGTACATACTGATTAATAAATCAGATACCTATACAGTATGATTTGAAAAATAGTGTGACCAGTTTTGAAAAATTTGATGTGAAATGATTTCAAATGTGTGAAACTGTGTTGATTGAAAAACTTTTTCTTTGTGTGAAAGAAAGGATTTGAAAAACCTATGTGCAAATATTTTGAAAATGCTTGTCAAAACTATTGTGAAAATTGTATATATAGTGTGAAAAATCTTTGCAAAAATAGTTTTCAAATGTGTGTAAATGATTGCGAAAATTATCGTGTACTATAGTTTACAAAGTTATTTTTCAAAAACTAAGAAGAAACAAATACTTGTAAATCATAGACAAGACACAAACAATTCATTCTGTACAATTCCAAATAAACTACTTCATTCAAACATGTAAAGTTTTTAGAAACTCATACATTTTGTAAATAAAGCGGCACGCCCGTGTAAATAATTGTATATACTTTTTGAATATGTCCAGTTCTTAGTTACTTGCAAAAATTCTTTTTGTAAAAATATTCTTTGATTCTTTCAAACTCTTTGTGAAAAATTGCATCATTCATTGTGCATCGCATAAGTATACCATTCATATTCTTTTTGAGTGAGCTTGATGATTGAATCAGTCTAATAAAGTCTCAAATTGGAGCTTGGTTGGACCTTACCGCACCTACTTGCACTGGAACCTTATGGGAACTAGATCTAAGGTACTTCAGGTCTATACAGACTAAATTCTTTGAGAAATCAGGGCTGGGTTCAAGTCACCTCAGTGGACTAACTAGAACTTTTCGAGACACACGTACGACTCTTACCGACCGTGACCTAACTTGGACACCTGCACCTTTCACTTGGCTCAACTCAGTTGGAGTGGTGAGGGGGTTGGATTTGCCAGTCTGAGACGCACACAGGTGGAAACATTCATCCTCGTCTAGAGAGGGAAGTGCACCCCAACCTGGTCCAATAGCCATGAGGTCTAAAGACAGGAGATTGTGGGTTGCGATAAAGCTTCAAAAGAGGGATAGTCTACTGGCTCAAGAGGAAAAACTCCTTATGTAAATGCTGCTGTGAATAGTATGTTGAAAAAAAAATGGTCAGGCCTATACAAAAATAAAAATGCCTGCAAAGTATGTGCAAAGTCAATAAGCAAGCTTGAGTTCCAAAGACAAATATGTGAGCCTGCAGCTGGATGACTTGACTACATTGGTCTTGCATCCCGGGATAGGTAGATACACTGGCTACCGTCCATTCTCCTCTTCACCCCCTCCTCTTGAGTTGGTTGCTACTTGAACTTAGAAGGGAATACCCTGCTCCTCGAGGAAAGAGCTGTTGGATTGGGGAATCATTGGGTTGTCATTCTGGAGAAGTCAGTTCTTTTATCATTTCAGTTGGGGAGAGCCACTATCACTTACACCGTACAAGCCAGCTTCATAGTTATAAGGGTTTGCGTATGATGTAGACTAGTTCTGACCCGGCTATTGAGGTGGGTTGAATCGAGTTCTGTGACTATCGAAGGCTGTTGTACTTTAGAGCTGGTTCACGACTAGGTTCCACACACATTCACACCCAAGGTCTGACAGGAGCTCCAAATTCAGATTTTGTAAGGACATGCATTGCACTGAAAGCACCCATATTCACTCTATCTTTCTTTCATTTTCCTTTTCCTTTTCTTTATTCTTTTTGTACTTATTGCATAAGTGTTTGCTAGGGACTAGCAAAGGCAAAAGGGGGGGTGATGAATCTCCATTTCATCACATTTATTCTATCATTTTGGCCTCAAAAACCCCAGCAAATGCATGTAAATATCATCAAAATGTACATAATAGCATTCATGATTTATTGTATTTATTGAACATTAAATAAGGTTTTAATGCCAAAATTATAGAATAAAGAAAAGAAAAGAAAAGGAATAAAATATTGGAGATATTTTATGACCCAAACCCCGAGACCAAGGCCAGCATGGTATTGGTCGACAAGGAATAAAGTAGGGGGAGATAAGGGCCAGTGTACAATAAATACCTCATTTATTAATCCATTTATTTATGCATTTTTGACACCTATTTTGTACATAATTATGAATTCATCAAATAAAGAAACTTTGTAAATGAAAGTTGTAGACAATAATGTAAATAAAAATACAAAATTGAGTTTGTGCAAAAATAATACACAGTGTACATTTTATACACAAAATAAAAAGCCAAAATCTCAACTTCACAGACCCATATCTTGCAAATAAAAACTCCAAATCACCCAAACTCACCATTTATTGTATATAGCATTCCAAGAACTATTTTATAAAATTTGGTTTCATAATTTTTGGAGTCCATATACAGAAGTTAGGTTTTTGGCCCTTCTTGTATATAGGACTGATTAAAATATTCTTTTTATTCAATATACATTATTTTTATAAATTTATATTTTTATAATTGTGTAGATAATATATATAATGCATACACATATTAAAAGTAAAGAAAAACCAAAAGTAATTTGTAAAATACAATGAGTATACAAAATTCATAGACAAAATACCTTTGCTATATACCTATATATATATAAAAAAGGATGTTATTCCTTGGTTCTTTTATTCTTTTATATTTTTATAAATAATGTATAGATTAGAAAATAACTCATTAAAATACAAACCCAAAATAAAAATCTAGAAAATACAAATAATAAATTAAGTATACAAAATACATAGGTAAAAGACCTATAAGGATACCTACATATACCTATACCTATTTATTTAAAAATATAAATAAACTCATAAAAATCAAACAAAATACCTTTATACTCACAAAAATAAATTATAAATTTATAAAATAAGCCAATAAAATATTAAAAGAAAATAAATAAATTAAAAATAAAATACATAAAAATGCTTGTAAATACATACATATACACATTATTCATAAAAACTATAATAAAACACCTCGAAAAATTCAATAAAAATCAATAATAAATACTAGATGAAATAATACACATTTTTCATTTTATAAGAAAAAATTAATAAAATCATTTAAGGTGTCAAATAAATAAATTTCCAATCAGATTTTCTGTTTTGTCTTGTAGCGGCTGATGTGGCCCAATAAGGCGTCGGCCTTCGTTGACCCCCTGGTCAACTGTCCCATCCCTTGCCTGGCGCCTCTGAACTATCAAATCCCTGATTTCCTCCATTTTTCACGGCCATCCCTTCCATCATCCAGGCTCGCTTCCTTCACAAGATTTGTCCTCTGATCATCCATGATGCCCGCCAAAATCATAGACCAATTAGATATTCATTGGATCAATCAATAATCGCCGGTTAATATGGCCCCTTGCCAATGTTTATAAATAAGTAGCTCCGCCTCCTTCCTCGAATTTGGCCATTTTCATTCCACCAAACGCCTTGTTCTTGTTCTTGGACCATTCCTCGTGACAGGGGGAGATGACCCAGCGCCTCGACTCGGCCGGAGGACGGAGAATTTTGACGCGGCAGAGTTCCGGCGTCCGCCCTGCTCCCTGGAGGCCCCCAGGTATAAGAGCTGCCTTTTATGCGTTTTTAACTAGCTTTTAATGTTAGCATTCCATTCCAGTTAGTAGTTTATGTTTTAGTTAATTCCCTTAGCTTAAAAATCGAAATTCGAAGTTCGCTGGAGCTCTGCTCCGGCGACTTCTCCACCATCGTCTCGACTGTCTCCGACCGCCCCGAGCATCCCATTTCAAACCTCAACGCCTTCTCCACCTATCGCAACCATTTGTTCAACCCAGGACCATAGATCTCGGCGAATCGGGGGCTCCTCCTCCGCCGTTCACCGGAGCCCCTCCGCCCACCTTCATCTTGCATCGCAGCTTCAAAACCCCGGGTCGAGGAGATAGCTCTCTCGCCCGTGGTTCTTCCTGTGCAGGTACATCGAGGAATAGAGCCCATCTGGGCTTGCATTGAACCAGGAAGAGGTTCCTGGGGGTTCCCTTCTTCATCGAGCTCGTCCCAGCGACTCGGACCTCCAGGAGCCTTGAGAGAACCGTCAGACGACGCGGAAGGCTTCCCAGCTTTGTTCAGAGTGCTTCAGATACGCGGGAGGTGCCCGGAGGAGCCCGAGCTGCCCAATCGAAGCTCGCCGGGGGCGAGCTTCTTCCCGTTCTTCCAGACGCCTCCAGCACCGTTGGATCGAGAGGGAGGCCCAGATTGAACGACGACCGTTCGATGAAGACATACGTCCACCGTCAGATCAGCCAGGAGATTCTAATCCAGGCCCTTCATCGCCGAACCGACATCCGCCGTCCGATGCTTGACACGTGGTTTAAGTGTCACCTCCAGCGCCGTTGGATGACACGCCTTATTTGGGGGTAAATTTCACATCTAGCCCCCGTTGTTTTGTATTTATTATTTAACGCCAAAAATAAAAGTTTAAGTTGTAAAAAAAATTGTAGAAATTGCAGACCACCCCTTAAGGTTTTGATATTTGCGATTTAGTCCCTCCGCTCCTCACGTGCAGCACCCACGTGAGGTGCGTGAAAATTGCATGTAAACCATGCCGGTTTTTGGTAATTGTAAAATGGTCCTGAAAATAAAAGTTCATGTGTATTTTTATTGTGATTTTTGCATGTATGCCCCTATCAACTATTTTATTTGCAAAAATACCCCTGCCAGGCCGTTTATTCTTTGAATGCTTTGTCTATTTATTTTATGCTTCACATTTATTCGAAAAATCTTGCAAAAATAGACTTAAGCTCCTGATTGGTTGTGCTTGAACTCTATTCTTTTAGTTTTTCATTTTATTGCATTTTTGCATTTATTAAAAATCAAAAACATATCTTTTATTCACTGTCTAACTTATAAAATCCCAAAAAATATGAAAATGCCCCAAAAAATTCCAAAAAAATTCCCTATGGTGTATTTTAACCTATTTTAGTGTCAGCCCAAAAATCCCTAAAAATCTCAAAAGGAAAAACTTAAAAATTCAAAAATACCCAAAAACTTCAAAAAATATAAAAACTCAAAGACAAATCAGAAAAATATGAACTCAGTCCCTAATTCTGCTATATTTTATTATCTTTATTAGAAAAATGGTGTGGAAAATTTTTGAGGCTGATTGCTATTTTTAATGTCTATTTTTATGACAATCAGACCCTATTCCACTGTTTGCTCCTATTTTGTTATTTAAAAATACCAAAAATGTTTTCAAAAATGCCCAAAACTCACAAAAACTGTAAAAAATCATGAAAATCCCAAAAAGACCTTATCCCTAAATTGTTGACTATTTTTGAGTATTTTTTGTAAATATTATAGTTCCCCTTTGATGTATACATATGTATTTCCAAAAAAAAGAAAAAAAAACAAATATAATATATATATATATATCTAATTATTTGTATTTATATATCTATGTATTAACTCTAATATAAAAATATATATATATATATATAATATTTTATCATACATATATACACCCATATCTATTATATGTATCACAAGCTAGATAGTAAACCTCTATGGGTATATATATATTTTTATATTATATATATATATTGCCTAATTATATTATTGGAAATAAAAAAATAAAAAAAATAAAAAAATAAAATATAGAATAAAAGTAAAAACCCACTTCACACAAGGATGACTCTGAGATATATGTAGGCTATGGTATTTTGTATTGCTCTCTGTGGTTCGACCTCTACATGCTTGTCACTGTACATTTTATGGTAGAGTAAATAAAGATTAATTCACATTTATTTTTTAGCTTGATTGTTGTATTCTTTGGTTGTGGGTTAATTGCTGATCAACTCGGGTGTTTTGTGAGTGGTCGCCTCAGCGACACTTTTCATATTATTTATGGTAACCCTCGCAAAATATCTTGGTTATCAGTTCCTCGCTGTTAGGAGCCACAAAAGCAAACTTTGGAGGAAAATTGAGGAAGAAAAAAAGGTGTTTCTTGCTTTTTATTTCATTTCATGTAATAATCATTTTTACAACGGTCTTCGTACGAAGACTCGTGTGTGTAAATGAATGTCGTGTGTGTAAATGAATGAGGTATATGTGGTTGTGTGGGGATCGCCCCACTTGAGTGTCGACCTTGGATCAGACACGCAACTCTCCGAGCTTCTTTCACATTTTATCTTATGTGTTTGATTGTAGGTAGGAAACACATTAATTCTATACGCACATAGACATCGCTTCACATAGCAAAAACAATTCAATATGTTCTTCCCCACTAATAGAAGTATGTTAGGTGTGGTTTTTCATCGACTTGCATACATCTGATAGTTGGTTTTAAATTCAATATGGTTTTCATGAAATTTTGCTCAAGGCACTATGAGTTTTATTATAGCATAGTTCATGATTTTATCGACTGCATGGCTTTTTCTTGACCTCCCTTCCTGTCTTGATCACCTAAGTTAATGGAAATTGGGTAATGAGCAGTAGATGATTGATTGATTGATTTATGCTCACATTTAAACAATGATAGCCTTAAGCAGATAATTGGGACTGTTAAATGCAAGTTGACCTAAAATGGAGTAAAATCATGTTTTGGGAGAGCAACACCCTTTTTACGTAGGATGGTTTTATTTGACATTTTCTCTTGATCCTTGCGTAAATCACAATGTTATAATCTCCAATAAAAATGACAAGATAATTAACCAACACTTGTTGGTTTCACGTGTGAGTTAGTGAATAAAAAGGGTATTGCATGCTTGATTGAGCCTTGATTGTTCCGACACCCTCCCCTCATCCTTAGGTGCTCCATTCATATCCGAAGATCCACTCGCTTACATGTACATCCATCCGAACTTATTCGTTCCCCTCGGGTCTCCCCAACATCAATTATCCATCTTTTTATTTAGGCTACTCTTAGCCTAAGTATTGGGGGGCCTAGATCCCCGTGATTTTCTTAATCATCTTTCCTTTCCCTGATACTTAGGTTATTTCTAACTTAAGTATAGGGGGTGTCCATCTCGGTTCGTATATTCTTATATACTTAAATGGAACTATGGCTTTGTATCATCTAGTGCTATGAGGACATAACAAAGATTAAGTATAGAGGCTATACCATATATACAATATATATGCTTTAGCTATATTTTTAAATTTTTTGAAAAATTTTAAACTTTTTGGGCTAAAGTATAAGCTTTTGAACTAAGTGGACAAGATGTTTTCAAGGCTTCAAAAATTTTTTTAACTATGTTACACTTTTTTCAAGAAAATTTTTTTGAAAATGATTTAAAAAATGGGTTTCACTTATTTTGAAAAATTGTTTGAAAAATATTCATAACAATATAATTGTGTGACAGAGTGTTGAAAATATTTTCTTGATTTCAAGGAAAGTGAGTTTAACATGTGTTTTAACTTTAATAAAAAATCCATAAAAATGAGAAAAATTTAAAAAACCCCTTTGAAAGTCAATTTGACTACTAAACGCAAATAAGTAGCCGCTTTTTAGTGAGGATTTTTCCTTAGCAGAGTAGGTGGTTTAGAGGACATCGTGTAAGGCTCCGTCCTCAAGTAACGGGTTCCGTTCTAGGGCGTGTACCTACACCTATATTACTTGAAAGCAAATGCATCTACTCATTTGAGTTTAGGCAGTCATTAGGTCTTTTAATGTTTCAAAAAAATTCAAAACTTGGATGAAGGAGTTGGATTAAATCCCTTATATTTTCACTTCCACACAGGGTCAGTGATGATAAAAAACACCTGGTTTATGAGGTCTAGAGACTTTAGGTTAACCAACCTTAGCCATCAGGGTCTTCGATATAAAATTCCACATTTCACTAGTTCGCTAGATTGGCGTGCTATATTGCATGCTTAGTCTCCTATCTTAAGAATATGATCAGCACCTCACATGCACGACTGCAGCCTCAATGAGATGAGTTGAAATTTCACTTAAGGGTCTGGGATGAGGTATTTAAGTCTGGACTTGATTTTATGATGCTCGAGGATGGGATAAAATCATTGAAGGCTTCATGAAATCTGAGTGTCAGCATTTTTAGCTAGTATGAGAACTTGGTTCTTGTACTAATCTCTTAACATCTACCTAAGTGCCAGGGTGTCAATAAAATAAAAAATGTTGATCAGTGTACACCAACGCTTTGTAAAAGTAGTGGAGCTAGCCAAAATTACAAATCAAAGAAATATCACTATTGAAAGAAAAGCTCTCATTCCACAAAGTCAATTCTCAAAAGAACTTCCACCAAAGGCGAGTTCTCCCAACCATTTCAAAGCGTCCACTTGGACCACCGCTATTAGGACAAGGAGTCGGGTTTGCTTCAATAAAAGGGCTCTGCATCGTAAATGCTATAAGTCTGAATGTAGAACATACGATAGGTGCTCAAAAAAGGTACACCCGATGTACTCCTGCAAAACAAGTGTAGACGACTCCAACTTCTCTTGACGGACACATTGATAAACACCAAAAATACAAGTGTTGAGTAATAAGACACTCGAGAGAATCCTTGTTCCAATGAGAGAGAAAGAAGAAACAACACAATCCTAAACCCTCCATCAACTGGCCTTTCAACACTTCTAAGTCTGACAACAAAAGAGACAGTGGATTGGACATAATATTTGATTTATTCCCCAGTGTTGAGGATTGTGTCCTTAGGAGAATTTCTTGGACTAGGACTTTGGGTGACGTTGTGGCTCTACTCTCGTGATCGAGGTCAACACATAAATTCATATCCTTAGTTTATATGTATCACAGAGAGAGAGAGAGAGAGTCTGGAAAAATTAGAGAAATTGGATACCTCTTGATTAAGGTTGGGTTGAGCTATAAGATTTTGGATCTCTAAGATTGGGATTTCTTGAACAGATATGATCATGTACGTACATGCACAAGGGGGTTAATCCAGCTCATTCATTTTTGAGATGCTCGGGGAAGATCATAGTTTCAGTATGGGGGGGAGATGAAACTCAGTTTCATGGTTTTAATTCACAGATATTAACCCCCTTACTTAAACTAAGGCCAATAAAAACCAGATAAAATAATGTATATATCTGAGACATAGAACAAATAAAAAATACAAAAAAATAACAAAACAAAAATTCGTAGTGTTTTTATACCCTTAAAAACACTCACAAAAAGATTTCTCCTTTTATTTGACCTAATTTCCATTCTTGGTCAACACGAAACTTGCAGATCTCATCAAGCTATACAACTTTCATGTTTTGCATATTCCTAGTCGATCAGGTAAGTCTTGACCTTCTTTCGAGGTTAGGGTCAGCCTGTATCTATTACATGTATACAGTCTTCTTTTTTATTTTATTTTCTTTCTTTTTCATTCATTCTTTCTTTCTTTATTTTAGGTTAAAATAGTAATAAATGTACAACATTTATACACAGATGCAAGTTAGTAAGAATATGGAGTTAGTATTATATACATGTGTTTTAGATGGGATTTTAAGCTAAAATAAATGAATAAAGATGATGAAATGCATATTCATCAGATATTGTCTCTAACATGGATCTCAATGATCATGACGTCTGTCAAGTTTTACTGCATTTTTTTTCAAGGCCTCCCCCGGATGAGCCACATCTGCTTACATCACACTATTAGTCTCTTGGTTTTCTTTTGCCTCCAAATTATGGAGGCTCAAATGGAGAGCCATTGTCCCTCTACTATGCGCGAGCCTTGACCTACCCTGACTCCAATGTGTTCATCTATTGATGCAGCTTCTCCTTATTCTGAAAATCTGATCGTCGACATGCATATGCTATTTGCGATAGGACAGACTCAAGATTCCCACCCCGTCCTATAGCTTATGGATAATGGGAGGTAAATTTTAATTTTAGTTTACTTTCAATCTTTTATAACACTAAACACAAACTAATTTAAAATTGTTGTAGATATTTCTATATAACAAGATGGTTGTTAAAGATATCACGAGTATAATGAGGACTCATATGACGAATATCGAGTATCATTCATGCCATAATTTCACCATCGAGTAGGAGAGACTTTATGGCATATTCATTGTAAAATTTGTAATTTTAAAAATATTTAGCATTTTCTGTTTCCCTAAATAATAGGAGGCCCCATCAAAAATTTTCACAGTAGGTGCCATTTTTCCCCTAGATTAGGGAAGGATCTTAATGTCATGCATTTATCCATTTGGTGGAGAAGAGGATGACCAGCACATTCTTCATGACTAGGCAGGGCTTGCATAGTAAGACATGTCATGAGGAGTTGGACTTCAAGAAGATGAAGAGATTTCCCCAATCATGTTGCATTGATATGAGATAATGAAATAGTTTTTTCATTAGAAATATCTAAAAAATGTCTACACTTATCGTGTTTTGTTATTTCATAGGTGGACGGATTTTTGTGATTGTTTTTATTTTTATGTTGAGTTTGAGAGGAAGTCTATGGTGGGTTGGGCGAACTGTCAAAAAAAATTAGATGGACTTGTGATTCAACGTACACACAAAATTTGGTTGGTACGTTTAACATTTTTATACCTTTTTAAATTCAGTTTTTGATATATTTTTTATTTTTGATAAAAATTTTCTTTACATGTTGTTAAGTTATAGAAGGAGCCATCCATTAGGGAGTGGTGGTCTAGGACTCACATGCATGGGAATGACAATAAGAATGAATAGTCTACTCCTAAGTAGGTGAAATGATAGTTAGTGCTTTTTTAAATACCATATATTTATAGTTGTATATAAACTATATATTATCTGTATTTTTTTTCTAATGACATTTCAGGATCATATTTCAGGATCATTATTTAGTCCTCGATGCAGAGAAATAGGCTAGTACTCCTACGGTCGAGCAACCTCTCTTTGATAAAGCTATGTGGAAGCATGCATGTTAATGCTTTATACATTTGAGTAACTTTTTTGATATTTTATAAGTGTTTACTAATGAATATTTAATATAGGTATTAAAGGAGAGAGAAGTAGGTTCCATGATAAGGAAGTAGTCTCTTAGTCTTCTTCCTTCACACTACATGGAGGAGCCTCGACAAACTTATCCTACGGGATATTACATATCACAACCATCCTATTCCCAGCCTCAACATTCATATCAGCTACACTAGAGATGTAGTCTTACATGGTGATGTTTGTAGAGATGGTGACAGGGCTGCAGGAAGATTTCAGGAACTATGTATTAATATATTTCAATTATATTCTAAAACAATTGTTTTTGCCCAATCAATTTATCTTATTTTGTTAATTAAGTCATTGAAGGGTCATGTGCAACATTTAGAGGAAGAAGAGGAGGACGGCGAGGAAGAGGATGGACACAAAGATCAAGCACATTTATTTGCATTATTTCCGAAAGAATAAAAGAAGAAGTCAAAATAGAGTTTCAGTTCAAAGATTTTCCAACAGAATAAAAAATGATATATTTATTTTTTATTTTTTATAGAACAAGGGGATGGTTTTTTAATTTTATGAACATTTAGACTTATTTTGTTGTGTGTTTTCATATACAATACTTGTCCACTTATATGATATATTGCATCTATTGCATGTCATGTGAATCCTTGGTATAAGCACATATGCTAGTTGAAAGTCTTAGTAATCCAATACATAATTAACACAGTTTATGTCGACAAGAAAAGTCTACAATCAATATGACAAGTATGATCTCAAACCTGATTGTTGGACACATGCAATAGTTTTAAAGCAAGTAGTACAAGTTTGGAGGGGCTTTAAAACCTCAATGGACATGTATATTTTTTTCCTGCTCTTCAGAGTGGGCGAGCGCACATCCTCACCTAGGCCCCATATAATTGCCCACCGTAGACATGGTCGAGTGCATATGTAGGATGCCAAGTGAGGACGTGGTGCTCACCTACTGACACATGCAAGGACCGGACACATGCATGTGCTCGCCGACATTGACGAGCATCCAGACAGATTGTGAGTATGCAACAAATGAGCACATGTGCTTTCCAACAGCTCAGGTGACCTTTGGGCGAGGATTGAGCGAGGTATGGGTGAGGCATGGTGTGCTTACCAACTCTCCTTTTATTGTAGTGCATGAAGCCCTACTACACAGTCTTGATCTCTCTACGCATCGCAATAGATTACATTTAACCAATGCTTCCACTCCTCCTATCAATTTCCAATCTTCTTTACACTACATTTTGTTCATCACTCATTTGAGGTTTGGTTCATAGTGTTATTGTGGATATTTTGATACATAATGCATTCCACAAATAGTCTGTGGACTAGATTCAAACGATATTATGATTTGTTTTTTTACCTATCCTCTTTTATGAAATTCTTGGTGTTTGGTCCAAGTTTGCGATAATTTTGGTGTAATATCCAAAGTTTGGAGTGTATTTACTATGTGATCTGCATTTGTATACTTCTATACATGAACATTGGTATGTGATTGTTGAATAAATTTATTTAGGGGTTTAATTTAATTAAGATAATCTGGTGTCGATGCAACCTAAATTTCTCTCAAAATAATTTATTTAATTCTCAAGACAAAAATAAAAGAAATGTGAGCAGGAGAAAGTTGCTATTTTGGATCGAACTCAGGGATGCTAAATCAATGGAATAAAAGAAGGAATTTTATGCACACTACTATTGGTTTTTGTGGAATTTTTATCTTTTTAAAATTTTAATGAATTTTTAATTTATATATCTTTTGTGCTTTTTTTGACTTTATATTTTTTTTAATTTTATTTTAATGTTTTTAAAATTTTAAGAAAAGAAAACAAAATAAATAAAGGAATAAAAGAAAACGTTAAGAAAATAAAATTTTTTATTATTAATATATAGCAAAAATATATACAAATCTAATAAAATTATTTTTAGGTTTTTGATATTTTGATAATGTTTTTGTGATTTTTTTGAGAATTTTCAGAATTTTTTAGGTTTTTCAAATAACTAGAAATAAGAAATTAAGTAAAATAGTAAATGATGCGAATATTTTTGTGATTTTAAAATAAGAAATGAAATAAAAAATGCAACTAATTTATACAAAAAAGAGGATTTTTCAAATTTTCCTAAAAGGCATTTTATGATTTTTTGGATTTTCTTAGATTTAATACAAATTTTAAAATGTTCTTGATGTTTTAATATCTTTTGTTTTTTTTATAAAGAAGTATAAGATCATTATTGGTCATAAATTAAAACAAATCAAAATAAACAAACATGAATTCTTTGGAATTTTCAAAAGATTTTTCAAATCTTTATTGATTTTCTAACACAAACAAGAAGTATTTTTATGGTTTTTGATTTATTAAAAATGACAAAAATAAATAAAATGTGAATTATATTGAAAAAAGAACTAACTAGAAGGAACCTAAGATGAATATTTGACATTTTTTAGAGAAGATTTGCTATTTATTAATTCAAATTGACACACCAAATAAAAGTCTACAAAGTAGGGACTTAAACACAAAGAAATTATTTACAGGACTAAATGTATCACAAGACAAGAAATGTAGGATAAAAAGTGTAATTTTCCAAGAATGGCCTGTTCCAGTGGACGTGACTCATGCTGGCACAGACTTTAATGCAAATTTATTTAAGTTTGAGGGGAAAAGTAACAATAAATAAATTCAGGGTGCAAAATATCCCTAAAATCATGTGCTACGCACGTCTATGAAGTTTAACCAGACTAAAATGAAAATAAAACAAATCACAAGGGCCTTATTACAGTTTTTCAATAAACAACAATGCGATACTTGTCCTTTTAAGGACTTATTTGCAAAGTTCAATTATGCAAGGACTGGAGTGTAAAATTTTCACTATTCTACTTGTCGTATCAAATAACGGAGACACGGTCTTGCTTTTGAAATGACAACTGAGGAACAAGTGCGTGGACGACCCGAATCTGATCTGGGGCTGACAATCCATGACTGGCAATTGAGGCTTTATCTATGGCTCAGATGCAATCTGGCACTTGTGTTTCTGATTGGACGGTAGAAAGAGGTGATGGATAAACAAAGATAAAGGCCTCGCTATTGAACTTTGATCAGCCTGCTCGCGACCGATTTCCGTACAAATCGACATCTGAATCAATCTGATCCCTTCTGCTGCACTTCGTGCCGTTTAAAGAAGCTTTGTGGTCCGATAACAACTAATAGGAGGATCTGGATCTCAGATGGTCTGTGGGTAATGCTGGAGCTTCAGGTATTAAATTTCAACTCTAGTTGAGCCCTACATACCTGCAAATGAACCCCTTGCTTGGAGACGAGACTCCAGCGGTGTTATTGCAAGAAATTAAAGTAAATATGGGATGTATGATTCGACTCTAGTGAGGGGAGGTCATAGATGAGTTGAAATCCGGATCATGAAAGATTCAGGGGTCAGGAAATGGAGAGAAGGGTTAAGAACAATCATACGGTGATAGTCGTTGGTCAGAAAGAACAATAAATGCACAGTGGAGCTCTGATCATGCAGATCAAGGCTTGATGGAAGATGATTGAATTTAATCCTAAACTTTAATTATAGATGAAATTGAAATAAAAAAGAAACTAAAGCTAATCTCCTCGAACCTACGGATTAAATGATGGATGAATCGCCTCGATCCACTTTGGAAGATGGACAAACAGAACATGGCGGCGGAGCTCCGGCCACATAGTGGATCCAGCTATCCTGCAATTCTTTGCGCTCCCAGATGAACGGATCGAATTCCTATCACGACCTCGACTTCTTTGCACCACCCTCGAACGAAGATCTGTGTGAAAAACTGATCGACCAGAGCAAATGGAATTTTTAAACTATAAATAAGCATAAAATCCGGTGGGGTTTTGAAATTTAAAAGGTGCACACATCGAGGCATGATCAATGAAAGTGATGATCTGGCTATGGAGCGAGTTGTTTAGGGATGTAAGATTGGAGAAGAACTCGAGGGGCATTGATGACTAGAGCATGCAGGAAAATGTGGAGAAGAATGGCTAGCCAACAAAAAATGCGGATGGGGCATTGATTGGGGAGTTGACCCAAGTCAACAGGCCTGGGCTCAACCAATCAAGATGCGTCTCGGCTACAGAACAAAATCACTACACGACAAAAAAACAAGAAAAAATGAAATAAATTGAAAATAAAATTGAAATTGAATTCAAATAAATAAATAATCAAAAGAGAAAATATTAGTAATTACACTAACTAATTTATGGTATTTTTAATAAATTAAATAAGTTATTTACATAGGTAAAAATAGATAAAACACGTTATTCATAGGTATATGTACTGATATATACAACACCATGATTTTTAATATACTATTTTTACAAATTCATATATAATTTAATGGCTTATTATCTTACAATATTTTATAATATTTTAATGATATATTCATTAGATTTTTAGGAATTGATTCATTAGGTCAAATAAATACAGATATTTACAATATACATGATTTTATTTTTTGATTATTTTTTATTTTGTGATTTTTATTTGTATTTAATATAAGTTAAATATACTATATACAAATAGCAAAAATACAATATATAAAAAATACAAAGAAAATAAATATTACATACATAGGTATAATATACAATAGCACCCAAAAAAGTCACATTTTACACCTTAACTCTATTTTTTGTGAAACCAAATCCATTTTAAAGATTATTTAATTCTGAGTACATTAGAAGTAAGTTTGCTTCATTTCGATTTTTACGGAGAAGATATTGATCTAACAAGTTGAGATTTGTGGCTTGTTCAAAGTGTTGTTATTTACAAACTATACAATGGTTCTTCTTGTAATTATTTTTAATATTTACAACAATATTTACATACAAGTTTCAAGAAGAAAACACATTTATTTGAGGTGAATTTGGTTGTGAATAAATTAGTGTAAGGAATATGTATTATAAACAGTGATATAAAAGTGATGGATATACACAAGTGGAAATTGATTATCTTGGTTTTCTTGTATTTACACCTTATCTCCATCCAACTTTATTCCTGTTGGATCAGGTCAATTCTTGACCTTTTTTCAGGATCAGAGTCAACATGTATTATTTTCATATATACGGTTTTTGATTTTCTTTATTTTTCCTTTATTTCTTTATTTAATTGATTTTGGTTGAACTAGTGATAAATAGTATTTACAGAAGAATGAGGGCTAGTATAATGAAAGATTTATTAGTATTCACTGATGTTTTATAAGGGATTTTAAGCTAAATCAAATGAATAAAGACGATGAAATGCAGATTCATCATCTCCCTACGCTTTACCTTTGCTAATCCATTAGCAAACACTTATTTCAAGAATAAGTGACCAAAAGAAAAAAGAAGAATAATAAAGGAAAAATTAAGAACTTCGAACAATATTGATTATTAAATAAAATCAAAGTTTGGAGCTCGGTCAGACCATTGGTTCAATAGTTTGGTGGAACCTCATTGGGAATTGGATATATGCCTAAATAACCCTCAAGTTCCACAATTTTGTGTTCAAGTCACCTCAATAGTCAGGTCAGAACATGTCAACATATGCAAACTCTTGTGACTATGATTTTTACCGTGTAAGTGAAATATAGCTCTCCACTTCACAAATGACAATGAAACAACCTCCTCTGACAAGGTAACTCTAATTCCCCTATCTAGCTACTCTTTCCACCAAGAGTGGGGTATTCCCTTCTAAGTTAAAGTACAACCGGCCCAAGAAGAGGGGTAAAGAAGAGAATGTACTATGGCGTGTAGCCACATATAATTGGAGCTTTACCCATGCAGCCAAGTCTCCAGTAGCATGCTTCCTTGATATAGGGCTTTGGAACATATGCCTTGCTTATGAGAACTTTTCTGAATATATAAAAAGAAAAAGCATGCAAATAAGGAGTTTTTCTTCTTGAGCTAGTAGACTATCCTTCTTTTGAAACTTTTTTGCAACCCACATCATCTCGTCCTTAGACGTCAGCGCCACTAGACTAGATTGTGGCACACTGGTATTGTGATTGCGAATGTTTCGACTCGCACATTACCTCAAGCTAAAGGATTCTGCCTCCTCACCACCTCATCTGTGTTAAGCTACATGTAGAGTGCTTGTCCAAGTTAAGTCACTGTTTAAAAGGGGCATGCGCGTGTTCTTAAATATTCTACTTAGACCAATCAAGATGACATGTGAACATAGCCTTATGAACTCAAAGAATTAAGTCACTTGACCTGAAAAGTCCTAACTCTTGTTCCTATAAGGTTCCCTTGAAATTAAGTAGACTAAGATCTTAACCAATCATCATTCTTCAGTTT
Organism: Ottelia alismoides; assembly: GCA_037367405.1. Lineage (NCBI taxonomy): Eukaryota > Viridiplantae > Streptophyta > Magnoliopsida > Alismatales > Hydrocharitaceae > Ottelia > Ottelia alismoides. Next base: position 476,289 of record JAZKJV010006915.1, on the reverse strand, counting down.
TAATACAGACTAGTTTCATTGTCAGTACTATTCTGAAGAATGCACATGCAAATGCAACAATAAAATTTTTTTGAAAGAAAAAAAAGAAAAAAGAATATTTTTAAAAAATAAGAAAAAGAAAAATAAAAGAACAATCTTTTTAAAGGAATTTTTAAGTGTTTGGCTAATTTTTATGGATTTTAAACTTTTTATTCATTTTTAATGAAACAGAATTAGTGGATTGAATGTATTTACAGAGATTAGTCAAGATTATGTATAATTTGCAAGGATTTTATACATGAATAAATAAATGGAGTATAAAAGTTTTATAAAAGATTTATTTTACAAAAGGATTTTATCTATAACTTTTACAAAGAATTTTATAAGAGAACTTTATATTCAAAAAGAATTTTATCTACATAAGTAGGAATAATTACATCCATTATACACACATGGATTTTACAACAAAAAGATACATCCCATAATTTATATCCCACATGAAAAAATACTTAGGAAAATTTTACAAACCTTTTCAAATCATTTTACAAAAGATTTTATAAACATTTACAAAATATTATGCAAATTATTTTATAAACATTATACATATGCTTTTCAAACTATTTTACACACATTTTACAATATTACAAACAATTTTACAACGGGTTTTTGCAAACATTTTATTTTCAAAAAAATCTTTACAATTTATTTGTACAATATACATAATTTTGATACAAAAATAGTCTACAAATCATTTAACAAACAAAATATTTTTACGAATAATTTTACAAAGATTTGTACAAAAAAAATTACAAAAAGTTTTACAAACATTTTTACAAACAGTTTTACAAAAAAGATAAAATATTTTCAAAATAAATTTCACAAACAATTTTATAAAAAAATTGCAAATCACTTTTTAAAAAATTATTATTATTTAATAAGTAATAGCCATATTATTGAAAAGCAAAAGTACGAGTTATGGCTAAAGTATGTGCACAATATATAGAACACCCCCTATACTTAGCTCGAACTATGTCCTCGTAGTGATAAAGAAGCGACAATGGAAGACATAACTCATGCTAAGTAAAGAAAAGTAAAAAGAATCTATACAACAATGACTCAAAGAATGAAATGAAAAAAAGGAGAAGTCGGTGATCCCCCTTATATATAAGATCAAATAATCCCAAGTATAGAAGACTGTACAAACGAGGAAAAATCGAGGAAGAGAATGCACAACTCAACGACTTGACTTGTCCTCCACTATACATAAGGTAAAGGATCCATAAGTATAGAAAAAGAATATCAACAAGATGAAGGACAAGATAGGGAACTCAAGAAATAAAAAAAATAAAAATGTGAAAAAGAATGAAAGGAATGGCATCACTCCACGATACTTAGGGTAACAGATACCTAGGTATAAGAAACAACATGAATGATGCAACAGAATGAATATGGGAAAACTCAAATCATTCACCTCCCCTATACATAGGATATAGTACATCCTAAGTATAGCACACACACATTGGAAAAAGGGGAACTATAAAAACGAAAGAAGAAAGAATAAAACAAAAAGGAATATATACAAGAGAAGATCAGCTCATGTATCAGCTGTAGAAGATGTCGAGGAATCAGCGTCTGATACCACATAAATAGAATCAACTACGAACATTATCGTATCATGATATAGATATGGCTTTAGTAATTGTCTGTTCACGACAAATGGTTGTGCGTCAAATGACAACCCATATATGATAATACTACCATTTTCACACACAACTTTAACAATGAACAGTGCTAACCATTTGCTTTTAAGAATGTCGGGGAATAACTTCAATTTTACATCAAACAACCAAACTTTTTGATATGGTGAGAAAGTCTTCCTTGTAATGTGTTTATCATGCCAATGCTTAACTTTCTTATTATACACGAGTATGTTGTTATAGGTGAAATCTCAGAATTCCAGCAATCTATTTATGCCCAATTTTTTACTCTTTCCCGCTCTCTCATAATCCAAGTTGCATACACAGAGTGCCCATAATTATTTGCAAATAAGCTCAACTTGCAAGTCGCAAGGCTTTCCATAAACTAATCTATAAGGAGACATAGCTAATGGACACTTGTATGCTATTTGATAAGCCCATAAAAATGAGTCAAGCATCTGGGACCAATTCTTCCTATCTGGACATACATGTTTTTGAAGGATCGCCTTGATCTCCCTATTTGAAATCTCAACCAAGTTGTTAGTCTGTAGGTGGTATGGAGACACAACTCTATCCACAATGGCATACTCCTTCACAAGCTTTCTGGCCTCTCTATTGATGAAATGGCTTCCCCATCTGAATGAGTATCTTGGGAATCAAGAACCATGCAATAATGTTATCCTTAAGTGAGGAACAAAGTATAAGTCTATCGACAGCTCAGGTGGGGTTAGCCTCTACCCAATGACTTACATAATCCATGGCAAGCAGGATGTACTGAAATCACTGACTGACAGGAAATGGGCCCTTGAATTATACTCCCTAAGAACATTGAAAACATCAGAAATCCGAATATATCGTAGGGGCATGGTATCTTTGGAATCGGTGGTTCCTCCCATTTTCTGACAATAAATTGAACCTTGAACATAATCTGTAGCAACCTTAAACAAAGTTGTCCACCATAGGCCGCATTTTAAAATCTTAATTTCCGTCTGCTTCCCCGAATGATGCCCACCAGATTCTAATTGGTGACAACGCTCAAGCACACTGGTATTCCTTCTGAGGAATGCACCTTTTCCTTGTACAATCCGCACCCTCATGAAATATGTACGGATCCTACGACTCGTAAAAATGAATCTATGATCAGAATCTATACACCTTGTGCTTCAACCAATCTAGTGTAACTTTATTGCATACAAGATAGTTCAAACATCAATGTACCATGTGAGTGAGGCAACAAACAAAATAGCCTCATCTGGAAAAGTCTTTGAAATTGTAAGTACTATTTGCTTACAGGATTCTACGTATGTGATCCAAGAAAGGTGATATGCCACAACATTTTTCACTCCAGGTTTACCTCAAATCACTAAATAAAACTCGTAGAGAAGAAAGATCCATCTTATAAGGTGTGTTTTGGAATCCTTCTTTACCTGTAAGTATTGAATGGCAGTGTAATCCATGTAGACAATAACATGTGCACCAAGTAGGTATGAGTGAAACTTCTCTAAAGAAAACATTATTGCTAACATATCCTTCTATGTAAATATAATTACGATGTGTTTCACCTAGAGTCTTGCTAGCATAGTATATGGCGAACGGTATCTCATCCCTTCTCTACCATAAAACAACTCCAACTACATAGTCTGACGCATCTGTAATGATCTCAAAGGAGAGAGACCCATCATGTGGCTGAAGGACAGGAGCTCTAGTAACCATGCATTTCATCTGGTGAAATGCAAGGTGGACTTTCTCATCAACTATTAACTCACTCTCCTTGCATAGAAACTCAGTCAAAGGCCTGGCGATCTTGCTGAAGTCCTTAATGAATCATCTATAAAATCCAATGTGACCAAGAAATGACCTCATTCAAATTATGCGGTGGATCTAACTTGGAGATTAGAGAAATCTTAGCTAGTTCAACCTCCATACCATGTTTGGAGTTGAAATAGCATAATTTCCATTAGTCACCATAAAGTGTCTCTTCTCCCACAGGAGCACTAAGTTCACCTCACAACAACGCTGAGGTACACGATATAAATAGTTAAGACATGAGTCCAAACTATCCCCGTAGACTGAGAAATCATCCATGAAGACCTCTAAAAAACTACCCCCCATGTCGGCAAAATCAACCAACAAACATCTATGTAATATAGGAGGATAAGGGCAGAGGATGGTCGACCAAAGGTGCAACAGGTGGGTGATGCAATCCGTGAGGAGAGGAGTCCCTCACGTGCTGGGCATGTGGGGGAGAGGGTGAAGGGGATGCCATGTGGCATACGGGGGTGCGACCACGTGGTCAAAAAATTAAAATTAAAATAAAATAAAGTAAATAATAAATAATATAAATAAGTAAATAAAAAGGGGGTGACACGTGGTGATTCTAGGTGCTACTACATGCCATTCCCAGAAAAATCAAAAAATTAATTCAAAAGAAAAATACAAAAGAAATAATAAAAGGGGTCAAATCAAAAGTGCTCAACATGAAAGTTTCTCATGTCGATGAGATCTACAACTTTTGTGAAGACTAAAAACTAAAAGAAATCATCTCAGCAAAAGTATTTTTGGTGGTATCCTATAGGTATAAAATATCACAATTTTTGTTTTACATTTTTTGGTTATTTTTAATAAAAAAATCAAAATAAAAAATATTTACAACTTAATCTAGTTTTTTTATTTTTAGTAATTGTGAAAATAAAAAAAATAAAATAAAGGGGGTCATTTGTACACTATACAATGACGGGCCCAAAGCCTAAGTTTACATACGAACTTCGATTCTTTTGAATTTGATCTTGTTTTTAAGGTAATTGAACATACAATAATTCAAAACTGAGTATGGATTCATAGGAGACTGCATGAGAGAAATATTCACATTTTAAGGTTTTAGTCTCAAACTAGGCTTTGGGTTTTATTGGTCAATTTCATAAGTTAGTATTTTTTGTATTTTCATTTATTAGTGTTATTTATAAGTACATAATGGAGTTAGTTTCTGGTCAATTGGAGTAGGATGAATTAATTAAAAATCAGTGAAGTTAGCTGCTTTTCAGGTCAATTGTGCAATGGATTTTTGGCTCCTCATTTTATGACATGATGCATGATAAAATGCAAATATTATTTACACATGCATGCATGTTAATTATAAAGGTTAGATGATTAAATGCATATGAATTTTGGGGAACTGAGCTTAATTGAACTCTTTTAGATTAATGAATGATAGATTCATCACTTACTACCAAGCACAGGGTGAGTCATCGCTATCGCCCATCGTACGTTCTCAATCCTCCCCAATCAATGGTACCATCTTCCTGGACTGCCGGGTTCAATATCAGGACAAAAGGGAGAAAGGAGAATTAGCACACCAAAACTATTTTCTAATGTCTGAGGCAAGTGCATGCAACTCAATCATACACCACAAAGATGTGTACATGAGCATATGGCACTAGTATAGGGATTTGGGCTATATCCTTATGGCCGAGTCCTCACTGATCGAGTCGCTGATACGTGATGTACTTTGGGTACGTTGTAGTATGTGCACTTAGCGAATCAGTCAGAATCGAGAGAAGATCTCCGTGAAGAGTGTCTCAGCTTAATTTATATCATCAGCAAGTCCTGGATCAAACATAGGAAGGCAAAGGAACAATGTCGGGTTAATTTGGATAACTAGGTCTAGGTTTTCAAGTGGTATTTTTTAATTATTTTTTTCAATGCAAAAAAAATGCAAGGGTAAATGTGGATGAATCAAGACAATAAGAAAACACACAAATAGGCCAAATTAATTTTCATGTCAAATCAGTTCAATTCAGCCAAATTATATTTTTTCCAGGATCTTAATTCAGTGATGAATTCAAAACATATTTTTTTAGAATTTTAGGGGTTAAAATGCAACAATAAAAAATACACACTTTTATGGGTTTTTTCACAATTTTTACACAAACAGTAAGCAAAAATCATGAAAATTTTATGGAATGAAAAAATGATGCAATGATACTACAATAATATTTTTGGAATTTTCTGACGAAATATGAATTTTTTAATTTTTTTATTGAAAAATAGAGTGATAGTGAGTAATTAATTCCTAATAAATCCAGTTATCAAATTATACAGAGAGCAAATTATCTCATATAGGTATTTTCATATGAAATCTAGGATACTTGAAATTTCGTAAAAATATGATATGCAGATTTTATTAAAAATAAAATACAAAAATCACTCTACAATTTATTTCAGGCACAGGACAACTCCATTTTGGATGAAATCTGGATAGTAATTCAATAACATATCGAGGCATCATGTCTAATTTTTGTGGAATTTTTAGAGCAACTATGACTTAGAAATGAATTTAATAGCTCAAACTGGGTAAAATACACAATATTTCAGTTAAATATTTTAGTTAGTTACCTAAAGTCCACAAAAATACAAGGAAATATTCATATGGTAGACAATTAGTTGCTCAATACAATGACATTTTTTATTAAATAAAATGATGCAAAACATGTGTCCAAATTATTGTATGAATAGAGGGTTATCCATGCAAATTCCAGAAAAGAACTTACAAAAGAAAACATGCATAGGGACGAAATTGTAATTACAAAAACTTAACAAAAGATATGTGCAATTTTTACATAAAATAATAAAGAAAAGGTAGACCTTGTTCTCCGTTAGCAGGTGGCAGGAGTTGGGAGGGGCGGCTCCGCCGCGCGGGCACGTAGAGGAGGATGGGGCGATGCCGGCCGGCGGATCATAGTCTTGGTGTGTTGGAGGAGCATCAGGTCTGAGCACGAAGGGGAAGGAGCGGGGCTGGCACGCGCCTGGAGCGGGTAGCGGCTGCTCACGCAGCTGGAGAAGCAGGCCGGCCTGGTGGCGGCCATGGAACGGATGGATGACTGGCGACGACGGTCGACAGGCCACGGGCTTGGTGAGCTGGAGCAGCGGCCGCCCACGGGTGGGGGCCGACGATTGAGATGGGCGGCGGTGGTAGGTGCTCCCACCTCCTCTGCTATTTCTTATTTTTATTTTATTTGATTATTTTGAATTTTTTTATTTATGTGTTGTATGATTTTTTTAATTCTTTTATTTTCTTTAAAAATGGAACAAATAGATAAAAAAAGAAAAGAAGAAAATGAGGGAGAGGGAATGATGAAGAAAATGAAGGTGGGGGTGACGGTGATATAAAATGACGGTGTGGTGAAATAACAAAGAAACAAAATGTGAGATAAAAAATTAAATAACAAGGAAAAGGAGAGGAGAAATAGTTACCTGAATTTCGCCAGATTTGTGGAGCAGCTACTCTGAACTCCTGTTGTTGCCTCGATCCGATTGGCGAAATAAAAATCAGATAAGCGACACAAGTTCGATGGGGAACTCGTGACGCGGAGCAGAGCTCCGCGGATCTCGCCTGAAGGAGGTCGTCGCGTGAGGAAAATGCCTCGTTGCTGTCACCAACAAAACACTCCAAGCTCTCTCCTTTTTCTATTAGAATGGCAGATAGGGAAAATTTGTGGATGTAGAGATTAATATAAAGAGAAGAGAAAGGGAGGTTAGATAGATATTGGAGTTGAATGGGAGGTTATATTATTGGTGAAGTTGAATGGGAGGTTGATGAAGAATGTGGGGTGGAATGGGAGTTGGTTGTAGAATAGAAGTTATTATGAAGAATGGGGAAAAATAAAAGGAAAATAAAATAAAATAAAGTAGGCTACTTTAGTTACAATAAAATAAAAGAGAAGAAAAAGAGTGGGGAATTAAAAAATAAGACAAACACTACGTACATTTTTTTTGCTTTTCTAATATTAAATTTTATTTTTTTAATAAAATATATTTACAACAGAAAAATACAATAAAATACGAGAAATAAAATACAACAAAAAATTGATTTTCTTGGATTTTTTATGATTTAGAAAAAAATAAAAAAATGGGAAACTAAAAAATATGTACAATATATACAGTGTACACCAAGGTCCCAAAACCCAACTTTTGCAAATGAGCTCCGATTTTAATGAAACCATTTCCTTTGGTAGTTAATTTTCTAACTTGAACTTTAAAAGTGAGTTTGATGAATTTGGAGTTCATATGGAGCAGGAATTTGGCCGGGAATTTGGACTTTACGACTTTTTAACTTTGGGATCTAGGAGCATTTATTTGACGTGAAATTTATTTTATATTTTTATATTTTTATATACATTTTTATGAACAAGATAGAGAAAGAATTTGCCAAAAAGTAATTGAAATGAAATTATTAAAAATACATGAAGTTTTAGGCAATTTACAGGTAAAAAACTCCTTCATTTTTGCAGTTTTTTATTGTTAATTTATTTTGTACAATCCAATATACAATAATTAGTTTGTTTTATTTACAAGAGTCATTTCGTTAATTTATTGATTTTAGGGACATTTATTTCAGATTTTACTCGGAGATTTTGCTAAGATCAAGATATTGAGATGATGAATCGTGGATTCAGACCCCCTATACTTAAACTTTGTTAGTCCTCGAGCAAATAAAGAATAAATAAGTTAGAATAACCCCTGACTGTGCATGTGAATTCAAGACTTGATCCGTTCAAGAACTCTTGGTTTCAGAGATCCTAAAATTCTAAGCTGAACGAAGCTCTAGTCAAAAGGTGTCCAATTTCCCTAATCGTCAGACTCTCTCTGTATACATATATAATGGATATGACTTTAAGTGTGGACTGCAGTTACAAGAGTAGAATCGCAACGTCACCCAAGGTTCCAGTCCAAAAGACTCTCCTAAGAACCCAATCCTCAAGACTAGGGAATGAATCATTTCTTGCATCCAATACACCATCTCTTTAGTTGTCAGACTTGAAAGTGTAGATGATGGCCAGATGATTGAAGGTATAGGATTGTGTCATTTCTTCTCTCCCTCTCATTGGAACAAGGATTCTCTCAAGTGCCTTATTACTCAACGTATATTTTTGGTGTTGATCAGTGCGTCCGTCAAAAGAAGTTGGAATCGTCTGCACTTGTTTTCCTGGGAGTACACTGGGGTGTGCCTTTTTTTGAGTACCTATCGTACCTTCTACACCCAGACTTGTAGCATTAACGATGCATAGCCCTTTTTTGTTGCAAGCCCGACTACTGGTCCTCATAGCGGTGGTCCAAGCGGACACTTTGAATTGGTTGGGAGCGCTCGCCTTTGGTGGAAGCTCTTTGATGTTTGACTTTGTGGAATGAGAGCTTTTCTTTAACATTTCATTGCTTTGTAATATTTTTGGCTAGCTCCAATGCTTTTACCAAGAGTTGGCGTACATTGATCAACATTTTTTTATTTTATCACACCCTGGCACATAGGTCAATATAAAGAGATAGTACAAGAACCATGTTCTTATACTTGCTTGGGTGCTGACAATCTGGTTTCATGAAGCCTTCATTGATTTTATCCCATCCTCGAGTATCATCAAATCAGGTCAAAACTCAAATCCCTCATCCCAGTTCCTCAAGTGAAATTTCAAATCATCTCATCATAACTGCAGTCTCGTATGTGAGGCGTTGATCATATTCTTAAGGTAGAGACTAAGCATGCAATATAGCACACAAATCTTTCAGACTAGGAAATGTGAATATTTAAGTCTAAGACTCTAATGACTAAGGTTGGTTAACTCAAAATATCAAGATCTCATATACCAAGTGTTCTTGAACTTCACTAGTCTTGTGTGAATGTGTCAGGGATTAAACCAACTTATTAGTTAGTTTTTTTTAGAGTTTTGTTTGTTTGTTTTTTTGTTTTTTTTGAAAAACAAAGGAAAAGAAAAATGTTTTTTTAGAAAAAGTTCTGCAGCTTTTATTTTTAAAAGTTTTTTTTGAAAAAGATAGGTAAATAAGAAAGGATAGTTTTTTTAAAAAAAGTTTTTTTAGAATATTTTTTTGAAAAAATGGATTTTTGTTTTTTTTTGTGTGTTCTATTTTTGGGAAAACTTTTTGTTATACCGCTTAATTAAAACAAATTACCCATAACCCCTTATTTTAATTACAAACAAGTCAAAGTACAAGCTATAGGTAAAGTATTTATGTAATATATACAAACCCCCCTATACTTAGCATGTGCTATGTCCTCATGGCACTAGGTGAGAAAAAGGCATAGCTCGTACTAAGTATAAGTGGGTGAAAAGAATTGAAGTGAAAAAGAATATATGAGTGTGGATAATACACAATGGGCATCGGTCGCCCCCTATACTTAGGCTCTGGTCAACATAAGTATAGGAAAGAATACAAGAATGGGGGACTGATGAGGATGGGAAAGAATATACAAAAAGAAAATAAAAAGAAGAGACGGGGCAAATCGGGTCACTCACCCCCCTATACTTAGGATCTAGTCATCCCAAGTATAGCCACAAAATGAAAACAATACAGAACCGGGGCGAGTGATGTGAATCACGAAGGAGGGAGGGAAATAAAGGAAGGAAAATCTCTACAAGGAGGAGTGAGGATGTACAAGGATCAAGAAGGTTTGTGACGGACCTTTTTGCGGGAGCGAGGGGGTGGGTAGTATACATATGTGTCGCTGTCAGAGTCATCCGCAGAGGAATAATAGTGAGGTGTGGGGAACGCCCAACGAGGGACGACACACGACTTCTTGCTCAAATATGGCTTCAGAACAACCGAACTGAGATCACTCATGTAGATCACCTCATCCGGACCTGATGAGGATTCCTCAGAAAGTTCCTTCTCTGGTAAGTCGAAGGAAACTTTCTTAGCCGGTTTTCTAGAACCTGAAGCATCAAGAGGAAGAGGAGATTGATACGTCTTAAGGAGTTCAGGGGAACACCTCAAGGAATCAATACCGTTCTTCTTCTTACCAGATGACCAACTAGAGGATGGAGCAACTGATTTATCAAGATTGGTCAATTTGGTACCAGTTGTCTCTTTTGGTGTATGTCTTAGATGTGGTGTATGTGAGGTACTGACCAGAGGTTCATCATCAGATGAGTCATCATATGCATTGTAATACTCCTGCAAGGTCAGCACACATCTCTGATATGGCATAGTGTTCTCAGTTGGCTTGACATTGGTTGGCTCATGCGTTGGATCATATAAATAATCAAGGAAATGAGTAATGATGATGTCCGACTCAAGGACAGCTTCTGATTGTGAGTCCTCTCGAGAAGATGTCACGGTGGGGGTAATGCAAGCAGTGGGTGGTGTGCAGGTGTAGGGAGTCTCTGAAGCAATGGTCGCCTGGACATTCGGTATCGCAGGTGTAGTAGAGAGATGGGACTCAACTGTCTCTCGAAGGTCACGACTGTCTACGACTTTACGGTTTACCTTGGAATATCATGTGTCCTCAAAGATCGGGTGAGGTCAGAGTCCTCCAAATGCAGAGAAATCAATCTATCGAGTCTCTTAATCTATAGTTGCCTTAACCAAGGCTAAGAACGGCTTCCCACGAATGATCGGAGACTGGGTGAACTCTCCTCGATGCTCAATGTCAATGATCGTGAAGTAGATATCCTGTTGAGCACCTTGGAAAGTAACGATGACTGAAATGGTTCCTCTCGACCGTTTAATGGACCGATCTGCCAACTGAATGATCTCTCTTGACTTCTTAGCAGATCCGAGTTTGAGCTTTGCAAACACAGAGGTAGGGATGATATTAATCGGTGAGTCATCATCGATTCTTGCATGGGTGAATGTGGTATCTTTGATTTCACAATCCAATCTAGGCAACCACTTTACTCTGCGGCTCTTGGTTTTTCTCCCTATCATGAAAGATGTGGCCATAGACACTATATGTCTCTCAGTCCTTGTTCTCTTATTGCCCGACCTTTTAGGCATCAATTTACTTCTCACAAATCTTTTAAGGTCGGGAAAGTGTTCAATGGACATTATTAAGGGAAGCTCAAAAATCAACTCCCTATCAAGTGCTTCCCTAACTCCAGCATCTACTTTTTGTAAGTCTTTTCCATTTTCAATTTTTATGGTATTTTCTGGTTTTTATATTTTTTTGGTCTTTTTGATAGGTGAAGGAGGACTAGGAGAATGTACAGACTCTGGGTTGGAGGGAAAGTGGTTAGTGGAAGAGCGAGGTAGAAGGGACTCCAGTTGTACATGACGTGTGGTCAATCCGGTGTCTTCCATGTTTTTAAAATATAATCCGCAAAATACATGATCCATATTCCTACTTGGAGTCTTGATCGGTCTACAAATGTCATCCTCCAATAATTTCTCATTACACCTCATGAGAGAAGTCTGCGTAATTTGAGGATATTGCTGAGAACTCGGGCTCTTATACTCAACACACCTTGACTCAGGCGTGTAATGCTGTGTTGAGTATGGCCCTTCTGTATGACAGATGTTGGTCGGAGCCTCATAAGGTGGAGTCAATAGACAGGGGGTCTGTAGATCAGTCGCATGAATCCACTCCCCTATATATGTCAGCTCTCCGAATGGGTCATATGAAGGCTGTTCAATGTTGGCTTGATCACATAGGTCAATCAAGTCAGGAAGATCATGTAGTATAGGCCTCTCCATTTTGTTTGTTTGGTCGACCCTGTTGTACCCAAAGGTTAAGTCGGGATGTGTATAGGTCAATTGTTGTCCGGTCCCAACTCGAGGTGAAAATCAAGTATGAGGGGGTAACTGATTCTGCCAATCATTCATCTTAGCAGTGGCTTGCTCTGTGATTTGTTCCTTAATTCCATCAAGCGGATGAGAATATCGTAAGTTAATCCAGGGTGGTTGTGGGTCAGGGGTGTAAGAATGTGGAATAGGTGAGAAGGACGAAGAAGTGGGGAAATCAGTCGGAGTTCTGACTTCGCGGTCGAGATGTAGGTATGAAGAGGAATAAGAAGGTGGAGATGGTCGAAATAGGGTCGAAGAAGAGTGATGTGGATATGATGACCAATATTCTGACATCTTAGAAGGGAGATGGGAGAATGAAGCGGATCGAGGAAGAAAGCGTGCAAGTGCACTGAATAACACACAAACAAACAAACACAAGAGTGAACCCTGAGTTCACCTTCTCAACACAGTGATGGTCGCAAAAGTCCAACCATTTATCTTTTTAGTTTTAATCAAGATATAAGTTCAATTATGCAAGGCTTAAAAGTAGGTTTTGGGCACTATCTTAGGGAAGCGTCCTCACCTCTCAACAATCACAATAGCCAAGCATACAATGAGGGTTTTGCTCTCCCAAAACAAGTGTTAGTTTTAGTCATTTTTTTGTCAATTCTGATTAGCAGTCCCCATTTTAAGTTTCATTATCACGTGATTAGTCCACCAAACAAAGCACGCCTAACGATCAGTCCTGATTTCCTTTAAACCTAAGTTTCAAAACCCAAGGGGGAGGGAGTAGAGAAAAACCGATGCAAATAGTGAAATCAATGATGCATGCCCAGTTCAGGAGACTTACAGTGATCCTCACGCTCTACATGCAAGATGCAAGGCAGAATTGAATTTTATACTAAATGAGATGCAAACGAGAAAACCGTTCCTAGAAAGGCAGTTCTATCAGCGAGTGATGAACACGTTAAATTGGACTAATAGCCCTGTGGTCCAAGAGCATCTCGTTAAATGTGATGTGTGGTCCTAAAAATTACAAGCACAAGCAATGAAACATTCTATACTATCGTGTGCCTAATCCCTAAAATCGCCACTCAAGTCGAGCCCCACCCTCACCGGAGAGTGAAACAGGTCTCGACATACCACAAAGATAATGTCCAAGTCTCTTTACACACGCGATCTCTCAAATAAGAGCCGTTACAATGAAGCAAATTACCTAAATAATTACAACACAATAATTACAAAAAATTTACAAAGCTCTCTTAAAAATAAATTAATTTTCTTGCTCTTCAGCAGTCGGCGCGCGTCACGTCTGTCAACCTCCGATGCACACTAAGTCCACCAGGCCGTCCAAGGAAAATAAGATTTATATTAGAGAGAGAAAAAATAAAAAATATAATCAAAAATATGAAGAGAAATAATTGAGAGGAAAATGAATTAATTATAAGGTGGCTCGGGGGTCAGACTACACGAGTAAGTGAAAATTTAAATCTAATTTTCTAAACAAATCCCTAAGCCGTTTGCCTCCCCGACAACGGCGCCATTTGACGAGTCACTGATACGTGATGTAATTCGGGTAAGTTGTAGTATGCGTATTTAGAGAATCAGTCAGAACCGAGAGAAGATCTCTGTGAAGAGTGTCTCGGCTTAATTTATATCCCGTGCAAGTCTGGGGTCGAACACAGGGAGTCAAAGAAACAACGTCAGGATAATTTGGATAACTCGGTCTAAGTTTTCAAGTGGTATTTTTTTATTAATTTTTTTCAATGCAAAAACAAATGCAAAGGCAGATGTGGATGAATCAAGACAATAAGAAAACACACAACTAGGCCAAATTAATTTTCATGTCAAATCAGTTCAATTCAGCCAAATTATATTTTTTCTAGTATCTTAATTCAGTGATGCATGCAAAAAATATTTTTTTCAAATTTTAGAGGTTAAAATACAACAATTAAAAATGCACACTTTTTATGGGTTTTTTCGCAATTTTTCACTATAACAGTAAACAAAAATCAAGAAAAATTTACTGGAATGAAAACATGATGCAAGGATACTACAATAATATTTTTGGATTTTTTTGAGGAAATATGTATTTTTTACTGAAACTAGAGTGACAGTGACTAATTAATTCCTAATAAATCCACGTTATCAAAATAGATAGAGAGCGAATTATCTCATATAGGTATTTTCTTATGAAATCCAGGAGACTTGAAATTTTGCAAAAATATGATATGTGGATTTAATTAAAAATCAAATACAAAAATCACTCTATAATTTATTTCAGGCACAAGACAACTCTATTTTGGATGAAATTTGGATATACTTCAATAACATATCAAGGCATCATGTCTAATTTTTGTGGAATTTTTAGAGCAACTATGAGTTAGAAATGAATTTAATAGCTCAAACTAGGTAAAATATGCAATATTTCAGTTAAATATTTTAGTTAATTACCCAAAGACCACAAAAATACAAGGAAATATTCATATGATAGAGAATTAGTTGCTCAACACAATGACATTTTTCATTAAATAAAATGATGCAAAACATGTGTCCAAATTAATGTATGAACAGAGGGTTGTCCATGCAAATTCCAGAAAACAACTTACAAAAGAAAACATGCACATGGACGAAATTATAATTACAAAAACTTAACAAAAGATATGTGCAATTTTTACATAAAATAATAAAGAAAAGGTATACCTTCTTCTCCGTTAGCAGGTGGCGGGAGCTGGGAGGGGCGGCTCCGCCGCGCAGGCATGTGGAGGAGGATGGGGCGATGGTGGCCGGCAGGCCGCGGGCTTGGTGCGTTGGAGGAGCGTCGGGTCCGAGCACGGAGGGGAAGGAGCGGGGCTGGCGCACGCCTGGAGCGGGTAGCGGCTGCTCGCGTAGCTGGAGAAGTAGGTCAGCCTGGTGAGCGGCCGTGGAACGGCTGGAGGACTAGTGACGGCGGTCGGCGGGCCACAGGCTTGGTGCGCTGGAGGAGCGGCCGCCCGTAGGTGGGGTGTGGCGGTGGAGATGGGCGGGTGGTGGGTGCTCCCACCGCCGCTGCTGTTTCTTTTTTTATTTTTTTGAATTTTTTGATTTTTTTTATTACTGTGTTGTGTGTTTTTTTTTATTTTTTTTATTTTTTGATTTTTTTTATTTTCTTTAAAAAGGGAACAAATAGATAAAAAAAGAAAAGAAAAAATGTAGTAGAGGGAATGATGAAGAAAATGAAGGTGAGGGTGACAGTGATTTAAAATGACAGTGTGGTGAAAATAACAAAGAAACAAAATGTGAGATAAAAAAAATAAATAACAATGAAAAGGAGAGGAGAAATACTTACCTGAATTTCGCTGAATTTGCGGAGCAGCTACGCTGAACTCCTGTCGTCGGCTCGATCCAATTGGCGAAATAAAAATTGAAGAAGCTACATGAGATCGATGGGGAACTCGTGACGCGGAGCGGAGCGGAGCTCCGCGGATCTCGCCTGAAGGAGGTTGTCGCTTGAGGAAGATGCCTCGTTGTTGTCACCAACAAAAAACTCCATGCTCTCTCATTTTTCTATTAGAATGGCAGATAAGGAAAATTTGTGGATGTGGAGATGAATATAAAGAGAAGAGAAAGGGAGATTAGATAGATGTTGGAGTTGAATGGGATGTTATATTATTGGTGGATTTGAATGGGAGCTTGATAAAGAATGTGGGGTGGAATGGGAGTTGGTGGTAGAACAGAAATTATTTAGAGAATGGGGAAAAATAAAAGGAAAATAAAATGAAATAAAGTAGGCTACTTTAAATACAATAAAATGAAAGAGAAGAAAATGAGTGGAGAATTTACAAAATAAGACAAACACTATGTACAATTTTTTTTGCTTTTCTAATTTTAATTTTTTTATATTATTAATAAAAGATATTTACAACAAAAAAATATAATAAAATACTAGAAATAAAATACAACACAAAATTGTTTTTTTGGATTTTTAGTGATTTAGAAAAAATAAAAAAAAGGGAAAATAATAAAATATGTACAATATATACAATGTACACCAAGGTCCCAAAACCCAACTTTTGCAAATGAGCTCTGATTTTAATGAAACCACTTCCGTTGGATAGATATATTTCTAACTTGAACTTTAAAAGTGGGTTCGGTTAATTTGGATTCATACGGAGCGGGAATTTGGCCGGGAAGTTGGACTTTACGACTTTTTATCTTTGGGATCTAGGGGCATTTATTTGATGTGAAATTTATTTTATATTTTTATATTTTTATATACATTTTTATTAACAAGATAGATAAAGAACTATCCAAAAAGGAGTTGAAATGGAATTATTGAAAATACATGATGTTTTGGGCTATTTACAGGTGAAAAACTCCTTTATATTTGCAGCTTTTTATTGTTAATTTATTTTGTACAATCTAATATACAATAATTAGTGTATTTTATTTACAAGAGTCATTTTGTTAATTTATTGATTTTAGGGACATTTATTTCAAATTTTACTCGGAGATTATGCTAAGATCAAGATATTGAGATGATGAATCGTGGATTCATCACTCACCCACTCATTCTAGAGGTCAGTACATGCAAACAATGAAGGGGTTACTCTCCCCAAAATAATGATTGATTTATCCTTACGTTTAGTTTCAGGGTAGAGTGAAAAATAGAAGTCCCTTTTTTATTTGGTTATCTCTTTTTTTGGATCTTTTTGAAACAAATGATCTAAGGAATTTTCCAATTCCTTTATTTCTTAAGTGAGAAAAATCAAAGGAGGAGATCAAAAAAGACGATGCGACGGAAATCTATGATGCATGCACGAGATAGAAATGTATACCTTGCTCCAACAGTCTACATGCAAGATGATCCTCGTATAAAAATAAAAATTAGAATAATAAACTAACATAAATGATGCATGAGAAACAGCCTAATCAATAACTTCTATTAATGGAAAAGAACCAATCAATTTTACTAAGTTCAATCCTATGATATAGTCTATAGGAATTGATATTCTTGTTAAGGGATTTGGACCTAATCGATTACCTAGCTCAACCAAGGAAATAAACCTACTTATAAGGGCTCAAGCACACAAAACCACGAGAAACAAACAAAAATAAAAGAGATGAAAAACAAAATCATTAAGGTCCCCCAAGTTCACTGGCCATTGGTGAAACAAACCATGCACACACAAGTGTATAGAATGGACTTAGAAAAAAAAGACAAGTACCAACAGAATAAATACAACTTTTTATGAAAATAATAATGGAAATACAAGTCTAAAAAGAAAATAAAAAATGTATGTGCAAAATGCTCCAAAAATCTTCCAAGTCTTCTTCTTCTTCGTTCTCCTAGTCTCTCGTACTACTCGATGAAGAAACGAGCCGCCTCCGCTTTGCTCGGGTGCACTATCGCTCCTAATAATACTGCCCTCGCTCGTCCGGCCTTCACAAGAAAGAGAGAAACAAAAGAGATGTCAGATCTCAGTTATGAAAAATATGAGAAAAATAAAAGAAGAAAAAAAGAGCAGAAAATAAACAAATAGATAAAAAAATGTGGAAAAATAACAAAATGAGAAGGGTAAGAAATAGTGATCTCAATTGAATACTCAAAGTCTGATCTTGGGGAGCTTTCGGTGTCCGACAAATCGGAACCTGCAAATGTTGTGTAAGCTCTCTCACAGCATGCGATACTCTAAACGAGTGCTCACTCCTCAACAAGATGCAGATCCACAACAAGATATATACAAAAAGTAAAAGAGAAATGAATGACAGAAATATAGACAAGATAATAAGAGAAGAGACCAATAGAAATAAAGAAAAGATAAAATAAAAAGAAACAAGTATATACTAAATCCATGGACATCATGCTAAAAGAAGAAAAACCTAGCAACCCTCGCCGTGCCTCCTCGGCAACGACGTCACTTGTTGAAGAGAAATTCCAAGAGTTTTAATTTAATTAAGATAATCAAGTATTGATGCAACCCTAATTATCCCATAACAAAAAAAAATGTAATTCTCAAGCCAAAAATAAAAGATATGTGAGCAAGAGAAATTTGCTATTTTATTTACTTATATAACGTACAAGATCGAACTCAGGGAGGCTACAAATATCCCAATGGTTATTAAATCAATGAAAAATGAATGAAATAAAAGAGCGAATTCTATGTACACTACTCTTGGTTTTTTGTGGAATTTTTATCTTTTTATTTTTTTATGAGTTTTTTTTGTGTTTTTTTTCCTTTTCATGATTTGTTTTTTTAATTTTTAGTTTTGCAAACTTTAATTTTTTAAGAAAATAAAACAAATAAATAAAGAAATAAAAGGAAATGTAAAGAGAGAAAGATTTTTGTATTTTTAATATATGAAAAAATACACAAAAAATCAAATAAATTTATTTTGGGGTTTCGATATTTTTATATTTTTTGTGAATTTTTGAGAGTTTTTATTTTTTTGGTTTTTCAAATAATAAACATAGGAAATTAAGCAAATACTAAATGTTGTGAATGCTTTTGCGATTTTAAAAAAAATAATGAAATACAAATGAAAAGAATTTATACATAAATGAAATGGATTTTCAAATTTTCCAGAAAGGTATTTTATGATTTTTTTGAATTTCTGTGATTTAATACACATTTTTAGGTGTTTTTGATGCTTTGCTGTTTGTTGGTTTTTATTAAGAATTATAAGATAAAAATTGGTTAGAAATTAAAACAAATCAAAGCAAACAAATATGGATTTTTTGGAATTTTTCAAAAAACTTTTTCAATTTTTTATTGATTTTCTAATATGAATAGGAAGTATTTTTGTGTTTTTTGATTTATTAAGAATGACAAAATAAATAAATTGTGAAATAAAAATTAGCGAAGAAAGAACTATTTAGTAGGAACGTAAGATGAATTTTTGAGAATTTTTGGTGATGATATGTTATTTATTAATTCAAATTAACATGTAGAATGAAAGTCTATAGAATAGGGACTTGAACACAAAGAAAAATATTTATGAGATGAAATAAATATCAAAACAAGAAAATATAGGGTGAAAAACACAATTTTCCAAGAATGACGTGTGCCAGCGCACGTGAGTCGTTATAGCATGGACTTTAAAGCAATTATTTAAGTTCAAAGGGCAAAATAATAACAAATAAATGCATGGCTTTATTACAAAAATTCCATAGATTCACGTGCTACGCATGATTATGTAGTTCAACCGGAGTAAAATGAAAATAAAACAAATCACAAGGGCCTTGTTGCAATTGTTCAATAAATAATAGCGGGACATTTTCCTTTTGAGGACTTATTTGCAATATGCAAGGGCTAGAGAGTAAAAATTTCACCGTTCTACATGTTGTATCGGATGGTGGAGATACAATCTTGCTTCTGATATGACAGCTGAGGATAAAATTGCATGGACGACTCGGATCTGATCTGGGGCTAGTAATCCATATGGAAATTGGGCTTTATCTATGGCTCGGATGCAATATGGTACTTGTGTTCCTGATCGGATGGCGAAAAGAGGTGATGGACAAATTGGGATGAAGGAGCTCACTGTTAAACATTTATCGTCCTGCTCACGACCGATATTTGTTCCAAGATCTGAATCTATCTTCTCCCTCCTGTTGCACTCCTGTGTCGTTCGAAGAAGCTTTGAGGTCCAATAACAACCGATAGGAGGATCTGGAGCTCGGATGGTCTACGGATAACGTTGGAGCTCCACATATTAAAATTTGACTCCAGTTAAGCCCTATGCACCTGTAAAGGATCCCCTTGCTCGAAGATGAGATTCCAGCGGTGTTATTGCAATCAATTAAAGTAAATATGTGATGCATTATTTGACTCCTATGACGGGAGGTCAGAGATGAGTCAAAATCTAGATCTAGAAAGATCTAGGGGTCAGGAGATGGAGTGACGTGTGAAGGATAATCGTGCAATGATGGTCAGTGGTCGGAAAGAACAATGGATGCACGGTGGAGTTCCGATCGTGCATATTAGAGCTTGATGGAAGATGATTGAATTTAATCCTAAGACTCAAAATAAAGATGAAATTGAGATCAAAAAAGAAACTAAAGCTAATCTCCTTGAACCTACGGATGAAATGATGGACGAATCACCTCGATTCGCTGTGTAAGGCAGAGAAACAGAACGTGGTGGCAGAGCTCCAGCCATGCAGGGATAAAGCTATCCTATAATTATTCCCGTTCCCGAATGAAAGGATCAAGTCCTGCCACGACCTTGACTTCTTTGCACCACCCTCGGATGAAGATCTGCAAGAAAAACCAATCGACCCGAGCAAATGGAATTCTTGAACTATAAGTAAATGTGATGTTCGGTGAGGTTTTGAAATTCGAAAGGTGCGTACATTGAGGCATTATCAACAAAAGTGATGATCTGGCAATGGAGAGAGTTGTTGAGGCTGAAAGATCAGAGAAGAACTCGGGGGCATTGCTAACTAGAGCATGAGGGAAAACGTGGAGAAGAATGGTCGGCGAGCAAAAACTGTGGACATGGCATTGATTGGGGAGTTGACCTGGGTCAACAGATATAGGCTTTACCAATCTAGATGCGCCCCAACTATAGGACAAAATCACTACACGAAAAATGCAATAAAAAATGAAATAAATTGAAAATAAAATTGAATTAAAATAAATAATGTAATAATTGTTAGAAATTAAATTAGCTTATTTATGGTGATTTTTGATTAATTAAATAAGTTATTTACCTTGGTAAAAATTGATGAAACAAGTTATTCATAGGTATATATACATATGTATATAACATCGTGATTTTTAATATAATATTTTTAGAAATTTACATATACTTTAATAGTTTATTATTTTATATTTATAAGGATTTTAATGTTACTTTTATCAGATTTTTATGAATTAATTTATTAGGTCAAATAATTAATGACATTTACAATATGCATAGTGGTATATGTACAATATATACATGATTTTATTTCTGATTGTGTTTGATTTTGTGTTTTTTATTTGTATTTTATACAAGTCAAATATAATATATACAAATAGTTAAAAATACAATATATACAGAAATATAAAGAAAATAAGAATACACAATATACATAGGTATAATATGCAATAGCACCCCCAAAAGCCATATTTTACACCTTAACTCCGATTTTTGTGTAACCGCTTCCATTTTAAAGGCTTACTTAATTCTTCATACAATAGAAGTGAGTTTCTTCATTTTGAGTTCTTATCGAGAAGATATTGATATGACAAGTTGTGCTCTGTGGCTTTTTCAAAGTGTTGTTATTTGCAAACTTTATAATGGCTCTTCTTGCAATTATTTTTAATATTTACAACAAATTTTTGTGTACAAGTTTAAAAAGAGAGCACTTTTATTTGAGGTGATTTTGATGATGAATAAATTAGTGTAAGGAAAACGTATTATATTCTATGATATAAAAGTGATAAATATACACGTGGCGATTGATTTTCTTAGTTTTCTTGTATTTAGACCTCATATCCCCTACATTATTCATGGTCGATCAAGTCAATTCTTGACCATCTCTCGAGGTCAGAGGGCATGTATTTACTTAATACATATAGTCTTTGTTTTTATTTATTTTTCCTTTATTTCTTTAGTTATTTGTTTTAGGTTAAAATAATGATAAATACAATATTTACACATGAATGAGGGTTAGTAAAATGAGAGATTTAGTAGTATTAAGAAGAGTTTTATAAGGAATTTTAGGCTAAAATAAGTGAATATAGATGATGAAATGCATATTCATCAGTGATCCAAGTTCTATAAGACTTTGGTTTGTAATCCAAGGCATTCCCCAAAATAGTAGGCTTATTTATAGTAAAGAACTCAATATAGTGATTGGGAGATCAACACGATCAAATAGTCAGAAGACTTTGGTTTTGGTTTTCACCAGTTGGGCTTCCACATTAATGTTTATATGAGCTAGTAGTTGATTATCTTGTTTCATTAACATCATGTAATTGTATATTGGGATATTATTTGTATCCGATCATTATTTTTTTATAACTACAACTCTCCCTTCCTCCTAGTAGTATCTTGATTCTCAAGGTATTCATCGAAGGATTTTTTATATGTGAAGGCTAATGTCTCCTAATTTTACCTACTTGAAAACTCATTGCCAAAGAATACAAAGAATTATATTTTAACACTTGCTAGTGTATATGTAACGCCCCAGGCTTAGGTCTCCAGTCTGCTATCAAAGAAAACTGGCCCTAACAACATGTTGGGTTCGGGACCAAATGGATCCATTGAAAATCACGCAAATGCTTAAGCTCAAATTATCAAGTAGTAATCCACACCACTTATAACCCACTCTCACACTTTGTGAGTTTTAGATGTTGGACTATTTTTGGAGGTATGGGTGTTACAACCTCCCCAACATATATTCACAACGTCCTCGTTGCGACATGGCCCATCACATATTCCCAGTGACATTGGCAGCTGCACACTTCCATCTTTGGTCTCTTTGGGTATCCCTTTCCACTATTATAGGGAACCCGCTCTGACAGCAATCATGACATCTCAAGCTTAGGTCCCTGGTACGTTATCGAGGAAAACTAGCCCTGACAACTTGTTAGGTTTGGGCCCAAATGGATCTGTTGACAACCACGCAAAATGCATAAGCCCAAGTTGTCTAGTAGTAATCCACACCACTTATAACCCACTCCCACACTTTGTAAGTTTTAGATGTGGGACTATTTTTGAGGGTATATGTGTTACAACCTTCCCCACTTATATTCGCAACGTCCTCATTGCGACATGGCCCATCACTTATTCCCAATGACAGTGCCGGCTGCACGCTATGGGTAGCCATTTCCTCCTATCTCTTTGTAGGGATGGCCCCACCTCTCAGGTAGCCTTTCCAATATCAGAGAAAAATTGGCTCTGATACCATTTGTAATGTACTGAGATTAGGTACCCGGTCCGTTATCAAGGAAAATTGGCCATGACAACTTGTTGGGTTCATGCCCAAATAGATACGTTGACAACCACCCAAAATGCTTAAGTTGATAACTAGTAATCCCCACCACTTATAACTCACTCTCACACTTTGCGAGTTTTAGATGTGGGACTATAGTTGGGGGTACATGTGTTATAGTATAGTTTCATTAGATAATTTATTGATGAGAGTAATTATAATCACTTTCAAAATGAGGATCATTGTCAAAGTATGTGAATAAAAGTATAAAATCTATATGCCTCCTAAATAGAAGCAACAAGTGATTTCGTTTAAACAAACCGTTGAATATGGGATTCAAGGGGGGTTGTTTAGTGTTATTATCATTAGTCAACTATCAAGCTTGAGAATCAAATTTAAGGATTAAATTTTTGGATTTTTATCGTTTACAACTTTTCCTAATTCTTAGGAGACATCTAGAGTTTCATTTACAAACTCGACAATAAATGGGATTGTTTCTCTAGAGATTGCTATGTTGGGTATCCTCAGTGAGGAGATAAGAAAAAAGTACCAAGGTATATCTTTATATCGAGAGGTACTTTTTATTGAAAACATGGGGAGGAATATATGCAACAATGAGAAAGGTAAGGATATTAACAGGAGCAAGTCGAATCTCAAATGCAAGAACATGGAATACCATTACTCTAAGAAGAAAAGATAAAAAAACTATTCACTACAATAAAGTTAATCATTTACCATCATAAAATTATGACTGCATTTGGTGCAAATGATGTCCAATTTCAAATTGCGACAACATCGAGACCATATGTAATCGCAACATGGCCCCCATTGGTTCTACTACGATATCGATTACATTGTTGTCATATTTTGTAATCTTATTTTTTGTTAAACTCCAGACGTATGCCTTTTTCTCCCATATTCCATTGGTGAAACTCTCACCCATCACATTCTTCTTAACCTTAAAACAAAAAGCTTCCAACTCTCTTTATCCTCTTATTTTCATTTTGGCCATGCCCTCAGTTCCTATTCTATCCAACAACTGATGAATCCTCATTTTATCACCATTATACTTTCATTTAGACCTTAAATTCCTAGATAAATGCATATATACATATATATATATATCATTAATTTGCAATAATAAACACTCAATAAATCACATAAAATACTGTGGAAAATACTATGTAAATATTGTATTTAATATAGAAAAAGAATAAAATAAAAAAATGAATAAGATGAAGTGTCAAAGACAACGAGTGACCCTAAACCTTTAGACCCGATCATCATATGACTTAGTCGATGAGGAATAAAGTAGAGGAAGATAGCGCAGAGAAATCGTATAGAAAATTGCACCAAAACCCTAATTCTTTTTCCCTATAATTGCATTTTGGGACCCATTTTATTATATGTGTTAGACCTCATATTAATAAACCCTCAACATGGATATTGTACATAAGAATACAAGGAAAATTAGAAACTTGATGTCACTAAAACATAATCCACAGTGTAGTCGGGACACATAAAATAAAATCTTTAAAGAAAACATTACAGACCTATATCTTCTCCACTCAAATTCCAAATTGACCAAACTCACTTTATTGTTCATAAAATAAAATTAGCTATTTAAGGAAGGTGGCTTCATTCAATTTGGGGTTAATATGCAAAAGTTAGGTTTTGGGCTCTCATTGCGCAATATACATGTATATAATATTCAATATGTTTAATAGTTATATTTTTAACCTTCTTATATTTTTAAATTTGTAAATATTATATGAAATACATGTACATAATTAAAATAAAATAAAACATCAAAAATTAAATAAAACAAATAAAGTACTTTAATATAAAAGCAAGGTATACCTATATTATACATATAAGGAATATGTACATAATTAGTTATGTAAATAAATTCAAAAAAATAAAGGAAAGATACATAAATATGTTTTTAAATAATTTATGAATATATAAAATACATGAATATAATAATAAAAAACAAAATAAAAATAAAAATAATATATATAATAACGGTATTTTTACATATATATACACATGTAATTATTACATGTTATAAATATCATTGTGAAAATAAGTAAAAATGCCCTAAAAATAATACATTAAATTATAAACATTTTTCATGCTTTAACAAAAAATTTTAAAAAATCTATTATTTTTTATTGATTTTACAATGATTTTTGGCCTTGGAATTTTCTGGTGGGTCCACGTAGACCAACTAGAGGCTGAGAAAAGTTGACCTTGGTCAACTATACTCCCCCGCCAACCACCCTGTCATACCTCGATACACCCTCTTTTATCTGGTTTTTTGGAGAAGAGCCATGGAATGAGGAGCCTTGTTTCCTTCATCGATCATGTGCCCCTAGCCTTCCTTCACCTCGCCCACTCCTTTGATCATCCATCCCTTCAGTCCTTCTCCAGGCATCTCTTGACCAAACCCACCTACTACCTCTACTTATAAAAAAACCTTCTCCACCATTTTAGTCTGCTTGATCCCTCTCGAGTAGTTTTTAGCCCCTCAGATCATCACCAATGGCTGTGGCTGGTGATAGGAGTGCCTGGCTACCATTCTGTTGTGAGGAGGAGCTACGTGGAGATCGATCCACCCATCATCAGAGTCTTCTCCACCGGTTCTGCCCCTTCAATTATAGGGTCGAATCGAGGCCTTTATCAAGCTTTTCTAAGTAGTCAATAGTTATAGGTTTCATTTCCATGTTTTAATTTCATGTTTTAGTTTGTAATTTAGGTTTAATTTTAAAACCCCCTTTTGACATGGAGCTCGAGCTCCATGACAAATTCATCGTGAATCATCCTACTGCGACATGTCGTTGCACCCCATTATCGATCTTCATCGCTTTCTCCACGATAGCCCCTTGTGTTCAACCTAGATCTTACTTAGATCTGGTCAATGAAGCTCCACCCTTCATTGTCCGTCGGAGCTGTGTCACCCACTCATCTCGCAATTGTTTCAGTTTCAGATTAGATCAAGGCGGATCGCCTCGAGCCTCACAATCTTTTGATGCAGGAACCGGGTCTTGAGGACCTCCTATTGTCGTGAATCAACAAGGAGTAAAAGCTCCTGATAGAGCAATGAGGAAGTGCTCTAGATCCCACCTGAGGGCACTTGGACCTCATTGGAGACCACGTGCAGAAGCAGACCAGCAAGATATTGGACCATTCGACATGGTAAACAGAGCTCGGAGCAAGGAAAGAAGCCAAATCGAAGGAACCCCAAGACCCAATGCTTGGGAGTTCTTCTCATTGACTCCAACGCCTTTGGATGAAGAACATATACTATATCTAATCTTGGTTGTACTAATAAGGTGAAGTGTTGCATGCTCAATTCCATAGGATCATCCACTTAGTCGCTCAAGAATGGTCCGATCCAAGGATCGTTAACGATGTTAATTATCAATACCCCCCTCTACCTTTCTTATAATTAATTATTACATCTATCAATATTTAATTTTGGCATAAACTTTAGGGAAAAATTGCATTGGAGCCCCTGCATGTATTAGATATTACACATTGGTCCTATGTCAGGTCATCTCACGTGGTCCCCTATGTGAGTAGAAATATTGCAATTGTTCCTTACTAGTTTTTTATATTTATGATTAGTTTATAAATTTGTAATTAAATGCCAAATTATAGTTTATTATTATTACAAATATACCCCGTCCAACTTATTGATTTTCAATTATGCTTCCTTTTTTTTTAAATAGTCCCAGGCTCCAAAAATTATGTTGAAATAGAGGAAAGTGCTCATTTTATGTTGATCAATGCCATGCATTTTATTTAACATATAATTTGCATTTTTTATTTATTAAAAATCTAACTGAGAAATTTTATTCCCCATTTTACTTTTTAAATACAAAAAATATAAAACTTGCTTTAGTTATTCCAAAAAATTAGACAATATATTTTATTGCTCCAGATCAAAAATCACTAATAATACAAAAAGAAAAAAGTAAAAATTGAAACCATTTCTAACACTAAAAAAATTTGAAAAATTCCTGAAAATTCCAAAAATAGTATTATCTTCTATATTTTTATATAAACACTTACTATCTTTTAAAACTAGTTTTGACAAATTTTTCACTTATTTTATATTTTTAATTCTCAAAACAATTCGACTTATATATTTATTCCCTATTTTGGACTATTTTAGACTTTAAAAATACAAATAAATTAACTGAAAATGCCAAAAAAATCAAAAAATTAGAATAAAAGGTAAAAAACATAAAAATATTTTATTTTATATTTTTTAATGGTTTATTGCGATATTTATAAATAGAATACCCTATATAGTATTTATATACATATATATATATATAGTTATATATTATTATTATTATAAAATACCCGTAAATGTATTTAAAACCATACAAAAATAGAAATGATGATTTTATTTGTATTCATTGATTCTTATATATTTACTACATATATTTCCTTTATATTATTTATATTATACATTTTACATTATATAGATGTATACACCTATATATACATATTATATATATCAAAAAGAAAAAGAAATTAAAACTGAGAAAATATAAACAGGAAATAAAAATTATGAAATAAACTTAAAAAAATCCAAAAAATCAAATAATTAAATTACCCCACAGAATACAAAGTACAAAGTATATGTATCTCCATACATATATTATTTAGAGATAAATAATGAAGCTACAACTGTTTGTTCCCTTTATTCGACACCCTACACATACTTGACCACTATACACATTTATTGCTGTGTTTATAAAAAATTTTGACTCCACATTTGCATTACATTACTTGATTATTCATAATGTGGGTTGATTGTTTAATTTGTTTGGGTTTCACGCTCAGTCATTTCAGTGACTATTGGTCTCTCCTTGTGGGACCATATTAGACTGACTCAAGATTTGATATATTTCAAATGGTGCCATTTCAGTCGAATAATGTGTAGTGTAGCATTGCTTGTAGAAACCTAATTGTACATTCTTTATCTTTTATTTCACCTTTATTTTTGACAACTATTTATCTGCTTGTGACCATTATTCTTTGTTGAATTCCTTTCTAGGGATTGCGTGGCGACGACGACTTCTTAGGAGAATGGCGCACCCGAGCCGTGAGGAGATTGACTCATTCTCTTATTGAGTGAAAGAGAGACATAGAGTGAAAGAGAAGAGCAAATCTATAGAACATATTTTTCTTTTATTTTAGTGAGAGAGAGTTTTATTTTTATTTTTGTATATATATTGTAATAACACAAGTAGTTGGACTTTTGGACATTCACACTTCATGAGGTCCACTGCTCGTGTGATTGTTCACTTGGGGACCTTGTCAGATTTCTCATTATTTTCCCACCTTTATTTTATTTTGTTTTACATGTTTTGAGTTTCCCGATTTATTTATTATTTATTTTCTATGATTGAGCCCATAGATTTTGGGTTGCTTGACATGGTAACTAGATCCAAAGCCTAATTAGAAGCATGTGCCTATAGTTTGTCTACGCTTGGACTTGGTCAAATTTAAATTGTTGTTTATTAGTAAATGACATCGAGCATCATGAGAGGCTCTTTACAAAGCTAGTAGGATTTGTCGTGGCGGACATCGAAGAGTCTGTATGACCGGACTTTTGGGTTTGTTTTCTAGATATTCAACATTTAGTTCTTTATGTTTAATAGCAATTCATATTTAGGGTGATTTCACTCGTTTTGCATTTCATGTATGTACTGTAAATATTTAATTTCTGTCTTGCATACTACATGAAGAGAGATGAGAAGCTCTATGAGTCCTCTTACTTTGCATGCATCATTGGATAAAAGGTTGAGATTTCCACCCTAGTATCCGCTTTTACAACTTTTCAGCTATCTCCCTTTATTTTCAGTATCATTTAGGTTTAAAAAGAAAATACAAAAAACATTAGACACTTTTTGTTGAAAAATACTTAAAAAGGTAAAACCCCAAAAAACACTTTGACCTTAATTAAAATCTTTAATAGACATATTTATTTTGGCTTCATAATGCCCTCATTGATTTCAAGTATATTTCAAAAGAGTGAAGCACAACCCTTAAGGAATAGAGCCTAAATCCCGATCCGTGGCTGCCTTGATTATTACTTGGGATGACAAAGTATTAGTGCTATTATCGTACGTAGGTGAGTAGGGCCATGCAGACCACGGTGTTCTCACATTATGTAGAAAATCCGACTTGGTCTGAAGTATTGAGCATAGGTCACGCCCTCACGGGTGTGCATGTCTCACTGTCTTGCGCCTGAGTACCTCACTTGTGAGGGAAGTATTTGTTTCGTGTATTGGCTTCCTCTCTTATTTCTTCGGCTGAGTAGCCCCCCAGGCATGAGATCAAGGAACTCAAAGAGCGTTGATCACATGTTATAAAGGAAGTGGACTATACGAGATCCTTTTTTGGCAATACTCACTCTCTTATAGGGTTAGCACTCTAAGGGCTTGTTAAAATATTTGCATGAATAAAAAATAAAGTTGAAAAAAAATAAAAGTAGCTGATCCTTTACGCCTTCACTTGACTTGAGATGATGAACCTATAACTTGTTTATTTTTGTTTTGATTTAGATTAAGTTCAAAGATTAGTCCTCCACATTTGTGCAATTTTTCATTTCATCTGTTTTATTCTCTTTTGACCCTTTCTCACATTGAGCCTTCTATTGTTTTGCACACCTTTTATTCCTTGTTCATCATCGTATCTTTCATCCTTCATCGATCTCCCTCTTGACCTTCGAGATGTCATCTCATGGATGGTTTAGTCAGGATCCTGTCGACACCCACATCGATTCCATGCATATGATATCTCCAATAATTCAAGCCGATACCTGAGAACCCTATTCAGATTTTGCGAACCGCTCGCTAGACTCCCCGACTTCTTAAATAAACTAGCATCACTCATGTCCTGAACTCTACCTTATTTGGATCAAGATAGACTTCACTCCTTAAACGTCTCCATCCTTGATAAAGTTCTGTGTTGACCTTAACATAGAAAACTTCTCTACATCCGGTGCTTTTATCCTGACTAATCGAAGCATAATTGAATTTAGAGATCAGAACCTAATCTGGAGCCCATGATACGTACAGATTCTCAATCAGACATGGCTCCTATAGGACAAGGGAAGGGACCCCAACATCCACCACAGCTAGAGCAGGGCCCACAACCAGACCAGAATGCCCGAAATGCTCAGTTGTTCGTCTCAATTCGAGAAATCCAACAACTGTTGACAGACCAAGCATTGTCCCAGGTTGCCTTCCGAGAAATGCTTAATGAACTGAGTAGAAGAAGAGAGAACCTAGGAAGAGGAGTATTTGAGGAAGAACAAGCAGATGGACCACGTGGAGGGCACGAATATGAGCCGAGAGGAGAGAGGCCTAAGCCTACTCCCAAGTAGACGTATAACCCCATCCTTGGCTAGATGACCGAGTGGATCTAGATTCCACCAGTCTATGTGAATTTTGAGCTGAAGCCTCAACTCTTAGCTCTTATCCCCACATTCTATGGTACCTGAATGAAGAACCATATATCCATCTGCAATAGTTTTCTCTCACCTACTGTACAATTCACTACCCTACATCTTGTTAGGTGTAGTCAAGATGATGAAATTTCCCTTCAGCCTTCAAGACAAGGTGCTTTACTGGGCTAATCATCCGAGGAAAGTCATCATAACATGGGAGGAGATTAATTCTACAATTCTTTAGAAAATCTACCCTCTCTGTCAACTCAATCAGATGTGAGCTACAATCCCCAATTTATCCCAAGGCATACACGAGCCTATCCATGAACCTTGGGAGATTTTCAAAGATCTTTAGGAGAAGTGTCTGTACTATGATATTCCTTGGACTTGGCTGGTCCTACATTTCTTTGGGGGATTAATATTAGCAAGTTAGAGGCTCATCAATGTAACTTGTGGCAGGTCACATTTCAATAAAGACGAAGACACTGTCTGGAAGATCTTCAAGGAAATGGTTGACGGATAGGTCACATTGCCATCGTCTTGCACTATGCCAATCATAGACCGGACAAAAGCCTATTCATTTGGCGGAAGCTCACAATCCAAACATGGATGAGAGCTACAACCTAAGCATCATTGGGAGCCACTTGTAGAAATTGGACAAAATAGAGAAATGATCACAGGAGCCTGAGAAATTATATATGATCGAATAGAGGACACAAAATGTGGACAAACTAGATCAAATCACCAAGCAACTGAGTTGCTGGTTAGCACAATCAAATTTTGCCAGTCGGTGACCACATCAGTCACAATTCCTATAGAGACAAATGAGCCATCATTGCCTCAAACCGCTTAGCAGAGTCTTGGGCAGCAGGTGGTCCAGTACGTATACAAAGTACAAGCCCCTGACCAAACACTGCCCCGGCAGTCGCAACAACATGTAGTTGTGTACAAGCCCGATCATCAGCTTATACCTGATCCATATTCATCGTCTCTTCCTATCATTCTAGAGGTGAATGGTGTATGAAACAATGATGCACAGTTGGCCCATCCAGGAAAACAATAGTAGGGCCAGTCTTTAGCTTCTCGTCTATTCCCTCAACATCAAGCATGGAGATTTGTCAAGAATAATCAGCCTCAGCACCACCAATCTCCACCATATCATAGGAACTGGAATAAAAATATCGTACTAGTAGTCGTCGTACAATCAACATTAGCAATATTAGAATTACGTGGTTACTCCATATCAATAGTACACTCCTCCTCAACAATATGAGTACTAGCCTTCTTCTTAGCTTTACTCTCAGTATTCCTACCTACAGCCTCCACACCATTCCTAGTCTGAGTGGCTGGGTTCACAGGAGCAACCACAGATAGCTCAACATATTATCCAACATGTTGAACTATCCGAGGTTGCTCCTGTGAACCCATCCCGAGACTGCTTGGCTTAGCTGGTGAAGAGCTTAGCATAAATGAGCCAGAAGCTAGACGACATCACCACCACCACCACCACCAAAACTCCTATTCCAGCATTGGTGGAAGCAAACACCAATAACATCAAGAAGAGAGATCATGTAGTTTGTGGTCGTCCATTCAGTCCCAAACAGTCATATGTTCTTGATACACTTTTCTAATACTCACTCCGAGGAGAGGTAGGACTTTAAAGCCTTCTGTCACAACAAAGGGGAAGAATAAAGATTTTGCTGGGGAATCATCATCTTCTGCATTATCCGATCCGATAACCGAGCTGGGTGAGGAAGAAGAAAATAGAGGAGAACAACCATAAACAAAATTCCGAAAAAACAAACAAAATTAAAAAAACCAAAAAGACAACAACAACTGAAGCGACACCATACCAAAAATGGAGAACTCGCAACCGATCTAGTGCTAGCCGATGAAGCCCAGCCTGCAGTTTTTGGATGCTAGCCTCTAATTAATGATCACATACCTTTTTGTCATCCATTTCTACAGCAAGATGCATGCATTAATTTTGATGTAAATAAAAATAATGCTTTTTCTTTTGATTCTATATGAATTCCATTTCCTGATGCAATGCAAAGATCCAAATAAAGTAGAAAATTGAAAACAACATTGTTTGACCCTAATATTATTGAAAAAATTCATAATTTTTTTCTTGAAATACCGTTGCTCAAGGCTATTAAATGCATGCCAAACATCAATATAGGACTAAAGGAGGCATGTATAACCAAGCGACAACCGTGAAGAGTCCATTAAAGAAATTTGAAGCACATCCTGATCGTGGCTACCATCAATGCTATCAACAATCTCCCAAGCAAAAAGAAAGACGTGGGAGCCCATCTCATCAGATGTAAGATGTTCCACCAAGAGTTCGAAAGAATACTTCTTGATAGTGGATTGCCCATAAATCTGATGCCTACTTCACTGCTCAAAGAATTTGGGTTGGGACTGCTAAAGTCTATCAGAATGATTCTGTAGTTTGCAGACACATCAATCAAGCAACCATGGGCATTTTGGAGAATGTCATGGTCACTTTTCAGGAGATGTAGTTCCCCATGGACTTCATTGTTCTAGACATGGACATCTCAACTCCTTTACTTCACGCCCCGATCATACTTAGACGACCGTTCCTACGAACAACCGAAGCAGTGGTGAACTACGACATCGGATAGATCACCTTTTGCTCTAGCAATGACAAGGTACCCATCGAGATGATCCAAGTGCCAAAGCCAACAGATCCTACATTAGATGTGAGCGAGCCTACACAACAGAGAACAAAGGACGGCGATTTTCAAGCCGAAATCAGAGATACAAATCAATTGATAAATGAAATCGAGACCCAAGAATTCCTCTCCATGGAGGAAAGAGTGGACAACACAGTCGAGTTCCTCTCTATCTTTGAAGACAATATGTTTGATGATTTGCCAGAAGAATTAATTGTTGGGTCACCCGTCCTAAACAATACAAGAGGAGATTATTGAAATTTTTTGTAAACAGGAAGATATTATTGAAAATTTCTGTACAACATTGAATTTAGTGCTTGCATTGTTTATGGTGGATAATATACAATTGAGGGATCAAACACCACCACCCTACACAGTTGCAGAAGTTTGTACTTAATTGATTTCTACCCCACCTGAGCAAGAACCATTGCTGGCAAACATGAAGTATGCCTTCCTTGCAAGTGAAGAGAACATGTTCCCAGTTATAAGAAATTCACAACTGACCAATGACCAAGAATCTTGGTTGCTCGAGGTTTTAGAAAGAAACTGCATGGCAATAAGCTAGAAAATTTCATATCACCATGGGATCAATTCTTAACTGTATTCACATCACATCTTCTTCGATGAATATAACAAACCCTTTGAGAATTTCAGTGCAGATTGAAACCTAACCTCCGGGAGGTTATCATGAATGAAATTACTAAATGATGTGATGCTGGATTCATATATCCGATCTCAAATTCCAAATGGGTAATTTCCCTGCACATTGTGCTGAAGAAATTATGGATCACCATAGTACGACAGTGAGAGGGCATCTCAACCAGAGTACTACCTTCTTGGTGTGTCTGTGTGGACTACATGTGATTTAATCTAGCGACCATGAAAGATCATTTTCTGCTCCCTTTCATCGACGCTATAGTCTAAGGACTGGTCGTTATGTGGTACTTCTATTTCTTAGACGGTTACTCTGGTTAAGATCAGGTTGCTAATGCTCTAGAAGATCAAGAGAATACAGCCTTCACCTATATGTTTGTGACATAAACCTTTTGAAAAATCCCTTTTGGATTATGCAACATTCCTACGACAATCCATAGGTGCACGTTGGCAGTATTCACATATATGATTGGTAGTTTTCTTGAGGTTTTCATGGAAGACTTCTCAGTCTGTGGAGACAGTTTTGATCAATGCCTTACATATCTATACCCAGTCTTGAAGAGATGTGTGAAGTAAACCTTGTCCTCTCATGTGAAAAGAGTCACTTAATGGTGACTTAAGGAATTGTGTTAGGCCATGCCATATCTAAGCATGGCATGGAGGTTGATCCTGCAAAGGTGGATGTCATTTCCAAGCTCGAGCATCCAACAATTTTGAAGCAAGTCAGGTCATTCTTTGGGCATGTGGGATTTTATCGAAGATTCAAAAAAGACATCAGGAAAATTGCCTGACCACCGACTGAGCTTCTGGGTGAGGAGACATATTTCATTGTAGATGCCAGAGTTCTCCAAGACTTTAATTAGTTGAATAAATTGATCAATCAAGCTCCCACCTTAAAACTGCTAGATTGGCCTCTACCATTCGAGACCATGATAGATGCTTTAGATTGTACCATTGAAGCAGATTTGGAACATAGGAGAGACAAATTACCATTTTACATTCACTATGCTAGTAGAACACAAGACGAAGCCCATAAGAACTACACCATCATCAACAAAGAGCTTCTAGAAGTTATTTTTTCCCTATAAAAGTTCAGATTACATTCGTTGGGATCCAAAGTCATTATATATAGAGACCATTATGCCATCAAGTACTTGAAAAGCAAGAAGGATGCCAAACCGAGACTGATCAGATGGATCCTTCTACTGAAGAAGTTCGATCTAGAAATCAGAGATATACCTGGAAGTAAAAATGTGGTGGAAGATCATCTTTCAAGAGTTCCAAAGACAGACACTTCTGAGAAGAGCTTGTTACCCATTATAGAAACCTTTCCAAACGAGGCAATTCTGTCAGTCACCTAGCCCATTGTTCATTTATATTGTGCATTATCTTTTTTCTATGCGAACTCTACAAAATTAGCCGAAGCGTAAAGATGAAAAGTTTTTATCAGATATCCATCTCTACCAGTGGGAGGATCCATACTTATTTAGTTAGGGGGCATATTGCATTTGGAAAAGGTGCATTCCTCACGAGGAATATCATAGTGTCCTCGAGCATTGCCACAATTGAGAATCATGATGACACCACTCTGGGAAAAGAATGGCGGTGAAAGTCCTTCAATGCATCCTCTAGTGGTCGTCTCTTTTCAAAGATACATAAGACTATGTGAATCATTGCATTGATTGTTAAAAGATGAGCAGAACTATTAGAAAGAGATACACAATGACCTTGAAATACATTATTATATCCTATGCATTTGATGCGTTGGGCATTGACTTCATGGGCCCATTGCTTAACAGTCAAGGGTTTGAATATATTCTGCTTGTTGTCGATTATGCCATTCATTGGGTGGAGGCTATCCCAATTCGAGACGTTGACAGTTGCATTTCCTGTTGATTTATGAAAGAGAATATGATTGCAAGGTTTGAGATCCCTAAAACTATGATCTTCGATGATGGTAGCCATTTTATCAACAAAGAAGTCAAGAAGTTGACCCATGAAGACTGTATTGAACTTCAGGTCTCTTCTCCATACCACCCATAGTCCAATGGCCTGATAGAATGTTCAAACAAGGAGATCAAGACAATTCATCAGAAGCTTATATAACATAAGGAAGAATTGGTCACAATTGCTCAACTCAGTTCTTTGGGCTTATCACACCACACACAAGTCAACTGTGGGAATGTCTCCCTATCGCCTAGTTTATGGAAAGTCATGCCATCTGCCCATGGAATTAATTCACATATCTTTATGGGCAATCATTGTCTACAATTTGTTTTCCAAGAAGGTCAGAAAGAATTGAAAGCTAGACATGAAAAAAATACTTGAATTCATAGACTGCGCAATCAAAATCGTAATGTACAAGGAGCAAGTCAAGAAGTGATATGACAAGTATATCTGCAGAAAGACGTTCAATCATGGTCAGAACGTTTGGTTTTTCGATGCAATGTTGAACTATTTCTAGGGAAGCTGAAAAGCAAATGGACCGATCGTTTGTAGTGAAACATGTACGCAACAATAGAAGTATTATTATATATGGTTTATCATCTGACACACAACCTTTTGTGATCAACGGATAACTGCTAAAGCCATACTTAGAGCACTGTACATTCCTGCCTATTATTGATTCTATAGAGATGGTATATCAAGACGAGCTCCAAGAAGCAACATCATCAAAGTTAAACGAGGCTCACAAAAATATTTTTTATTAAATTTTCATCTTTTCAAAATTCATTCTTTCATTCTTCCAATTATTTCACACATCCCGTTCATCATTGCTATACCTAGGATAAGCTTCATCCTAATAACGGGGGGATGAGTGTATACATGTGCTCATTCTTTTATCCCCCACTTGTCTCCTCAACTCTTGATATTCTTTCTATATATATGGATATTTTACCCTTAGTATAGTGGGAGATATTCCTAGGAGGTGATTTATTCATCCCCGCTCACGACCCTCCTTACTTTGTACACAGTCTGCTAAACTTAGTATTCGTTGATCCTAAGTATAGGGGGAGAATCGACTTCTCATTTCATTATTCTTTAGTTATTGTAGTATATCTCATTTCATTATTCTTTAGTCATTGTAGTATAGACTTTCATGTATTTAGCGCGAGTTATGACTTCCTTTTTATCTCTGACCAATGTAGACATAACACAAGCTAAGTATAAGGGGGATTGTATATACGTTATATATACTTTAGCCATAACTCGTACTTTTGTGTTTTCAATAATATGGATAATTAGTAAAATTTAAATACAAACAAAATTATTTATAATTATAATTAATAAACTGAGTAAAAATTTTTGCAAAATGATTTGAAAAATGGTTCGAAATATCTTTGAAAAAACTTTTAAAAACATTTGAAAAATATTTTTTAAAATGTTTTCAAAACATTGTAAAAATCTTTTATTGTAGAAAATTCCTTTTACTTGTTTGAGGATGAAAATCTATTAGTAAACAAATTAGAAAATATTTGTAAAAAACTTTGAAAAACCTATGTATACTGTTTGAAAAATCCTTGCAAAATGGTTTTCAAATTTTTTAAATGTGTGTATAAATATTTGTCAAAGGATTTGCAAAAATAAGTTTTCAAAATGTTTGTTAAAATATTTTCAAATTATTTCTTGAACCATATACATAATTAAAGCAAATAAAACTTCTCTACAAACCCTGTAGCTAAACACTTGTAAATAACCACTAACTTGATTCTTGTAAATTCCTAGTGTATATTCTTAAACCCAACTCTTGTATATATAGAAGCACCCCCTTGTAAATATCTACATATAAATCTTTCCCTAATCTTTATTAATAAATTAATAAAAATTTGCAAACTCAACAACTCATAACATTTTTTAAAATTTTGAAAACAATAAAATTTGCAACATGATTTCAAAATTCCCTAAAAATTTGGAAAATTTTCCAAAATTTCCATAAAAAAGTTCAAAATTAGAAAATGGCTTCACAAAAATATTTTCTTACTAAGCATTTGCATTTTTCAGAATGATTAAGATGATTGAACAAATTTAAAATAAAGTCTAAAGATTAGAGCTTGGTATAGACCCTAATACACTTAATTTCAAAGGAACCCATTATGGACTAGAATTGGGATACTTTTGGTCACATTGACTTAATTAGGTTCCACGAGGCATGCTTCTGAGTTGATTCAATGTGTCTAACTAGAACCCTTGATATCATCCGTAAGACTCTTGAGATAGAGGCTTGATTAGAAACCTCACACTTAACACTTAGCTCAACCATATGGATTGTTGAAAAATATTGGAGTCTAAGTCGGGAAGATGCAAGGCCTCTTCGTCAAGGGTGTCTCATGAACCAGTCTTGGATATTGTTGAAACCGTTGATATAACCCACTTCTTCTGGTAGCCTTGATATCTAAAGACCAGCGACTTGATTGAGACAATGCTTTCGATGAGGAATGGTCTGCTGGCATATTTTATCCAAGACCCTAAAACATGGGTGGACCAAAAGATTCTATATCCATCGGGTTACAAACAAGAATGCATAGCAATGTAAAAATAAATAAAATATCCAAAAGAAGCCTGCACTAAAAACCCCATAAAAATATCGAGCTTTCAGAAAAAGCCTAATTCATGGTGAAGATTCGGTTACACTTACCGAGCTTAGCAAGGGAATGAAGACTACACTGGTCCACTCCCACTTCTTTTCCCATTTCTTCTAGATTCTTCCCCCTTTTGGCTGTAAAGACTGGCACCCCTACCCATATAAGGAAATATCTGTGTCCACGAGGACAAGTTACTAGAGGAGCAGAATCTTTTGAAGTTAAACGGCTTATATGGGAAGAGCTAAAAAAATTCACACACATGGTTTTATCATTTCAAGGCAGCGGAGTATGTGATTGAGAGGATGGTTCTGACCAGATTGTGAATAGAATTGGATAATATGATTATGGAACCTAAGGGTTGTTGTGTCATACTTCCTAACCCCAATGCGATTCCAATCAAACCAAGAATCTTAATGTCTTAATAGAGATCAAAACATTGATTTTATTAGGACAACATTAAAAGTAAAAATCATTCCAAGTTCTTTCTTTTTCTTTTTCTACACTTATAGGCATAAGTGTTTGCTTAGTACTAGAAAAAGAAAGTATAGGGAGGTGATAAATCCTCATTTCATCATCATTATTCTTTAATATTGGCCTTAAATACCTAGCTAATTGCATTTATATATCATTAATTTGTGAAAATAAACACACAATAAATTACATAATATAATGTGCAAAATAATTTATAAATACTTTATTTAATAGCAAAATAAAATAATAAAGAAAAGAAAAAGTGTAAAGAGTCATAGACATTGAGTAACCCAAAACCTTGAGACCCAATCATCATTATGACTTGGTCGACAAGGAATAAAGTTGGGGGAGATAGGGTAGAGAAACCGTACACAAAATAACACAAAACCCTATTTCTCTTTGCTATATAGTTGCATCCATTTTATTTTCTTATTTTTTAGCTCAAATCAACAAACCCTCAACATCTAATGTACATCAAAATACAAAGTAAAATATAAAATTAATTTTACAAAAAAATAATGCACAATGCGCCCAGGACACAGAAAATGAAAAGCCACAAAGAAAAATTTGCAAATATGTATCTTCTAAATACAGATTCAAAATTAACCAAAGTCATCTTTCTTGTTTATAAAATAAAATTAACTATTTTGTGATAAGGGTTTCATTCAATTTGGAGGTAAGAGGCAAAAGTTAGGTTTTGGGCTCTCATTATGCAATATACCTGCAAAAAATATTCAATATATTAAATCTTTACGTTTTTCACTTTCTTATATTTTTTATAAATTTGTAAATATTATTTGAAATACATGTACATAATTAAAATAAAATAAAAACATCAAAAATTAAATAAAATAAATAAAGTACTTTACATATAGGTAAGGAATACAAATATGATACCTATAAGGAATATTTACATAATTAATCAAGCATGTAAATAAACCCAGAAAAATTAAGTAAAAATACCTAAATATGTATTTAAAATTTATAGATATATAAAATACTTGTATATAATAATAAAATACAAATATAAATTAAAAAACAATATATATAATACATGTAGATTTACATATATATAGACATGTAAATATTAACATGTTATAAATAAACTTGTAAAAAATATCTAAATATTCTAAATATACTACATTAAATTATAAACATTTTTCATGTTTTAACCAAAATTTAATAAAATCGATTAAAATTTTAATCGATTCACAATGATTTTTGGCCTTGGAATTTTCTTCTTGGTCTACGTAGACCAACTAGAGGCCGAGAAAAGTTGACCTTGGTCAACCATACTCCCTCCGCTAGTCGCCTGTTAGATCTTGATACTCGCTCTTTTCTTTGAATTTTTGGCGAAGATCCATGGCTCGAGGAGCCTCGAGTCCTTCATCGATCATGCGCCCCTCACCTTCCTACACCTCGCCCACTCCTCTAATCGTCCGCTCCTCTCCATTGCCTGCCATCTCGTGACCAAACCCACCTACCACCTTCAACTATAAATAATATCCTTCACCTTTTTTGCCCGCTTTATCCCTCTGGAGTTGTTTTTAGCCCCTCAGATTTGCCCTAAGGCCCGTGACCGGTGACAGGAGTGCGTGGCCATCATTTTGCAGATAGGAGCTGCTCGGAGCTTGATCGGCCCATCACTGGAGTCTTCTCCACCGATTCTGCCTCTTCGTCTCTAGGACCGAATCGTGGTCTTTCTCCAACTTTTATAGGTAATCTATAGTTCAAGGTTTCATTTCCATGCTTTGATTTCATCTTTTAGTTTGTATTTTAGGTTTAATTTCAAAAGCCCCTTTTGACCTGGAACTCGAGCTCCAGGACAGATTCACTGTGAATTATCTGGTTTCGATAAGCTATTTCATCCCATTATCGATCTTCATCGCTTTCTCCATGATAGCCCTTTATGTTCAACCCGGAACTTGCATAGATCTGGCGAATCAAGCTCCACCCTCCACCATCCAGTGGAGCTACATTACCCTGCTCATCTCCTTGCTGTTTCAACATAAATAGGTTGAAGAGAATTGCCTTGAGGCTCCCCATCTTTTGATGCAGTAACCAGGTCTCGAGGATCCCCTAGAGAAGCTAATCAATGAGGAACATATGCTCCAGTTTGAGAGATGAGGAAGTGTTACAGATCCCTTCTGAGGGCACCTGGAGCTCATCAGAGACCACCTTTAGAAGTGGAGGCTTGCCAGCAAGATATTGGAACCCTCGATGAGCCACATGGAGCTCAGCGAAAGGAGAGAAGCCAAATCGAAGGAACCCAAAGACCTGATTCTTGGAGTTCTTCCAAGTGAGTCTAGTGTCGTTGGATGAAGAACACGACCATATCTTATCTGGGTCGTCCAAATAAGGGGAAGCGTTGCATGCTAAAAGCTATAGGATCATCCACTCGGCAGCTTAAGAACAACCTGATATGGGGACCTTTAAAGGGGTAAATTATAAAGACCCCCTTTGCAATTTTTTAATTAATATGTACCCCTACAATAGTTAATTTAGCCATAAAATAATGGGAAAAATTACATTAGAACCCCAGCATGTATTGGATATTAAACCTAGGTCTTATGTATGTCATCTTACTTGGTCCTCTACGCGAGTCGCCAAATTGCAATCGTTCCCCTCCAATTTTTAATATTTCTATTTTTATTTTGTAATTAAATTTCAAAACCTCTAGATACTTTTCATGTAGCTCCTTGACTTTTATTATTATTGCACATATACCCATGTTTTCCTGTAGATTTTTTATGCTTCCTTATTTTTTTATAGATAGTTCCCTTACTCTAAAAATTACAAAAAATAGGTAAAAGTGCCTGATATTAATGCTCATTCATGTCATGCATTTTATTTAGCATATTATCTGTATTTTCTATTTATTAAAAATCAAAAGGAGCCTTTTTATTCCCTGTTTAACTTTAAAAATACAAAAAGTTATAAAACCTACTTTAAAAATTTGAAAAATAGGTAACATTTGCTACTATATTTTATCACTCCAAACCAAAATTCACTAAAAAATACAAAAAAAGATAAAAATCGAAAACTCTTTCTAACCCTAAAACATTAGAAAACAAATCCCAAAAATTCCAAAAATGCTTTTTTGACCTTTATTTTTATATACACCATTACTAGATTTTAAAATGTTTTTCGAAATTTTGGGATTATTTTATATTTTTAGTTCTCAACATAATTTAGTCTATTTATTTTCCCTAATTTGACCTATTTTGGTCTTTAAAAATATAAATAAATTTACTAAAATCACCAAAAATATCACAAGAATAGAAGAAAATAAAAAAATATTTTATTTTTTTTTGACTATTTATAGTTGTTTCTATAAATAGAATACCATATATAATATTTATATACATATATATAGTTATATGTACTTAATATATGATTATTATAAAATACCTATAAATTTATTTGAAACCATTAAAAATAAAAAGGACCACTTTTTTCTTGTATTTACAAATTGTTATATATTTATTACATATATTACATATATATCTTTTATATTATATTATGACATTATATAGATATGTATACTTATTATATTTATTAAAAATAAAAAGAAATCGAAAATAAAAAACATTAAAGAAGAAAATAAAAAATTTTAAAAAAATAAAAAATCCAAAAAAAGTAAATAATTAAAAAAAACATAAAAATACTAAGTACATAACACATATATATATATACATACAAACATTATTTAGAGATAAATAATAAGCTACACCCATCTATTCGTAGTAATTGACAGCCTGCATGTACTTGACCACCGTACACTTTTACATTTGCGGTTTATAATAAAGTTTGACTCCACATTTGCATTACATTGCTTGATTATTACATTGCTTGATTATTCATATTGTGGGTTAATTGTTGAATTTATTATGGTTTCACGCTAGGTCACTTAACGATTGTGGGTCGCTCCTTGTGAGACCACATTAGATCGACTCAGAATTTCATATATTTTAAATGGCGTCGTTACTAGGGAGTAAAATGTAGTGTAGCAATGCTTGTAGATACCTAGTTGTACATTATTTCTCTTTTATTTCTCGTTTAGTTTTGATAATTGTTTATATGCTTCTGATAACTCCTATTTGTTGAATTTATTGCGATGGATTGCATGGTGATGGTGACTTACTAGGAGGTTGGCGCATCTGAGTCGCGAAGAGATTGACTCATTCTCTTGTTGAGCCAATTTGAGAATGCAAGAAAAAGATATAG
Source organism: Ottelia alismoides (assembly GCA_037367405.1). NCBI lineage: Eukaryota > Viridiplantae > Streptophyta > Magnoliopsida > Alismatales > Hydrocharitaceae > Ottelia > Ottelia alismoides. The sequence goes on along the minus strand of JAZKJV010006915.1, from coordinate 433,091 downwards.
AGAGAGAAAGACAAGAACAATTCTATAGTGCAGATTTTTCTTTTATTTTTGTGAGATAGAGTTATATTTTTATTTTTACATAATTTGTAGTAACACATGTACTTGGACTTTTGACCATTCACACTTCACGAGGTCCATTGCCCGGGTGATTGTTCACCTTGGGGCCTCATCTGATTTCTCATTGTTTTTCCACATGTATTTTATTTTGTTTCATGCATTTTGAGCTTTTCGTTATATATTTTTTGTTTTCTATGTTTCAACCTATAAACTTAGGGTTGCTTGACACTGTAAATAGTTCCAAAGCTTAATTAGAAGCATGTGCCAATAGTTTTCTATGCTTAGATGTAATTAAATTTAGATTATTGTTTATTTTGAATAGAAATAGAGCTTTGTGAGAGGCTCTATGCAGCGCTAGCAGGATCTATCGTGGTAGACACCGAAGAGTCTCCAAGATGGGAATTGTGGGTTTCTTTTATATGTATTTAGCATTGGTTATTCACGTTTAAAATTCATGTTTAGCACGATTTAACTCATTTTTCGTATCGTCCATGCAGTGCAAATATTTCAATTCTACCTTGCATCCCGCATGGAGAGAGCTGGGAAGCATCGTGAGTCCTCTTAATTTGCATTCATCATTTGATTTGAGGGTGACATTTCTACCCTAGTATCCACTTACACAGCTTTTCCGCTATCTCCCTCAATTTTTGCATCACTTAAGTTTAAAAAGAAAATACAAATAAATCCTTAGGCATTTTTTTATTGAAAATACTCGAAAAAGTTAAAACCCAAAAACTATAATAAGGAAAATTTTAATAACACTTTGACCATAATTAAAATCTTTAATGGACATCATTTTTTTGGATTCTTAAAACCCTCATCATTTTCAGGTACATTTCAAGTAGAGTGAGGCATGACTCGTAAGGAATAGAGCCCAAATACTGATCTATGGATACCTTGATTATCACTCGTGAAGACGAAGTATAGGCGCTTCTATCATAGGGAGGCGGTAGGGCCTTATCGACGACGATGTTCTCGCCTTGCGTAGAACATCCGACTTGGTATGAAGTATTGAGCATAGCATATGACCTCATGGGTGTGTTTGTCTCAACGTCTTGCATCTGAGTACCTCACTCATGAGGAAAGGAAAGTACTGATTTCGCCTATTAGCTTCCTCTTTTATTTCTTTGGCTGAGTATCCCCCAGGTATGATATCAAGGACCTCAAAGTAAGCAGATCACATGTTACAAAGGAAGTAAAAATTACGGGATCCTTTTCCAGTCGTACTCACGCTCTTATATGGTTAGCCCTCTAAGGATCTGTTAAAAGATTTGCATGTATAACACCAATAAAATTGAAAAGACAAAAATAACAGATTCTTTATGGCTTCACTTGAGTTGAGTTGGTATACACACAAATTGTTTAGTGTTTGTTTTGATTTAGATTAAGTTCAATGATCAGTCCTACACATTTGTGCAATTTTTCATTACATTTATTTTATTCTCCTTTGACCCTTTCTTAATTTGAGCCTTTTACTGTTTTGCAATCCTTTTATTCCTTATTCATCATCATATCATTCATCCTTCATCAATCTCCCCATTGACCTTCAAGATGTTGACTCATGGATGTCTTATTCGGAACCTCGCCAATACCCACATCGATTCTCTGCAACCAGAATCTCCCATAATTTAGTGGTAATCCCAAGAACCTAGTTCGGAGTTTGTGAACTACTCTCTAGACTCCCGACCTTCTTCAATAATTTGGGATCATTCTTGTCTTGAACTCCGACCACTTTGGATGGAGATAGACTTCACTCCTTACACGTATCCATCCTTAATGTTGACCTTAATACATAACACTTTTCTACATCTGGTACTTGTTTAGTCGGGACATTATTCCATTTACAGACCAAGAACCTAATCTGGAGCCCAATATGCTTTCAGATTCTAAATCAGATGGCTCCCACAAGATGAGGGAAGGGACCTCAGCATCCACCACAACCAAAGAAGGGCCCACAACCAGACTAGAACCTAAATACCCAGCTGCTTGCCCCAATTCAAACAATCCAACATCAACTGACAGACCAAGCATTGGCCCAGGTTGCCTTCTATGGAATGCTTAATGATCTGAGGAGAAGAACTGAGAACCCATGTGGAGGATGATTTGAGTAAGAAGAAGGAGATGGACCCCGTGGAGGGCCTGAAGATGAGGTAAGAGGAGAGAGGCCCAATCCTATTCTCAAGGAGATGTATAACCGGGTGTAGGCTAGATGAGTGAATGAATCCTATATTCTACCAGTATATGCACATTTTGAGCTAAAGCCTCAACTCTTAGATTTTCTTGCAATGTTTTGTGGGAACTCGAATGAAGAACCATATATCCATCTGTAGTACTTTGCTCACATCTGCGGTAAAACACACTACCCTAATATCCTGTTAGGCATAGTCAGGATGACAATGTTTCACTTAAGTCTTCAAGACTAGGTACTTTACTGGATTAATCATCTGGGGAAGGTTGTTACAACCTTGGAGGAGCTCAAGCCTGTATTTCTTCATAAATTCTACACTCTAGATTGGCTCAATCAATTGTGAGACATAATCACCAATTTACTCCAATCTATGTACGAGTCTATCCATGAAGCTTAGGAACATTTCAGCGATCTTCAGGAGAACTATCCCCACCATGATATTCCTCGAACCAGCCTGGGCCAACATTTTGTTGGGGGACCTCCATTAGAGAGTCAGAGGCTCGTGGATGCCGCTTGTGTCAGATCACATTTCAACAAAAATGAAGACGTTGTCTGGCAGATCTTCGAGGAAATGGTTGAAGGAGAGGCCGCCTTGTGATCGTCTCAAACATATCAATGCTATCGATAGATCCAGCAAAAGATTGTTCATATGGTAGCAACTCACGATCCGGACAAGGTTGAAAGCTTCAACCTGAGCACATTGGGAGAAACTTGTCCTAAGTGAACATAATAGAGAAAGTTTCAATGGACCTTGAGAAATTATCTGTTATCGAACAAAGGACACAAAACTTGGACAAATAGGATCAAATGACAAAGCAACTGGAACTGATGGTTAGCACAAATAATTCTGCCAGTTTCTGACCACATCAACTGTGACTCTTACTAAGAAAAAGGAGCCATCATCGCATCAAACCCCTCAGTAGAGTCTAGGGAAGCTGGTGGTCCAACATGTATAGTACGTATAAGCCTCAACCAAACACTATCCCAACAGGCTCATCAGCAATTAGTTGTTTACCAACCCAAGATTCTACTTATTTCTAATCCATGTTCCCCACCTCCTTCTCTCATTCAGGAGGTGAATGGCGTATGGACCAATGTTGCATAGTTGGCCTATCCAGGCAGACATCAGCAGGGCTACTCTTCAACTTCTCATCCATTCCCTCAACATCAAGGAGGGAGATTTGTCAAGAATAGTTAGACTCAGCACCACTAGTCTCCACCATATCAGAGCAACTAAAGGAAGATGTCTTACTAACAATCTTCGTACTATTAACATCACCTGTATTAGCATTACATGGTTGCTCCATATCAACAATACCCTCCTCCGTAGCACTGTCAGTACATGCTTTCTTCTTAGTCTTACTCTCAGTATTCTTGCCCATACCATACACGCCATTCCTAGTCTAAGTGTGGCTGGCATGCTGAACTATCTGAGGTTGCTCCAGTGAACCACTTGACCTGGACTACTTGGCTTAACAAGTGAAGAGCTTAGCAGAAATGAGCCATAAGCTTGACGACCTAACCACCGCCAAAACTCCTATTCTGGTACAGGTGGAGGCAAACCCCAATAACTTTAGGAAGAGAGAGCTGATAGATTATGATAGTCTATCTGGTCTCAAAGAGTCAGATGTTCTTCAAATGTTTTTAATCTAATGTTATCCCTCTCAGGAGCGATAGGACTTTGTATCCTTCTCCGCAACAAAGGGGAAGAGTAAAGCTTCTACTAGTGAATCATCATCTTCTACATCAACTGATCTAACTGTCAGGACAGGTGAGTAAGAAGAAGACGGATGAGAAACACTCGAAAAAATCCAAAAAAGTAACAAAATGAAAAATACCAAAAAAGATAGCAATCACTGATGCAAGACCATGCTAGCATTGGAGAAGACCGCACTTGCATTCGATTTAGTGCCCAGAAGTTTCTGGGTGCCTGCCTCTGATGGATGATCCCACTCTTTTTTTCATCCTTTTGTACAACAATATGTAGACATTAATTTTGATGTAAATAAGAACAATGCTTCTACTTTTTATTATGTACAAATTCCATTTCCTGATGCAATGCAAAAAAAATAGAAAATTGAAAATAACATTGTCTGACCCTGATACTGCAGAAATAATTTAGATTATTGTTCTTGAAATGCTGCTGCTCAAGGCGATAAAATACATGCCAAACATCAACAAAGGTCTAACGAAGACATGTATAACCAAGCGACAATCGTGAAGAGTTCGTGAAAGTTCGACAAAACACTTCTTGATAGCATATCGTCCATCAATCTGATGCCTACTTCACTGCTCAAAGAATTTGGGCTGGGACTGCTAAATTCTATTAGAATAATTCTACAGTTTGCAGACACATCAATCAAGCAGCCCATGGGCATTTTGGAGGATGTCATCGTCACTATTCCAGGGATGTAGTTCCATGTGGACTACATCATGCTAGGCAAGGACATCTCAGCTCCTTTACTACACAACCCTATCATATTAGATATCTATTCTTCTGAACAACCGAAGCAGTGGTGGACTATGGCACTAGACATATCACCTTTTGTTCTAGCAGTGAAAAGGTACCCATCAAGATGATACAAGGGTAAAGTCAGCAAAGCCTTCATCAGATGAGAGTTAGCCTACACAGTAGAAAACAAAGCTGTGATTTTCAAGTTGAAAGCAGAGACACAAATCTATTCATGGATTAAAACAAGACCCACGAATTCCTCTCCATGAAGGAAAGAGTGGACAACACAGTTGGGTTCCCCTCTGTCTTTGAAGGAAAGATTTTTGCTGATTTGCTAGAAGAATTAATTACTGTCCAATTATCTTTAGCAGCGCAAGAGGAGATTATTGAAAAAACATTTGAACAGGAAGATATTATTGAAAGTTTATGTGCAACATTGAATTCAGAGCTTGTATTGTTTAATGTGGACAATTCATAGTTGATGGATTTGAAAGCACCAACCTGCACAGTTGTTGAAGTTGCTACTAAATTGATTCTTACCACACTTTAGCTAAAACCATTGAAAGCAAACATGAAGTATGCCTTCCTTGCAGGTAAACATAACATGTTCCCGATCAAAATAAATTCACAACTGACTAATGATCAAGAATCTCAGCTACTAGAGGTTCTAGAAAGAAACAACAAGGCAATATGCATGATAACTACATATCTCCATGTGATCAATCCTTAACTGTGTTTTCATCCCATATACCTCGAAGAAGACAACAAACCCTCTCGAGAATTTCAGCGCAGATAGAACCCTAACCTCCAGGAGTTTGTCACGAATGAAATTACTAAAAGGTATGATGTTGGATTCATATATCCCATCTCTAATTCGAAATGGGTGAGTCCCCTGCACATTGTACCTAAGAGATCAAGGATCGCCATTGTGAAGAACAACAAAGGAGAGGAGATCCCAACCAGAGTACAAACTTCTAGGCACATCTTTGTGGACTACATGCACTTGAATCTAGTGATTAAGAAAGAACATTTTTTACTCCTCTTCATCGACCAGATAGTCAAATGACTGGCCGTGAAGTAGTACTTTTGTTTCTTAGATGGTTACACTGGTTATAATCAAGTTTCCATTACTCTAGAAGATCAAGAGAAGATAACCTTCACCTATCTGTTTGGTACATATGCCTCCCGTATACTGTCTTTTGGATTATGCAACGCTCCTGTGACATTCTAGAGGTGCATATTGGCAGTATTCGCATATATGGTTGGTAGTTTTCTCGAGGTTTTCATGGATGACATCTCGATCTATGGAGACAGTTTTGATCAATTCCATACATATCTAGACTAAGTCTTGAAGAGGTGATGTGAAGTAACCCATGCGCTCTCGTGGGAAAAGAGTGACTTCATTGTGACTGAAGGGATCATGTTAGGCCATGCCATAAATGTGGTATGGAGGTTGATCCAGCAAAGGTGGACATCATTTCCAAGCTTGATCCTGTAACAAATTTGAAGCAAGTCCAGTCATTCCTTGGGCATGTGGGATTTTATAGAATATTCATAAAAGACCAGAAAAATTTCCTGACCGCTGATTGCGCTTCCAGACAAGGATATAGATTTCATTGTAGATGCAAGAGTTCTCCAAGACTTTTAACAATTGAAAGAATTGATCACTCATGCCCCTATCCTACAACTTCCAGATTGATCTCTACCATTTGAGGTAATGACATATGCTTCAGATTATGCCATTGGAGAGGTTTTGGGATAGAGGAGAGACGGAATACCATTTGACATTCACTATGCTATCAAAACACTAAATGAAGCACTGAAGAACTACACCATCACTGAGAAAGTGATGCTAGCAAAGGCTTTCTCCTAGGAAAAGTTCAAATCACATTTGCTGGGATCCAAAGTCATTATATATACAAGCCATTATGCCATCAAGTACCTAGAAAGCAAGAAGGATGCCAAACCAAGACTGATCAGAAGGATCCTTCTACTCCAAGAGTTCTATCTTGAAATCAGAGGTAAATCTAGAATTAAAAATGTAGTGGCAGATCATCTTTCAAGACTTCCAGAGATAAACACTCCAGAGCAGATCCCGTTACCCATTACAGAAACCTTTCCAGACGAGGCAATTCTATCTGTCCTCACTCTTCTGGTTCATCGATATTGTGAATTATCTTATTTCCAAGAGAACTCCACCTTATTCGCTGAAATTGAAAGTTGAGAAGTTTTTATCAGATATCCATTTCTACCAGTTGGAGGATATATACTTATTTTGTGAGGGGGAAGATTGCATATGGATAAGGTGTATTCCTCAGGAAGAATATTACAGTGTCCTTAATCATTGCCACAATCAAGAATCAAAAGAACACCACCTTGGGGGAAAAGAACGACAATGGAAGTACTTCAATGCAGACTCTGGTGGCTGACTCTTTTCAAGTTGCAGAAGACTTTCTGAAATGTTGCACTGATTATCAAAAAATAGGTGGAACTATTGGGATGAGAGACACAATGTCCTTTAAATACATTTAGATATCTGATGTGTTTGATGCATTTGGCATTGAATTCATGGGACCATTTTCTAACAGTCAGGGTTTTGAATATATTCTGCTCATTGTTGATTGTGTCAGTCGTTGGGTGGAGGCTATTCCAACTCGAGCCACCAACAATCACATTGTCTGTTAATTTTTGATAGAGAATATCATTGCAAGGTTTAAGATTCCTAAATTTTTGATATCTGATGGTGGTAGCCATTTTATCAACAGAGAACTCAAGAAGTTATCCAAAGAATATTGTATTGAACATCAGGTCGCTTCTCCATACCACCCACAATCCAATGGCCTGGAAGAATGTTCAAATAGGGAGATCAAGATAACTGTTCAGAAGCTTGTACGACCTAAATGGAAGAACTAGTCACAATTGCTCGACTGAGTTCTCTAGGCTTATGGTATCGCGTACATGTCACTTTTCGGAATGTCTCCCTACCGCCTAGTCCGTGGCAAGCCATGCCATCTGCCAGTGGAATTAATTCACAAATCTTTTTGGGCAATCAATATATGATATTTGGATTCCAAGAAGGCCAATGGGAATAAAAATCTTAATATGAATAGATTATTTGAATTCAAAGACTATGCATTCGACAACAACCTAATGTACAAGGAGAAAGTCAAGAAGTGGCATGACAAATATATCTGTAGAAAGACTCTCGAGCCTGGTTAGAAGATTTGGTTGATCAATGCAAAGTTGAAACTTTTTTCAGGGAAGTTGAAAAGAAAATGGACTGGGTCGTTTGTAACGAAACATGTGCATGACAATGGAAGTATTATGATATATGGTTTATTAGCTGACACACAACCTTTTGTTTCAATGTATAGTTGCTGAAGCTGTACTTAGAGCATGATACATTCCCGTCTGTTTTTTATTCTATATAGGTGGAATATCAAGACCAGCTTCAAGCCGCAACATAGACTAAGTCAGACAAGGCTCGTAAAACATTTTTGATTAAATTTTCTTCTTTTATTTTCTTCTTCTTTTCAGAATTCGTTCTTTCATTCTTTCGACTATTTCCCTCATACCGTTCATCATTGCTACTTATGATATGATTCATCCTAAGTACATGGGGGACGAGTGTATATGGGTACTCATTCTTTGATCCCTTGCTTGTATCCTCAACTCTTGATATTCTTTCTATAAGGGATATTTTATCTTAAATATAGGGGGGAGACATGACGAGCCGGTGACTTGTTCATTCCCACCCTCGACCCTCCCTACTTGGTACAAAGTTTGCTATACTAAGGATTCACTAATCCTAAGTATAGGGGGAACGATTGACTTCTCATTTCATTATTCTTTAGTCATTGCAGTATATACTTTCCTATACTTAGCACGAGTTATGTCTTCCATTTTCTCTCTGACCTATGTTGACATATCTTAAGGTAAGTATAGGGGGGATGTATACGTATTGTATATACTTTAGCCATAACTCCTAATTTCAAATTTTCAATAATATGGCAAATTAATAAAAGTTAACCGCACATCAAATTCTTTGTAATTAAAATTAATAAATCAGGTAAAAATATTTTGCAAAATGATTTGAAATGTGGTTGGAAAATTCTTTGAAAAGTCTTTTGAAAACTATTTGAAAAATATTTTTAAAATATTTTCAAATCTTTGTAGAAATCTTTTGTTCGTAAATATTTTTATTTGTTTAAATAAATTGTTTTGAAAATCTATTTGCAAACAATTTGGAAAATGGTTGCAACCATACTTTGAAAAACCTATGAATACTATTTGAATTTCTTTGTAAAATGGTTTTCAAATTTTGTAAATGTCAGTGAAAGTATTTGTCAAAGGATTAAAAAAAATTAAGTTTTCAAAATGTATGTTAAAGTATTTTCAAATTATTTTGCAAACTGTATCCATAATTGAAGCATACAAAAATTATTTACAAACCCTTAGCTTAAAGCATGTACAGAACCATTAACTTGATTATTGTAAAGTCCTAATGTAAATTATTAAACCTAACTCTTGCAAATATAGAAGCACTCCCGTGAATATTAATACATAATTCTTACATTAACCTTTATTAAAAAATCCTTAAAAATGCAGAGCTAAAAAACTCATAAAATTTAAAAAAATTCAAGACTACAAAAAACTACAAAATGATTTCAAAATTTCTTAAAAAATTGCAAAACTTTTCCAAAATTTACATAAAAAGTTCAAAATAGAAAAATGGATTCATAAAAAATATTTTTTTGTAGCATTTACATTTTTCAGAATCATAATACAATTGAAAAGTTTAAAATAAAGTCTGAAGAATGGAGCTTGGTGTAGACCCTAATACACTTAATTTCGAAGGAACCCATTAAGGACAGAAAATGGGATATTTTATGTCACCCTTACTTAATTCTGTAGGTTTCATGAGACTGTGTTGATGAGTCGATTCAATGTGTCTAACTAGAACCCTTCATGTCATCCGTAAGAGTCTTGAGAGAGTGGCTTGATTAGAAACCTCACACTTAACACTAAGCTCATCCCAGATGGATTGCTGGAAAATCTTGAAGTCTAAGCCGGGATGATGTTAGGCCTCTTTGTTAAGGGTGCCTCAGAAACCATTATTCGTGATTGTTGAAACTGGTACTCTAACCCGCTTCTTCAGGTAGCCATAATATCTAAAGACTGCAGATTGGATTGAGACAATGCAACGGATGAGGGGCGATCTGCTGGAGTAACTTTTTTCAAGACCCTAAAAAATGGGCGGAGCAAAATATTCTATCTCTGTCGTGGCACAAACAAGAATGCAAAGCAATGCAAAATCAGAGAAAATATAAAAAAGAATCCTACAGCAAAAACTCCACAAAATATTGAACTTCTAGAAAAAGCATGCTTCTCTGTGAAGACTCAGTTACACTGACCGATCATCACAAGGGAATGAAGACTACACTGGTCTATTCCTACTTCTTCTTCCCATTTCTTTTAGCTTCTCGCACCTTTCGGTTGTAAAGACTAACATTACCTAATCATAGAAGGAAATATATGTCTCCATGAAGATGAGTTATGAGAGGAGCATACTTTTTATAGTTCAACGGATTGTCTGGGAAGAGTTGAAAAATTCACACACATGGTTCTATCATTTCAAGATAGTGATAGTATGGAACAGAGAGGATGGTTCTAACCAGACTGTGAATAGAACTGGATAATTAGATTATGGAGCTAAGGGATGTTATGTCACACTTCCTAACCCTAAAGCGATTCTGAACAAACCAAGAATCTAAAGGTCTCAACTGAGATCCAAATAGTTTATTAAGACAAGTATAAAAGTAAAAAAAAGATCCACGTTCTTTCTTTTTCTTTTCTTTATTATCTTTTTTTGCACATATATGTATAAGTGTTTTCTAGGGACTAGCAAAGGAAAGTATAAGGGACGTTGAATCCTCATTTCATCACCTTTATTCTTTCGCTTTGGCCTTAAATCCCCAGCTAAATGCATGCACAAAAAATACTATGCAAAATACTCTATAAATACAATATTTAATACCAAAATAAATGAATAAATAAAAGAAAAGAAAAATAATGAAGTTTCAAAGTTACTAAGTAACCCTAAATCCTAAGACTTGATCGTCATGATGACTTGGTCGACAAGGAGTAAAGTATGGGGAGATAGGGCTGAGAAACCATATTGAAAACCGCACAAAACCCTAATTCTTTTTGTCTAATAATTGCATGTTCGGACCCATTTTATATTCTTATTCTTATACATCAAATAAATAAAACCTCAAAATGGGTATTGTACATAAAAATACAAAGAAATAAACAAAATTGATATCATCAATAAATAATGCACAGAATGCCCGGGACACACAAAATAAAAAACCACAAAGAAAACTTTTCTGACATGTATCCTTTCCATACAGATTAAAAATTGATCAAACTCACATTTATTTTTCATATAATAAAATTATCTATTTAATGAAGGTGGTTTTATTCAATGTGGAGTTAAGATGCAAAAGTTAGGTTTTGGACCCTCATTATGCAATATACTTGTATATAATATTAAATATATTTAATATTTATATTTTACACTTTCTTAAAATTTCATAAATTTTTAAATATCATTTTAAAAAAATCTATATAATTGAAATAAAATAAAACCATCAAAAAAATAAAGTACTTTAAAATATACGTAAGCTATGCCTATATTATACCTATGAGGAATATGTACATAATTAATTATACATGTAAATAAACTCAAAGAAAATAAATTAAAAATACCTAATTATGTAGTTAAATAGTTTATAAATTTATAAAGTACATGTATATAATAATAAACTACAAAATACAAATTAAAAACAATATATTTATAAAATACATGCATATTTACCTATATGTACACATGTAAATACTAACATATTATAAATAGCCTCGTAAAAATAAATAACAATTCCATAAAAATATTACACTAAATTATAACATTTTTATTATTATAACCTAAAATTAATAATATCAATTATTATTTTTTATTGATTTTACAAAGATTTTTGGTCTTGGAATTTTTTGGTTGGTCATCGTGGACAAACCCGGGGCTGAGAAAAGTTGACCTTGGTCAGTTGTCCCCCTCTGCCAGCCACCTGGTTATAGCTCAATACCCCCTACTTCTCTCTAAATTTTTAGCGAAGATCCATGGCTCGAGGAGCCTCGATTCCGTTGTCGATCATGTGTACCTCAATTCCTGTACCTCGCCAACTCCTCTGATCATCCAAACCCCCACTCCATCTCATGCCCAAACCCACCTATCACCGTCACCTATAAAAAAGCCTCCTCTTCTATTTTTGCCCACTTGACTAGTTTTTAGCCCCTCAGATCGACCCTGAGGCCTGTGGTAGGTGACAGGAGTGTGTGGCCACCGTTCTACAACAAGGAGGAGCTGCTCGGTGCTCGATCTGCCCATCACCAGAGTCTTCTCTGTCGATTCTGCCTCTTCGATTCTAAGACTGAATCGAGACCATTCTCCAACTTTTCTATGTAATCGATAATTCAAGGTTTCTTTTCCAAGCTTTTATTTCATATTTTAGTTCATAATTTAGGTTTTATTTAAAACCCCCTTTTGACCTGGAGCTCGAGATCCAGGCTAAATTTACTATAAATCATTCGATTTTGACATGTTGTTCCACCCCATTATCGATCTTCGTCCCTTTCTCCTTGATAACCCCTTGTGTTCAATCTAGATCTTGTTTAGATATAGCAAATCAAGCTCTAGCATTTGTCGTCTGCAAGAGCTACGTTGCCCCACTCATCTCCCTATTGTTTCAGCTTCTGAATAGGTTGAGGTAAATAGCCTCGAGCATCCCCATATTTTGGTGCAGGAACCAGGTCTCGAGGACCCCCTGGAGCTGTGAATCCATGAGGAACAAAAGCTCCAGGTGGAGTGATGAGGAAGTACTCCAGATCCCATCTGAGGGCACCTAGAGCTCATCAGAGACCACCTACAGAAGCGGAGGCTCACCAACAAGATATTGTACCACCCAGCTAGGCTAATGGAGCTCCGAGCAAGGAGAGAAGCCAAATTGAAGGAACCCCAATAGCGGTTCCTGGGAGTTCTTCAATGTGATTCCAACATTGTTGGATGAAGAATCTGACCTAGATCTAATTTGGGTAATCCATGCAAGGTGAAGCGTTGCATGCTCCGTGCCGTAGGATAATCCACTTGGCATCTCAAGAATGACCTGATTTGGGGACCGTTAAAGGGGTAAATTATAAAGATCCCCTCTGCCTTTTTGGTTATTAATTAGTACCCCTTCAAATAATTAAGTTTGGCTTAAACTTGTGAGAAAAAATGGCACTAGAATCCCAAAATATATTGAATATTACACCTAGGTCCTACGCTAAGTCATCTCACAATGTCCCCCATGTAAGTGGAAAGATTGCAGTTATACCCCTCCGATTTTTTATATTTATATTTAGTTTAAAATTTTTTAATTAAAGTTCAAAACTTCTGGGAATTTTGCATGTAAATCCCTAACTTATATTTTTATAATTACACCAGCCATCTTTCGAATTTTATTTATGCTTCCTTATATTTTATAAATAGTTCCCACGTTCTGAAAATTATGAAAAAATAGGTGGACGTATCTAATTCTCTACTCATTCATGGCATGCATTTTATATAATATATTATCTGCATTTTCTATTTAGTAAAAATTAAAAATAGCCTTTTTATTCCATGATTAACTTTAAAAATACAAAAAAATATAAAAACTACATAAAAATATCCAAAAATAGGCAATATTTATTACTATATTTTATCATTCCTGATAAAAAATCACTAAAAATATGATAGAAAAACTTAAAAATGAAAAACCCTTTCTAAGCCTAAAAAATTATAAAAATATCCCAATAAATCTGAAAAAATAGTTTGCTCTCTTATATTTTTATACATGCATATTAGTAACTATTAAAAATAGTTTTGAGAATTTTGTACTTATTTTATATTTCTAATTGTCGAAACAATTCGACCTATTTATTTATTTGCTGATTTGGACTATTTTGGACTTAAATTAGAAATAAATAGCAAAAATCTCCAAAAAATTCACAAAAACAGAACAAAATATAAAAACACAAAAATATTTTATTTTATAATTTTGGACTATTTATAACTATATTAATAAATAGAATTACCGATATATTTTTATATACATATATATAGTTATATATAGTTATATATACATATTTTATTATTATAAAATACATATAAATATATTTATTACCTTAAAAAATAAATTAACATTTTTTGTTTGTATTTACTAATTCTTATTTGTTTATTACATATATTAATTATATCTTATTTATATTATACATATTACATTATATAAATATGTGTACTTACATATACTTATTATATATATATGTATATATATATATTAAAAAATTAAAAATCATAAAAAATAATAAAATCATAAATTTTAAATAAATAAAAAACACAAAATTACTAAGTACATGAAAGATATATATATATACATACATAGATTATCTAGAGATAAATAATAAGCTACACCTGTCTGTTCCTTGTGTTCGACACCCTACATGTACTTGACAACTATACATAATTATTTGTAGTGTTTATAATAAATTTTGACTCCAAATTTGCATTACGTTACTTTATTATTCATACTGTGTGTTGATGTTGAATTTGTTCAGATTTCGTGCTCGGTCACTTTAGCGACTTTGGGTCTCTCCTTGTGAGACTACATTAGACTGACTCAGAATTTAAGATATCTCTGCAACCGTCAAACTTTTCCCGTCCTCCTTCTGTAGTTCCTTCTCATCCTCTATCTTCCTTCTCCATCAATTGACCTCCAACATTATTATACTTCTTCCTCCTCCTCCCACACCGCCTTCATTATTAACACACCTTTGTTCTTATAAAACACCACCATCATCACTACCCATATACACCAGTCCAACTCCTTTGCCACCTCCTTGCATGCATACTCTACTATTATAATTTGTACTCCTTTGACTGCGTTTCATCCAAGATTATTCTTTCAACATCTACAACACATATATTCACAGAATAGCCTCTCTTTTGTACAATATAAATCACAATATTTTTTTACACTTTTTTATTGTTATATGATTTGCATTTAAATATCTGATATCATTATATTGTATTATATAGTGGATATATGTACTCATTGGATGACACTAATTTTAATTTGAATGTGATAAATATATGATTTAGTGCCTAGTGATGTATTTGAATTGTGGTTGTTATTTGGCAAATAAAAATGTGAATATGATAACTAGATGATTTATGGAATGTGTATATGTTTTTATTTATTTTTATGGGTGTGGGTGGTGGGTAGGGGAAGGTGTTTGCATGTGCATATTTGTGTGTATATGTTTGTGTATGTGAACATATGTATGATAATGAACATATGTATGATAATGTAAATATGTGTATGTGAGTGAATGCATGTGTTTATTTGCATAAGTTTCTTATGTAAATGTGTGTGAATGCATATATGCATATGTAAACCAATGTAAATATATGTGTGCACAAGTGTGAGTTTGTGCAAGTGTGTTTGTGTACATGTCAATAGGTATAGGTGTCTTTTGTGTTTGTATATATACGCAAAAGTGTGTGAATATGAAAACATGTTAATGTGTTCATTTATGAGTATATGTGTGAATGTGTAAAAGTCTAGAAGTGTTCATGTGCATGTTTGTGTGTAAACGAAGGAGTGTGCGTTCGTGAGTTTTTGAGTAAATTTGAAAGTATGTGCATGATATGTATGTGTATAAAAATATGTACGTGTGTGAAAGTGTGCATGCATGTGTGAATTTGTGGCTTTGTGTTTATGTACAAGTGCATATGTAAATTATGCAAATGTATGCGTGTGTGGATGGGTCTAATGTATGTGGGGATGTGTGCAATTTTTTGTGTGCTTGTATTTATATGTGTGTGGAAGTGTATATATATGAGAGAGAGTATGTTTGTGTATATATGAATGTTTAAAGTTTGGAATAGTCAAATATCTGCGAGTTCATGTGTGAATGGGTGCAAGTACACACACATCTATCTCTGTACGCATGTGTGTGTGTACATGCGTGCATGTGAGTGGGTGTAAATGTATGCATGCATGAGGGGGAAGATGTGCATGTCTGTGCTTGTATGAGTATGTGTGTATGTATCTGAGTATAGAAGTGTAGAAGTGTGATTGTATTTATGTATATACATGTGTAAATCAAAGCTTTTGTTAACTTTTGTATAGAATTTTTAATCAAACACGCATGCTGTCTATGTCTTTTAAGGGATGTAAATGCAATGCATTTTTTAGTTTTACCATAGTCGAATTTTAACAAGGAACTGATGAGGTTTTTTGGATCTCACAAGGATATTGGTAGTGAGCATTCTCTCACCACATGATGCATGTGACAATCTATGCATATTATTATGTAGAGCATTCCAACCTGCTGCTTGAATTTGGAGGTAAGGCTCGATTAATCCATATGCTTTTAGTCTTAGTTTATTCCTGATGTTTAAATGGACACCTAATTCATTTCAACTATTTATGGTATGACTTTGATGATAATTGAGTTTCAAATTTTTTACACCATAGTTATATACCCTTGAAGTGGTGCAATGAACCCTGTAATATAGCTTGTGGTTCATGTGCAGGTAATGCATATGTAGTGCAATGAATCATGTCATATATACAAGTGGTTCACATATAATTTAGTTTTTTGTATAAGTAGATAAAGTTTCTAAATCCCCAAATTACATTGTAAACATTGTGGTGTATGTATGAAATGTTTTTATTGTTCCTCCTTATTTCCATTATTTTAGATAAATGTTCAATTTAACATATTTTTTATATTTTTGCATGTTTTTATTTATTGCATAATTTTATGTATTAATTATTCATAGTTTTATGCAATAGTGATCTTTACGATACATTTTCTCTATGATAATCATGCTAATAAAATCTTAATAGATAAGGGATGACTTCTCATTTGTGTGATTGCAGGTTGGGGTTCGTGGTGGACTCCTGAAGAATCCCATATTTGTCGATGCAAAATCTACACAATAAAACTAGTTTGTCAAGTAGATACCCCAAAATTCCGTAATTATTGTATTCTTATAACATAACCAAGCATGATAAAGTCATTAAATTAACATAAAAATCAAACTAAAAGATCAAACTCAAAACACTAAACCAAAAGAAAGGATTTCTACAATAACTTTGTCTACAAAATTCAATAATTTTTAATAATTTCATAAAAATTCTAAATGATGCAAAAAGATCTCGACATTATACATAATAATCACCATAACCAATGAAAAAAACTTAAAAAAACCAAGATGTACATATTGCAGAGCAACGGACACTCTTGTATGCAGTATGCATTCCCAGATCCAAGTCTACATATTTGAGCATTCAAACACTTACGAAGATCTGATCAACTCTAAAGTATTTCACTCTCAATTATCTTTGAAATAAGATAATCTCAAGGGATTCTATGTTTACATGTTAATCTTGGATTTTTGTGACATAATGAATACAATATTATTGTATAATCAAGAACATCATCATTTCATATGCGTACTTTCTAATTTTCTTTCAAAAGTTTACTACTTTGTATCTTTATTTTTTAATATAAATAAGCAAAATAATATGAAACTAGAAAACATCAGCAAAACTTAGAAAATATACAAAAAGATACAAATAGGTACTTTAGACATGTAAACCAAAAATTCATAAGTAGGTGTGTAAATAGCTTTGTTTTTAAGTCCTTTTGGGAAGTTGTATTTTGTCTACCACTTTATGATATGAGATTTTCTTTTCTATTTTGAAAATTTATTTTTTTTCCTTTTTGTAGTTAATTCTACTTCTATTATATCGCAATCAACTCCCAATTATCCTTGAGACAAAGTACCTTTGTGGCATTATCTTATTGCATATAACCCTTTATTTCACCACCCTAATGTCCCATAATTGACTCAAGTCAACAAGATCCATGTCCTGGTCATCCCTCAGACATGGGAAGCTCTCTTAGGAGTAGGAATACTATAATGATGAATCCATAATTCGTCTCCATTATCTTTCATTTTATCTAAAATCCTTAGTATAATACATGTAAGTATCAACTAATACTAATTAATTACCATACTAACTCCAATTGTTAATATTGTATATTTAACACTTATTTAATCCAACATAAAAGAATAAAGAGAAAAAGGAAAATAATAGAAAGAAGGATGTCAATATGTACATAGTGATCCTAATCCCAAGACCATGTCAATATTGACTTGTTCGATAAGATACATAAGTAGGGGGAGATAAGGATCTTAACGTAGAAAAATATCAAAAAATATATATCATTAAGTGTACATATGCACATTATTCACCTTGTACATATATTCATCTATTTTATTTATCATTTATATCACTTCAAAATAAATTAGTTTCTTCTTCAAACTTGTTCATAAAAATGTATAGTATTTTATAAGCAAGAGAAAAATTATCTAATATAGAGATAACATGGTACAAAGAACCGAAAATGTCATAAAATGAACATTCAAAGGTAAAATCTGCTTTGTATGAAGTAAACATTTACAAAACACACTTTCCTTGTATTCGAAGTTAAAATATCTTAAAAATGAAAGTGGATTTATTTAAATCGAATTTAATATGCAAAAGTCATTGTTTTGAGTACCATGAGATCTGTACAACAGTGCATTCCTTCCTTATTATTTATTCTTCTTTTTTCTTCCTATTTATATTTTTATTATTTTCTCCATATTTTTTAAATAATTATATAAAATCTAAATATAATTACAAAAGTCAACATTATAAAAATGTATATACTTATTATATAGGTATAATGTACCTATATTGTACATAATAATATTTATTTAACTAATTAAATAGATTTATTGTAATAAACTACAAATATATTTATTATTCTCAATTTGCATATTTAGTTAATAAAATATAAAATAAATAATTTATTTATCAAAATAAGTAATTGAAAATCAATAAACTATACATATAACTTATACTTATAAATTACACTAATTATATTATTTAGATAATTAAATAAAATTATTTATTTACCAAAACTCGTAATGAAATTATTTATTAATATATTTATAAATTTTATTTATATTTTTTTTATTTGAATTAATTTACTATTTAATATTTAATTTATAATGTACTTCTTATTTTGTATATAAGTTATTGGTCTTATTCCATTTTGTTATGTAGTGCCATGCCACATGGCACCATTTCATTTGTCACTCCATGATTGGTTGACTATTCAGCCCCTCCCATTCATCTTCTTCTTCCTCTTGTGTTTCTTCCTTCTTCATCCTCTTCACTTCTTTTCCTTCCTTCTTATTCCCTTTTTCCTCTTCTCCTCCCTTCACCACCCAAATACCTAATCACTCTAGTTAAAAGGCCATTCATCAACCACCTTCATTGTTCTTCTCCATTTAAGAAGTCATCCTAGTGTACTACACCTAGACCTCCCTCTTCTCCTTTTTAATGATCTCCACCTGCAACCATCATCTATCCACCATTTGGTATCCAAATTCCTTCAAGATATCTCGTAAAGTGAGGAGAGTGTCAAAAGCTCCGTGCTTCATGCATTGATCGAGAGGTTGAGGAGGAGCTCCACGACGAGATCTCCACCAGCATAAAGCAGATGCTCTAGCGTGAGGATCCTCCTAGTTGCTAATGGTCGAGGCCAGGATAATCTGTATCTTGAATCTCCAGATCCATAGGCATCCTACTTCATCTTCCTCAATAGTTTTAGGTTCGAAACTCATCCTTTTCCTTAGTTTTTTTTTCTTCTCTTAGATTCCACTTCTCACTCCATTTCGTTCCTCTTCAAACTTATTTTAAATCCATTAAGAACTTATCATTGATCCATCTTACCTTTCATCCCCTATGATTATCTACTATCTCTTTACAATCTGGTCCACTTCGGCCAAACATGGTGGCCAGAGTTCAAAGCTAATTCCATCATCCCTATAGCTTTTCCAGTCACAGTATTCTTTTGTTGTTTAGGGCAGAGGCTTTTACATTGAGCCACTGATCTACCTGCAAATCTAACTATAAGGTCGAACACCTAGAGATTTTCTTGGAGCAGAAACATTTGCATGCCAATCAAACATCTGTAGAAGAAATCTATCTCCTATGAAGTAGTACCTAGAATTGATCAAATACCCGATCAATGAAAACACTTGAGATTCAAGACCCATAACATCACATTCCCAAAAGTTGGAGCTAAACAACTTCATTGGAGATAAACTTTCAAAGAATAGATTTGGAGATCCATTTCCAAGAATTGTGTGAGGGTTTACTGTGTGAACCCCACGAGGAGGTTGCTCATCATCAAGAGCTCATTCATATCGAAGAACACATGTTAGAGTTGTTTAGATCATATTAGACCAGTCATATCTCGAGCAACCATCACAAATCAGTCGCACGTGATTACAACCTTCATCGATTTTGCCAACCCAACTTCCTCCGATTGGAGTAGAATCTTAACAACAGGAATGCAACACGATTTCCTGTAGCTTGAATGTTAGGAGAAGAAGTGAACTACATGTACCGTTCGATCTGATCGATCGGACACTCCGGATCCACATCGTTTCACTGCTTTAGTTCATCACATATTCAACAAGTGTAATGCAAATATTTGTGGACATTTTGCACATGTGTCCATCAAACACTTTGTTATTGAGAACATGTGCATGTGCTACACATGCATAGTATGTGATCTAATGGTACATTAGCAGGTTCACCTCCATTTGTTTGCATATTCATGTACTTGTGTATAGGTACATCATGTGAGAAGTCACAAGATTCGACTGGATGTTTTTCATTCAACTCCATAGGTTTTATAATTTTTCTAACATCTTTTAGTTTC
The DNA here is from genome assembly GCA_037367405.1 of Ottelia alismoides. NCBI lineage: Eukaryota > Viridiplantae > Streptophyta > Magnoliopsida > Alismatales > Hydrocharitaceae > Ottelia > Ottelia alismoides. The sequence continues at coordinate 412,458 of JAZKJV010006915.1, read as the reverse complement.
AAATAGTATAAGTACAATCTTATATATATGTTGTATTAAATAATATATATTTAGATCTCTATAAAATCAAACATGTATTATAAAAAAATAAAAATAAAACAATTACATTATACTATACCTCATACAGTACAAACAATACTTCGAAAAATAATACCATTTTATATTTTTCATAATGATGACAGATCGACTGACTACGGTTAACTATGATTAATTAAGCAATCAAGGTGTCATTGTCCCCTAATCCAACTAGGCAGAAATCGAGAAACTTTATTCAACCATGAAACAAATCAAACAAATAAAACAAGTGGTCAAAGCTACTTTCATTACCGTAGTATTGCGATCAGGGTCGAACACAAGGAGTGCAATTAAAAAGTAGGTAGTAAAATCAAAGAGATTCAAAGGATTTTTATTTTTCTTTTTATAATTTTATGATTTTATGATTTTTATTTATTTTTAATTTTTTAAAACAAAGAAAAAGTAAATACAGAGGAATAAAAGACACACACAACACTTTTTTTTGGATTTTTCAAATATATTAGAAATACTCAAAAATACCAAACAAAAATGTTTTTCTATTTTATAAATTTTGTACTATTTTTTTGATTTTTGGAATAATTTTGTAGTATTTATGGATTTTATAAAAATTAAAAACTGAGAAAATGTAAATAGTACATAACCAGGGGTATTTTTCCAAATAAAAAAATATAAACGAAGATCAAAATTCATGGGAATAAATTTTAATAAAAACTATATTTAAATATCTACAAGAAGAAACTGAATTCATAATTTTGTATTTTTAAAATATTTTAAACTTTTTTTGTGTTTTGTAAATTTTTATGGTTTTATAAATTACACAAAAGTGAAAATTGGAAAGAAAATAAAATAAACAAAAATAAATAATCTATTTTTTAGGATTTCTAAGGCATTTTTCGAATTTTTATGAATTCTCTAAGGCAACACCGAATTTTTGTATTGTTTTTTAATTTTTATTAATAGAAAATAAAGGAAATAATTCAATCAAAATTAATGCTTAAAGAAAACACCAGCATAGACTTATCCTAATTTTAATATGATTTTTAGATTAGGTGTGAGATATATTACAATCAAAAGAGATGAAATAAAAAAGATGGATTGAGAAGGACCTGTATGGAAGTATTTTAAATTCTGGAGTCGAATAATAACAAGCAATAAAATTTGAGGGGGCAAAGCATAAAAATCTTAGCTTAAGCATAAGTTACACATGATAGAAGTCTCACATGAGTGTATGTGCAAATACTCAAAAACTTCTCTGATTTATATAACAAGTGGAAGGACATGATCGATCATGAAAATATCACAGAAAACATGTGTACATGCACATGAGTTCGACTTGGCTAGAATAAAATCTGAGTATAGAAAGCACGAGGTCCTAACTACAAATAGTTTATAACTAACTATTACATTTATTGTATTAAAAGAGAATTAACAAAAAGGTAGGTAAAAACTGAAGTATACCCAGCAGGTGACGTGCATCGCACGTGAGAGTCTGACAGTCCTGATCAATTATAGTTACGGATCTAACAGTCTAGACAATGTTTGCACTTGTATGGCTCTGATGCGCTATGGGAAAGGACCAGACGGTCTGGATAAAGTCAATGATGTGTGTGTCTGATGCGTCGATGAAAAAGATCTGACGTATCTGAAAAGGAAGTGCATGTGTGGCTACGATTAAATCTGGTACTCGAGCTCCTCATCCGACAGAAATGATGAGGTTTGGACGAACAGTGAAGAAGGCTCTGCTGGTGTAACTTCAATCGTAAATATCTGGAGTTGTGACGCCTCGATAAGCTGATCAAAATACCCTCACCCTCCTGAAATGACTCCGCATCGTAATAGAGGCCCATATGGCTTGGTGTTAGCAATGTGAGCCCGAGGCGAACCATTCCTACAATAAATGTTATTGTAATAAATGATTCATCAATAAAAGTTATTGATTTTGTTTCACCCCCTTTTTGATATTGAATGAATGAATGCACTATAAGGTCCCTCTGTACAATAAGGGTTATGTACCATGGCCAACTTGATAATCATACAGTTGTTGATTCAATGATTGAATCATAGAGGCTGATGCTTGGATGAATATCTAAGGAGTTAGATAGAGGACTCATCAAGCATCATCAATGATTAACAAGTAGTGATCTCCAGTCTGAGTGGGAGATGGCAATCCCATCTCATTAGACTGATATCTGATCGACCTCTTGATGCAGGTCCTCTGCATAGGAATATTGATTCGGAGGTATCAGATTAGTTGAGTCAATGAGTTGACTTAACGAGATCGAGATAACCAAAGACCTATGATGAATATTGTCACATCACAAGCAAACATCCTCTGACCAGAGACGGATATATTACTATATGTCTGAGCATGTACATTTGGCAGACCAATAAGTTGATGACCTAATCAAGGTCTATACACCGGCGAGCTGGTGTGCATGTAAGGGCATATGAGTAATATGATCTCTCAAAGGGATCATACAGGTTCACTTGTGAACCGGGAGACATGAGCTCACTCATGAGGTATTGGGATTAACCAAATTCCATGCATGGTCATCATGCTTTAGAAGCATGATATGAATTTGAAGGTAAGATATATGCTTTGTGAAAGCATATGATCTGTACCATATCCCAAGGACCAAGATTGAGAAACTTAATGATCAAACTATGAAGATGACAGTGTAAAAGTGATCTTTATCTTCATGATGATCATGAGTCTTCCAGTATGCAGGATGTGCAGGTATTAGGAATACCTGAAGGGTGATTTGATCATAAATGATTGTATAACCATGACGCTTCCATTCCGAGGGAGTGATGAAACAGGTCTGGATTTTAGTGACTCCTCTCATGAGAGAAGTGACCTAATCTTAGTCCATGTACTGGACATTGATCTGAATGAGATTCAGATGCAATGAGAAGATTAGGTTTACGGTCTTGATTCAATCAAGCATCTATGAGAGGTCCATGGGATCTGGATTTGAGATGTGATCTCAATATCCAAGTCACTATACGTGGAACAATACAATCGCCCTGTCCTTATCTCCAAGTATCTGAGGAGAAATAGCATTGTTCTTAAATGGTTTGAGAACAATTCCATGAGATCTAAGCAAAGAGAAGTAGATAATTAAATGTGATTTAATTATCATGATGTATGAGAAATTATCCAATATAATTAAATGTGGTTTAATTATTATGGATATGAATAATGTGGATAGTAATATCCAATTATTCCTAATATATTATAAATGAGATTTATAATGTATTAGAGAGAGTTAAATATAATTTATATTAGTAGATTAATTATTAATGTGTATTGGATACACATTGTTTAATTAATTGAAAATGTAAATTACATTTTGTTTTGGGTTGTGAATTTGATTCACAATATTCCAATGTCAAGATTGCAATGTTCCCAAAATTAATTGAGAATTATTTTGGTGAATTAAAATACCAACAAATTGTTGTTGGAAAAGTAAGTAGAGAGAAAATTAAGGAGAGGTGCAATCTCATGGAAACATGAGATTGCTCTCCTCATTAGGAATGAGGGGGGCGGCACTCAATTCCCTTGGGGAATTGGTGGCCGTCCCCTCTTCCAAATAAGGAGAACATCTCCTTTGTCTTCTCTCTCTCTTATTTGATTGATTTAGATTTGGCATTAATATTTATTTGATTTATCAAATATATTTTATCAAGTTAAATCACAAGTTGTTGGCTTTTACCAACAACAATCTTGACCATTGGATTGTCATAAATCAATCTCAACCATTGATTTTATATGACACATGGATTGAGATCCATGGATCCCAAAACCCTATAAATAGAGAGGGACTCTCGGTTCTCTCTTTACACATGCTATTGTAGCAAAACTCTCTCTCTCTTTCTCTCATACTCGACAGCCCTCTCTCCCTCTTCCTTTTGGTGGTCGTCCACCCTAGTGGAGGGAATCGTCGTCGCCCTCGCCTTCGTGCTACCGCTTCGACGCTCTGCGGTTCTCCGTCTTCTTCGAGTGCTTCGCCCGCGAAGGAGACGTTCGATCTCGTGCGACGAGATCAGGAGCAACCGCGCTTGGATCAACTTCTTGGATTGCGAGGACACCGCGGTTCATCCCCGCGCTCGCAAGCGATCTCTCCGACGATCGGACTTGAGACAGGAGGTCTCTTCTCTTAGAGACTCGATCAACCACGCTTCAATAGGTATTGCATTATACTTGCTGTGGTTATAGATGAAACGATCCAAGAATGGTTCTTGGATCATGTGGTTTCATCGAATAAAAATTATTAAATTCCGCTGCACCGAACAACTAGTACGACTAGTCGTTCTTCGTCGTATCCGATACGACGCTCACGCTTCCGTGATGCGCTTGAGGATCTCTCCATATCCTTCAAGTGGTATCAGAGCCTTAGGTCGACGGTTTCGAATAGTGATTCGTTAACCAAGGACGACTTGGGTTCGCTAAGGTCGCGAAAGTTTTCATCGCATTTGATTTCGCAGATCTGTTTAGTAAATAAATTCGGCACTGTTTAAATTGTTTAAACACGAATTTTATACTTGGATTATGTTCCCCATTGAATAAGGAAACCATAGGATCTGAGTTTGCGTAAATCGGATTTCGTATGCTCGAGATATGGTCGTTTTAATGGACATGTATGCACTGTTGCGGGAACTGTGAATCTGAACGTGATTAAAATGTTAATTACTGTTTAGACTTGCCTCGAAATGCGTGAAACATCACTTAGGTTCTGTCCTAAATCAAATTAGCAAACTTTAGAAATTGACTTTGCTTAATTTAGATTTAATATGATTGAGATATGCCAATTTTAGTAAGTAGGGGTCACTGCTGAAATTGCCTTACTAATCTAGAACCAAAGTGATTGTCAATTAGTGAAATTAATTGTTAATTTCGTGAAATAATCGTGAAAAATATTTGTGAAATATTGAAACATGATTATTTGCCTAATTGACTTGGCCCCCAACCAATTAGTTGATTAAATTTGATCTAAACCTTAATTGGAATTACAATCATCAAACTTTTTGCTTGAATAGGACTTGGGAATTTGCCTAGCAAATTTCCTTAAAATCAAAATTGTTTTGATTACTATATGGTATAATTTCGGTTGAATAACCGATGATCATCTCAAGTACAAAATAATCAATTTGGCATTATCCTTTCCCGAGGTGGATATGGTGTCTAGTCGGGGATCGCTGGGTCAGCGGGTTGCAACGTATGTGGTCCGCCCCACTCCCGTCGGTACTGGCCATGACAGCGGGTAGGGCCGGGATAATGTCCGAGGGATTATGATGTATTTTTCTAATTATTAAAATTCGAATTAATACATACTTTGAGAATAATATCATATATGTATATTCAAGCATAAAATTAAGTTTGATTGATTAAATTGGATTGATAATTAATTTAATATGATTAAGTTAATTATATCCAATTGAAAATACTCTAATATGATTAGAGTTAATAATTCCCTTGGAAGAATTAATTATATGAATGTGATTCATAGTAATTAATTAAATTTGAAGAGGTGGAGGATCACATAAGTGACATCCATGGTCTCCCGTCAAGGCGAAGGGTTTCCGTCGCCAGGGATTGTATATAGGAGACGCCTGTACGTAGTGACAGCTCCTATATACAAGCGCATCTGGATCGGACTCTTTGCTTCTCGAAAGAGTAAGGCCGTATGCGTAGTGACCACAATATCGGATCCTCATATTATTGGGGCGATATTGGATTGCGTATAGCGAGTTCTAATCCTGTCGACGGTTGGTTCAATTAATGACAGGTCAACATCACCTTAGGGGTGGTGGGCCTGGGTATTAAAGACCGAATTGGGAATGCAAGTTGGACTTGCAAGGCGGAATGTGTTCCCGCTTCTCTTTATTGGAGTTACAGTTTCTCATATTATTGGGATGTAACAAAGATAAAGAGGAGATCCCAGTTCTTGCTTGAGATATATTGGTAAGTATATCTCCTACTTTGAAAGTGAATAAGGGAATAAGCTTTCATAGTTGACATAGCAAGACTAATTTGATTTAAAATGCCTTAATCAAATAAGATTAAATTGAATATATGATTATATGTTCTAATATAGTGCATTCTCAATTTCAGAAAATGATGGCCATGAACCCACTGAATAGGCTTCTGGAGGTCAACCAATTGACCGGACCAAATTACTCGGATTGGATCCGTAATTTGGAGCTTGTGATTTCGGCGGAGCGCATCAGTTATGTGCTCCATGAAAACAAACTTGAAAACCCTAAATCCAAGGAAGACAAAGCATATAATGACAAGTATGATGAAGATCATGTCTTGGCTAGATGCTATATCTTGGGTTCTCTCTCCAATGTTCTTCAGAAGCAACATGTGGAGATGAGCACTTGCCAGGATATCATGCAGAATCTAAAGGATATGTTTGGTGACATTAACCGCACCCAGCGGTACAATGTTATGAAAGATCTTCTTCGCTGTAAGATGCAGGAAGGGACCTCGGTCCGCGATCATGTACTCAAAATGTTTGAGTACTTGTCAGAGCTTGAGACTCTGGGGGCGACGATGGATGCAGACATGCAATCTGATTTCATTCTGCTATCATTGCCCAAATCTTTCAATAACTTTGTAGTGTCATTCCACATGAATAAGCTGGAACTGACAAATGCTGGGCTTCTTGCTGCATTAAAGTCTGCAGAAGACGTAATGAAGAAAGATGGTCCCTCTAGCACTGCAATGGTTGCACAGGTCAAAGGGAAGCGCGGTCGGAAGCAAGGTTCTCGGAAGGGCCCGGCCCAGAAGAGAAAGAAGAAGGGACAAAGTGTTGCCTCATCTTCCAATGCATCCACTTTAATGGCGTCGAAGAAAACCGACGTCTGTCACCACTGCAAGAAGCCGGGGCACTGGAGGCGTAATTGCCCGGATTACCTGAAGTCGGTCGACAAAGGTAAAGCCCCAGCAGGTATGAAATCTACTCTTATCATTGAAACCAGTTTTCTCGTTGGACGAGAAGGAAGTTAGGTAGTTGATTCTGGTGCTTCTGTTCATCTATGCAATTTGTTGCATTTGTTTCAGGAAACTAGACAGCTTGAAGAAGGGGAGATAGTCATCCAGATGGGATCTGATGCAAGTGTCGCAGCAGTCGCCGTCGGGACTTGTCCACTATCATTATCTAGTGGTAGAGTCCTAGTACTTAAAGAGTGTCTTTATGTACCTGAAGTCAGAAGGAATCTAATATCTGTATCTAAGTTAGTTAGAAGTGGGTATTCATTCCTGTTCTGTAATAAATTAGTCATAAACCGTTATGATAAATATATTGCAGATGGTATTTTGACTTCTGGAGGACTCTATGAATTGTGCATTGATAAATGTGTTATGAATGTTACAAGCACTAATAAAAACCCTAAAAGATCCAGGGAGAATGAAAATCTCTCAAATGAGATTTGGCATCAAAGGCTTGGTCATTTGTCTGTTGATAAGATCAATAGATTAATTAAGGATGGACCTTTAGACTTTCTACAGGTTCAACCTTTGCCTACTTGCAAGAATTGCATTCAAGGAAAAATGACCAGGATGCCTTTTCATAACAAGGTTACAAGATGTGAAGGTATTATTGACCTAATACATACTGATGTATGCGGTCCCTTCAGTACCGCGACCCGAAATGGATATCGATATTATTTGACGTTTATTGATGACCATTCGTGATACGGGTTTATCTTCCTATTACGTCATAAGTCTGAAACCTTTGAAAAGTTCAAAGAATTCAAGGCTTTGGTTGAGAACCAAACCGATAGGAAGATTAAACGAATTCGATCTGATCGAGGTGGCGAGTACCTATCAGATGAATTTAAGGAATACCTTAAAGAGAATGGAATTATTTCCAATCTCACTCCTCCTGGAACTCCCCAACTCAATGGTGTTGCTGAAAGATGCAACAGAACCATCATGGATATGGTTCGTTCAATGATGAGCAAAGCACATTTACCACTTAGTTTCTGGGGATATGCAGTAGAGACTGCAATATATATCCTGAATAAGATTCCTAGCAAATCTGTACCTATGACTCCTCATGAGCTCTGGTATGGAACCAAACCTAGTGTTAATCACTTGAGGGTTTGGGGTTGCTTGGTCCATGTAAAGAATGTGGATGCAAGCAAGCTGGAATCTCGCTCTCGTGAGTGTTACTTCATAGGGTATGTTAGAGATGGTATTGTATACCAACTCTATGACCTTGAGACTCAGAAGGTTTTTGTTTCTAGAGATGTGAAATTTCTGGAGAATGATTTCCTTAAGGGTCAAGATAAATATGAAGTAAAGAAACTCATTGAATCTCCTGAGGATTCTGAGCTTCCTGAATCAGAAACTGAAGAAGTAAATAAAGATGATACACCCATACCTCTTCGAAGGAGTTCGAGGGTGGTTGCACCACCTGAAAGGTATGGATTCCATGTGTCAGGTGAAACTGACTGTGATCCTACTTCATTTGATGAAGCACTCGCGGATCATGACATGGATAGATGGATGCTAGCAATGAAGTCAGAAATTGACTCCATGCATAAGAATGGTGTATGGACCCTAGAGGATCCACCTAAAGGGGTAAAACCCATTGGGTGCAAATGGATCTTCAAGAGAAAGAGGGGACCTGATGGGAAAGTAGAGACTTTCAAGGCACGGCTCGTAGCCAAGGGCTACACACAGAGAGAAGGCATCGACTACGATGAGACATTCTCTCCTGTGGCTATGCTTAAATCCATCAGGGCATTGCTAGCTATAGCTGCATATCTTGACTACGACATCTGGCAGATGGATGTCAAGACGGCTTTCCTCAATGGATACCTCGAGGAGGATATCTACATGGAGCAGCCCCAGGGCTTCATGACTGAGGATGGCAAAGTATGCAAGCTGAAGAAATCCATCTATGGGCTCAAGCAAGCTTCTCGTAGTTGGAACATCAGATTTGACGAAACCATAAAGAGTTATGATTTTGTGCAGAATCCTGATGAACCTTGTGTGTACAAGAAGCTTAGTGGGAGCGCCATTGTGTTCATCGTGCTTTATGTAGATGACATCCTTATCATTGGGAATGATACAGGGATGAAGACCAGTGTGAAGATTTGGTTGTCCCATACCTTTGAGATGAAAGATCTTGGAGAAGCCTCTTACATCTTGGGTCTGAAGCTGTTCAGAAACCGAGAGAAGAGGATATTGGGATTGTCACAACAAGGATACATAAAGAAGATTCTTGAACGATTCCGTATGGATAGTTCCAAGAAAGGATTCCTACCCTTAAGACATGGTATCCACCTGTCTAAAGGAATGGCTCCTCAAACTGTTGAGGAAAAGAAGGCCATGGCTGGATGTCCTTATGCATCAGCCGTAGGAAGCTTAATGTATGCCATGATGTGTACCAGGCCAGATATCAGCCATGCAGTGGGAGTGGTAAGTCGTTACCAATCCTGCTATGGAGAACAACACTGGAATGCAGTAAAGAACATATTCAAATATCTTAGACGGACGCAAGATTACATCTTGGTCTATGGAGATGGTGATCTCCAAGTCTTGGGATATACAGATTCTGACTTCCAATCAGATATTGATGATCGAAAGTCGACATCAGGGTTTGTGTTCCTGTTGAACGGTGGTGCTGTGAGCTGGAGAAGCAAGAAGCAGGACACTACGGCAGATTCAACAACAGAAGCCGAATACATTGCCGCATCAGATGTTGCAAAGGAGGCGGTGTGGTTGCGCAAGTTCGTACAGGATCTTGGCGTAGTTTCCTCTGATACTCCCATCCCGCTACTCTGTGATCACACGGGAGCCATTGCCCAGGCGAAGGAACCCAGATGGCATCAGAAGAGCAAGCACGTAGAAAGGAAATACCACATCATTCGGGAGATTCAAAAGCGTGGTGACATCATCATCACCAAGGTGGCCTCCGCCGACAACGTTGCTGATCCTCTTACCAAACCTCTGACACAGAAGGTTTTTGACCAGCATGTAATGAGTATGGGTTTAAGGCTTGTTCCTGAATGGTTCTGAGGGCTAGTGGGAGATTGTTAGCAATGTGAGCCCGAGGCGAACCATTCCTACAATAAATGTTATTGTAATAAATGATTCATCAATAAAAGTTATTGATTTTGTTTCACTCCCTTTCTGATATTGAATGAATGAATGCACTATAAGGTCCCTCTGTACAATAAGGGTTATGTACCATGGCCAACTTGATAATCATACAGCTGTTGATTCAATGATTGAATCATAGAGGCTGATGCTTGGATGAATATCTAAGGAGTTAGATAGAGGACTCATCAAGCATCATCAATGATTAACAAGTAGTGATCTCCAGTCTGAGTGGGAGATGGCAATCCCATCTCATTAGACTGATATATGATCGACCTCTTGATGCAGGTCCTCTGCATAGGAATATTGATTCGGAGGTATCAGATTAGTTGAGTCAATGAGTTGACTTAACGAGATCGAGATAACCAAAGACCTATGATGAATACTGTCACATCACAGGCAAACATCCTCTGACCAGAGACAGATATATTACTATACGTCTGAGCATGTACATTTGGCAGACCAATAGGTTGATGACCTAATCAAGGTCTATACACCGGCGAGCTGGTGTGCATGTAAGGGCATATGAGTAATATGATCTCTCAAAGGGATCATACAGGTTCACTTGTGAACCAGGAGACATGAGCTCACTCATGAGGTATTGGGATTAACCAAATTCCATGCATGGTCATCATGCTTTAGAAGCATGATATGAGTTTGAAGGTAATATATATGCTTTGTGAAAGCATATGATCTGTACCATATCCCAAGGACCAAGATTGAGAAACTTAATGATCAAACTATGAAGATGACAGTGTAAAAGTGATCTTTATCTTCATGATGATCATGAGTCTTCCAGTATGCAGGATGTGCAGGTATTAGGAATACCTGAAGGGTGATTTGATCATAAACGATTGTATAACCATGACGCTTCCATTCCGAGGGAGTGATGAAACAGGTCTGGATTTTAGTGACTCCTCTCATGAGAGAAGTGACCTAATCTTAGTCCATGTACTGGACATTGATCTGAATGAGATTTAGATGCAACGAGAAGATTAGGTTTACGGTCTTGATTCAATCAAGCATCTATGAGAGGTCCATGGGATCTGGATTTGAGATGTGATCTCAATATCCAAGTCACTATACGTGGAACAATACAATCGCCCTGTCCTTATCTCCAAGTATCTGAGGAGAAATAGCATTGTTCTTAAATGGTTTGAGAACAATTCCATGAGATCTAAGCAAAGAGAAGTTGATAATTAAATGTGATTTAATTATCATGATGTATGAGAAATTATCCAATATAATTAAATGTGGTTTAATTATTATGGATATGAATAATGTGGATAGTAATATCCAATTATTCCTAATATATTATAAATGAGATTTATAATGTATTAGAGAGAGTTAAATATAATTTATATTAGTAGATTAATTATTAATGTGTATTGGATACACATTGTTTAATTAATTGAAAATGTAAATTACATTTTGTTTTGGGTTGTGAATTTGATTCACAATATTCCAATGTCAAGATTGCTATGTTCCCAAAATTAATTGAGAATTATTTTGGTGAATTAAAATACAAACAAATTGTTGTTGGAAAAATAAGTAGAGAGAAAATTAAGGAGAGGTGCAATCTCATGGAAACATGAGATTGCTCTCCTCATTAGGAATGAGGGGGGCAGCACTCAATTCCCTTGGGGAATTGGTGGCCGTCCCCTCTTCCAAATAAGGAGAACATCTCCTTTGTCTTCTCTCTCTCTTATTTGATTGATTTAGATTTGGTATTAATATTTATTTGATTTATCAAATATATTTTATCAAATTAAATCACAAGTTGTTGGCTTTTACCAACAACAATCTTGACCATTGGATTGTCATAAAGCAATCTCAACCATTGATTTTATATGACACATGGATTGAGATCCATGGATCCCAAAACCCTATAAATAGAGAGGCACTCTTGGTTCTCTCTTTACACATGCTATTGTAGCAAAACTCTCTCTCTCTTTCTCTCATACTCGACAGCCCTCTCTCCCTCTTCCTCTTGGTGGCCGTCCACCCTAGTGGAGGGAATCGTCGTCGCTCTCGCCTTCGTGCTACCGCTTCGACGCTCTGCGGTTCTCCGTCTACTTCGAGTGCTTCGCCCGCGAAGGAGACGTTCGATCTCGTGCGACGAGATCAGGAGCAACCGCGCTTGGATCAACTTCTTGCGAGGACACCGCGGTTCATCCCCGCGCTCGCAAGCGATCTCTCCGACGATCGGACTTGAGACAGGAGGTCTCTTCTCTTAGAGACTCGATCAACCATGTTTCAAGAGGTATTGCATTATACTTGCTGTGGTTATAGATGAAATGATCCGAGAATGGTTCTTGGATCATGTGGTTTCATCGAATAAAAATTTTTAAATTCCGCTGCACCGAACAACTAGTACGACTAGTCGTTCTTCGTCGTATCCGATACGACGCTCACGCTTCTGTGATGCGCTTGAGGATCTCTCCATATCCTTCACTCGGAGCAGTGCTCGACGATGATATGGAAGGTGTTGCACATGGAGCAGCTCCTCCATCTCAACTAAGGCCGAATTTGGGCTTTTTGCGTGCACATGCACCTACAAGGAAACTCAGCTCAGAGGCGAAGCTCCGGCCGGGGGTATTTTGCCAAAATGACAAAGGAAGAAGCATGGAATGGGAGTTCGACCTCCGATGAGAATGCAAGAGGATCTCTAGCCATAAATTTAACCCAAAGGTTGAGTCTAAGGATGATCGAACTATGCGAGAAGGTGGATGATGATTTGATGAGCAAATCGATGCGGCTGAACGGGGTGGATCGAGCTCCCACACGGTGGTCAGAGCAACAAAGTTGGACAGTTGTAATAATGGAAGAATCGAAGATGAACTGTGGTATGTAAGGAGATGAGTGTACCTGAAGATAGTAAAATGGAGGGCGATGTTCGACGAGATGATCGGCGGGTCATGGCCTCGACTAGGCTGTGATAGTCCTGGGAGGCTAGTCGCGGCGGAAAATTCTGGCTACAAACGCGTTTCGCTCTGTCGACCACCAAATCGAGCTCTAAATGGATCCTCTAAAGTCCTGTCACTACCCTAAGGATGCATGTGGAGGAAAAGGAGGCATGGATCTAGCTAGGGCGCGGTGGAGGAAGAAGATATGATTTATAGGCTGTCTAATGAATTTAGAGGACTAGGAATGTTCACTCACTCTGAGGGAGATTCGAACACTCCTAGGAATCCACGAGGGTCGCGGATCTTCTAGGAGCGTAGGAGTCCGCAATCTAAGGTGGGAGGAGATCAAACCTGGGTAGAAGAATTGGTAGAAAATGGGTCCAGCGAAGCATTGCCCGGGTTGGATCTAGAAGGGGAAAGGTTGACCCGGGTTAACCGACACGGTGATGAATCTCCATTTCATCACCTTTATTCTTTCATTTTGGCCTTTGAACCCAAGAGGAATGCATAAAAATCTCATTAATTTCTGAAAATAAATGTTCAATAATTCCTGCCAAATACCATATAAAATACTGCACGTTTGTAGTATTTATTGCCAAAATAAAAGAATAAAGGAAAGAAAAGAAAAAGAGCAAAGTGTCAAGGCTACTGAAGTGACCCTAGCCGCGAGACTCAGTCATCATGATGACTTAGTCAACAAGGAATAAAGTAGGGGGAAATAGGGCGACAATGTGTGTAGAAAACCTAGAAAAATCGCTCTACGAAGTAGACCAATACTTACTTTTTTGGACCTATTTTATTCTTTATTATTTACACCTTAAATAAAGAAACTTTGTACATAAAAGTTGTATATAATAATGTATAGAAAAATACAAAATTGAGTTTATACAGAAATAATACACAATATACAAAATATACTCTGAATAAAATTTAAAACCCAAACTTCACATACCCATATATCCCGAAAAAGAACTCAAAATGTATAAAAATCACTTTAATTGTATATAACTTTTAATAAGCTTTTTAATGAAGTAGTTTCATTTTTTAGAGTCAAGGTGTGAATGTTAGGTTTTCGACCCCTATCGTATAATATACCCGATTAAAATAATCTTTTTATTTATTCTTTATTATTTTTATAATTCTATATTTTTATAATTTTGTAAATATCATTTATAGTATATGTACATGTTAAAATTAGACTAAAACCGTTAATAAAATATTAAAATAAATTGTGTATATAAAATACATAGACGAAAATACAATTACTATACCTATATAATAAGTATACCTATTTGTTTAAGTGTATATATTATTTCTGAAAAATATGATAAAAATATAATAAGCATCTAAAAATAAGTTACAATTTTATAAAATAAAAGAATAAAATAATAGAATAAAAAATACAGAATAAAATTAAAATACACAAAACATAAGTAAATATACCTATAAAGGAAACCCTAAAAAGTAACTTGTAATTAAACACCTCTCAAAAATAAATAAAAAAGCACATAAAATACTACAGAAAATTGGAAATATTTCTATTTTATAACCTGTAAATAATAAAAGCAACTACTATTTATTATATATTTTCTAATGCTTTTTTACCTTGGAATTTTCTGGTTGGTTCACGTGGACCAACCAGGCAGGACCTTTTATTGACCTTGGTCAACTGTCCGGCCTACCCTCTAACCTCTGGCAGAGCTTCACGAGGTCACCCTTCACCATATTCTCTATGCCTCCACCTTCACTCATTACCCTCGAGACCACCACCTTCATTTGGCCCCTTCGTCCCTCATCTTCGCCCATCACTGAATCCTGACCCCCCCCTGCAATCTCACGCCATCTCTCCTTGAAACTCCCTCAAAACTCGTGTAAAAATATACCCCCTTCGCCCCCTTTTGATTTTTGATCCCTCTTCTTCGAGCTTTAGCCCCTCAAATCATCCTGATGAGCTTCTCCATGGGACACCAAGGTAGAGCTCGTGGTTTGCAGTGAGGAGAGCAAGCGATGGAGGCAAATCCACCCCCACTGCCAGAGCACCGACAGCTGGTTCTGCTCCTAGCTTCTCAGGCCGGTTGAACCTCCCTTTTCCATCACTAATATTGTAGTTGAATGTCTGTTATGTTGCTTTAATTCGAATAATAATCAAGCAATTAGCGATGAATTTGAATATCCCGAATTCCTGAAGTTTAGCCTCTAGGTCAACATCGCACGGATTTGATCGTTGATGGATGAATCCAAGATTCATTAACATTCTGTCTGCATATTGCCTTAAAACCATTAACAAATACATGTAAATATTCATTAATTTCCACTTTTAACAAAATCCCATTCATGAATAAAAATGCACTTTTAAGCATAAAAATCATGTAAATAAATAAAAGAATAAAAATAATATAAAATAGAAATAAAGGCAAATTGTAGTTATGTATATATGTACAATATGACATGTAAAAATAAATATAGTTGAAAGGTATTTTTATAACTTAATACCCAAGACCAAGTCAACATGGACTGGTCAACAAATAAATAAGTAGGGGGAGATAAGGAAGAAAACAAATAAAAATAATTAATTCCACTTCATACACTCTCAATTACTTATCCAATAAATAGCAAAACTTCAAGAATTCTTAATTAATTCTTACTAACATATTTTTCACCAAACTCTTCTCTTAATTATTTCTAAAAATGTATAGAAAATTAAGTAAAAAATATTACCATGTATATATGCCAAGAAATCTAATTTGTAAATTATCAAAAATCCAAACTTCCGAACATCGTAACTTTCACATACGAACTCCAATTTCACTCTGCTCACTTTTAAAGGTCATAAAATAACATTGTCTAATTAAAGAAGGTGATTTCATTAAAATCGAAGTCTATTTACAAAAAGTCAGTTTTGGACCTACCTACAAATGGTTTTTGGGCTATCTTTTATTAAGACACATTATTTAATATTTTACTGATTTTATAATTTCTAATAATTTTATTGAGCTTGTATTTTAACCCTAATTTATTTCATAATTTTTGGAGATTATTTATTATTTTAAATAAATCAAAACACCCCTAATATATTTGTATAAATGAATTATATAACTTATATTTTTAAAATACTTAAATTAATTTATTAAAATTCATAAATTATTAACCTAATAATTAATAAAAAAATAAAACTAATATATTATTTAGTAATTTATTAAGTTAAAAATACAAAACTTATTTATAAAGTGTTATTACTATTATTTATTAATATAATATTCATATTTCTTAAAATAATTATTATTTATTAAAACTAATTATACCATAATTTAGATAATTTAATTATTTAAACTTTCTTTTTTAAAATTATTTAAAATACCCTTATTTATTATTTATCCCTTAATTATTAAGTTATTTATTAAACTGACCAACCAGGTGTTGACATGTGTCAACACCTATTGCCTTCTTCTTCAAGAAGGTCGGTCGATGTTTGTTTCAACCTCCTAACTTCCTTCGTTTATAACTGTCACCTCCAAGCTTCTTTCTCCGATCTTAACCATTGATCTTCTTCCCCTAACAACCTAGAACCATGCCTACCATTGATATTCTAACCAACCTCTTCCAATGGCCTATAAAACCACATCCAAATATGCCATTAATAACTAATGAATCCTAAGCTCCAGCTTCCAGACCACCTGGCCGAATACCCCACCTTCATCTCCGTGCTCTGCCTCACTTCAACCGTGATAGGGCTCGAGGAAAGCTTAGCGTGGACGAGGGGACATCGGAGGAGAGTTCCAAGGCGATCGTCCGCCTTGCATCATCGCCATTGCATCTCGTCGAGCTCCGGTTTGCTGCACTGTTGAGCCATAACCGAGAAGGTCATACACCTTCAGTTCATAGGTTATACCTCCACCACTTGCTTTTAATTTCTCAATTTACGATCCTGCATTAATCTAGTTAATCATGTAGTTATGAACGTTAACATTCATCATTAGACACCATCCATTCTCATTCTTTCAAACCCAATTCAAATCACTCCCAACTACATCTTCCACTTTTACGTTCACGCATTCTATTTTTCTCAATTTTTGGAAAGTACAAATTAGATCTGTAAAATCCTTATGTTGTTGGTTGATTCCTTACGAATCAAGCATGAAATCATTCATACATCTGGAGCTTTCAACTCATCATCTGGAGCTTTGAAATCCAATGAAAGATCAAAGCAAAGAACAACCATCATTATCTTCTAGGACACCTGGACCGTCATCTTCATCAGTGAATAACCGCCGCCTTCGACCACCTTCGGTGGAGATCCACCATAGGCGAGCTCAGAGGGAGAAGGCGTCTCCCACCTGGTCCTACCGGAGGACCATAATCACTGTCGTTCGACGGTGGTAATTCAGAGAAGAACCCTTGTCTCCACGTGCAGGAAGAAGCTGAAGATCCTCATGAACACCAGACAATATAGGAGGCCGACACATGGCTCATCCCGACGGTCCAGATCGCATGATTCATTCTATTCATAGCCGTCCAAACTGAACCAGAATATTTGTAGCATAAACCCAGTTGATTTCCAGAAACTTAACACCACTCCAGATACTTTCCAGAATTGGAATTAGGTCCCCACACATAGACCGAAATGCAATAAAACTATTTTTCTTTGTAAATCAGTCCCGGACTAAGGACCCAATTGTAACAGATCTTAGTAATTTTTCTTGCACTTCTACCCCTGGCTAGTAGGGGTACTTTGGACTTTATTTTTGTTGTATTTTCTTCTCGAATTTTTAGGGTAGCTATGAAACTACCTCAGCTACATTTCTGGGTATTTTTCCAGGCATTTCATCGCATAGCTTTATTGATTTCATTTTGTAAGATAGAGCTAGTTTTGAGTCTTTCTTGAAGTTTGTTGAAAACCAAGAATATAGTGAATGAGATTGATTTCTTGCATAAAAACTGACATATTAATATTCTACCTCCTCGAGTTCGACCCAGGCATACTTACCTAGATAAATAATATAGTGTAGATTAAATAGGAGAGAGAATCTACTTGTCTTCATTTTCTCTCCCTTCTCTCTCCTATTTCATTGATTTTTGTTTGATATGCCGAGTCTGATTTCGCGGTTATTTCGACATCGACAACTCTCGATATCAAATAACCATGGGTCTGATTTTCATATTTTATCAAAATGATGCCGCTATTTGGGAGGAGTTATTTTTACCTTGGTTTTAACTTAATTTCTAAACTTCTTGATATTCTTGGTTTTATAGATTTTAAATTTTTTTCATTTTTATTTGATTTTGTTTTACGGCATTTTCTTCATTTTTTACAGTCTTTTGTGTTTTGTTGATTTCTTTTGATTTTTGTTTGATTCTTTTACGGCTTTTCATGTGTTGTTTTTATCTAACTAATTTTTGTAGGGTCTATAGGTTTAGTCGGCTTCCCCAGAAGCCGAGGTAGTTAAAAGTGTAGAGAGCGACCCCTTCTCTCACGGGTCGGTTGTAGAGGGCAAATTATTTAGGATTTTTTTCCTTTATTTGTAATATTTTTGTAAAAAAAGGGTACCTTCCCATATTTTCATTTCCTTAAAAGGGGCCCGTATGGGCATCCCTGACTTGTACCTCCCCTCTTTTTCTCGGGGTATGTTTCATCAAGTGTCATGCATTCAGGGGAGCAGGGCACCCACCACGGTTTTCTCGCATCGCTGATTTTCCGCAGCTTTTTACTAGGCTAGGTGCTTGTTTAGGTTTTCTGATTTTGATTTCTTCCATTTATGCTTGTCTGAAAAAAATCCAAAATAGAGATACCTGAAAATAAAATCGGGACTACTTAAATATCTGACCCTAAAAAACATAAAGGATAATTTGCTTTGTGAGAGTAATCCCCGCACATCAACTGCAGGTATGTTTGCAGACATTGTGAGTTAGGGATGACACTTAAGACTAGAACCAAAGTTCGGGTCTCCATAGGAATACTACTTAGTCCATACACCTTACCGTTGTTCTTCAGTGGGTTGCTCTCAGGTACCCGGCAACGGTCCGAATTTACCTAGCAGAATGAGAGGTTTAGAGGACGCTACGTAAGGCTCAGTGCTCAAGTAACATGGGTAGCTGAAAACGGTCCGTACTTACATCCATACTAGTTGAGAGTAAGCGGTTTTCTATAAGGACTCAGGATAGTGTTTCAGGGAAACATCGGGCACCTATCAGCTCTTGTTAATTTTTGCAAGTACATGTATGCCAAAAAACCCTAAAACAAACAAGAAAAATGACCGAACTCTTACGATCATCCTCGGGTTGTGTTGGTGAATTCGGGGTTTGCTTTGTGTTTGCTTGTGAGGCTTGAGTTATCGCGTCTTATACGCCTTTCCCATTCTCTTAATTTGACATCGTGCTCTCCTTATAATCTGCTTAACGTCAAAGATGATGACTCGATGTCTACTATTCTCAGACTCTGTGAGCTCTCGATCATTCACCGTCCTTCGTACTTCTTCACGGACTCGAGATGACCCTCTTCTCGAGTCGGTTCCATCTGATCTCAAGGAGAGTCAGACTCAGACTCCCTCACCTCCTAGCCCATCTTTTGAGGTAGACCCCCACCTCAATTTATCGCCACTTTCTCCTACTGATTTTTCAGAGAGTTCTTATGAAAAGTTTTCCTTCCCATAAAATTTTAAGAAGATGGCTCATGGGAAGGGACCAGTAGAGGAGTGGCCGACTCAGGAGCCACATGTTGATGGAAGACCAGATCCAGCTGCAGATATCACCACTGGGATTCTGGACACTTTACAACAGATGAACCTCCAGATTCGAGATCAGTTTAAAGTTCAGATGAGCTACGAGCCGAGATCGCTGTGCATAGAGCATGAGCCGGGAACCCACTGCCGCCTATCGTAGTTCCCGTGACACTCAAAGAAGAGTATGACCCCAGCGCTAGAACTTTACATATTGGATTAGGTTACCACCGAATCAAGGACCATACCCGTTACGCCCGTCCTTCATCTCATTGCTTCCTATGTTTTACGAGAATGCCACAAAGGAGCCATTTTTCTCTTTGCAACAGTTCGAGATGATTTGCAGTACGGCTAGCTATCCTAGTGTTATGAAGGAGGTTGTTCGCCTCAAAGCCTTCTCCTTCGCCTTAGCAGATAAGGCTCTTTGCTGGCTCAATCATCTGGGGAGGGAGATATCTATATGAACTGACCTGATGTCCTCGTTCTTGTGTAAATTGTTTCCTCTAGAATGGACGAACATGATGAGGAGTCAGATATCTAACTTCACTCAATTGCCGAATGAATCATTCCACGAGGCATGGGATAGATTCATGGATCTTACCGAGAGATATCCTCATCATGAGATTGCATTGAAGGTGCTAGTATAGAACTATTTTGGCTGACTCCAACCAGATATATAGGGGCTTGTGAGTGCCGCATGTGGCGATAACTATCTGAATGGGGATGATGAGTCTGTATGTTCCATCTTTGAGGGGATGGCAGAGAACTCAAGAGTCATCGACTCTAGTCAGGCATTCTAGAAGGCCCCGCAGCCACTACATCACCGCGAGCACCATAAGGTGGCGAACATTTCAGACTCTGAATCCAATACCAACATGGGATATATCAGTAAGAAGTTAACCTTGGTAGATGTGATTTAGAAGCATGTTTAGGAACTACAGCCGTTGCGAGAGTTGGAGAAACTCTCATCACTTCCTCACCAGCTGAGTGATCTGACGAAGAATGTGATAGACCTGCAGCTTCAATATCAGTAGTCTCATGCTTTTCGACCTCATAACCTACTCGGAGATCTTTACCCGCTCTGCGAACCCGACATATCCAATTCGTCCAGAGTGAGCCGGAGACTCCGCAGATTGATTGGCATAAGGATCAGACTCATGCCAATTCCAACCAGATCATCATCCTTGTAGACATTGATGTTGAGCCTCACAACCTGCTCGGAGATCTTTACCCGCTCTGCGAACCCGACAGATCCAATTCGTCCAGAGTGAGCCGGAGACTCCGCAGATTGATTGGCATAAGGATCAGACTCATGCCGATTCCAACCAGATCATCATCCTTGTAGACATTGATGTTGAGCCTCACAACCTGCTCGGAGATCTTTACCCGCTCTGCGAACCCGACAGATCCAATTCGTCCAGAGTGAGCCGGAGACTCCGCAGATTGATTGGCATAAGGATCAGACTCATGCCGATTCCAACCAGATCATCATCCTTGTAGACATTGATGTTGATCCTCAAGTCACTCTTGAGATCAACAGAATATGGTATGCTCTGATTCAACCACTTTCACAATTTTCTTCTCAGAACGTACATCACCAATAGCAGACGCAGCATTATCTGCAGCATGGATGTCAACATTATCAGCACCGATAGCACTACACGCAGCAGCAGTCTCACCAGAATGTTTATCCAAGACCACAGTCTGTTCATCATTCTGCTTCGCAATCACATCTGAATTATTATCAGCAGCAATAATTGTATCCATATACGGCATAACGATCTTCTCAGAAGTACGCTCCGCAGCAGCAGATGCACATGCAGGAGAGAGTCGAGAGCCAGGGTTACCGTACCGAATCAGAAATATCTTCACAATCCCTGACACTAAACTAGATCATGGACATGCTAAGCACACTCTAGACAATGTACAAGATAGAGATGGAGTGGGTTAACGATCATCTGGATTAGTTAACCGCACCCAAGATCACTCTTCCCGTACAACCTCAGATGAACCTGAAAAACAAAAGGAGGCACCCAAACCAGGTAGACAACATGACATGTACAATCTCTTTTCCTGAATTTTTATCTAACTTCATTCATCTCAGGAGTGGTAGATCACCACAAGCACCTGATCGGGAGGAGGAGATGGCACATGTGAAGAGCGAGAGCTAGACCATGATACAAATGCTGACCAGGAGAACCGCAAAGATGATAGGGATCAGTCACTTGATGATCAAGGAGAAGGGAGAGATGTCGAGACAATGGATATGGACTTAGGTGAATCAGACGATGGCATCAATCCAGGCCATGCAGACACTCCCGAAGCTGATGTGTCTTTTCCTATTTTAGTGAGTTTTGTAGATAATTCTGAGACTCTCAATGTACAAGCTGATCCTGATTGCAATAAAAAAGAGAATTTTGTTCCCGAGCTTGTTCCTTTTCCCGATGGTTTGTATGGAAAAGGAAATAAAAAACACAAAAAGAATGTTGTTACTCCAGAGACCGATCGTCTATTAAAAGATCAAAATTTTCTGAAGATTCCACTTCACGATGCCATGGATCATTTTCATACGCTCAAGAATCAGTTGAGGAATAGATGACAACACGTAGGAAAAAGAGATCATGAGTTGAGAAACATGTATTGACAAAGGCAAATTCGTATGCTATTCAGAACAAGGTACCAAAGAAGAAGAAAGATTTGGAGCTCACTATGTCATATGTCAGCTTGAAGATGCTGCATTTCATCGTACTCTCTTAGATAATGGTTCCTCGATAAATTTACTTCCACCCTCTTTGCTTGATAAGCTCAAGCCAGGTCCTCTCTACAAATCATGAGCGATACTTCAGTTTGCAGATCGATCTGTGAAGAGACCTAGAGTTGTGTTAAGGAACATTATCATGACTGTTTAGGGCTTGCAATTTCCAGTGGACTTTATTGTCCTTGACACGATGTCTCTGACGTAGTTACATTTTGTTCCAATTATTCTCGGGAGACGCTTCTTGCATACAACAAGAGCACTCTTTGACTATGATGTTGGGAGAGTATCATTCCATACAGATAATGGAGAGATACACATTGAGATGGTGAGAGAACGTAGTAGTCCCAGATTAATATTGTCATTTACATCAGAGGACTCCAATCTTGTAGAGGATTGTCAGCACATAAATGAGACACAATATCTTGATCTTGAGAGCATTTATTTCGGTACCCACGATATCCGATGGGAGCATAAGGTAAATCACATGGTACCTAGTTTGCAGATGATTATTCATGTACAGATACATAGTTTACATCAGATCCAGATGAGCAGTTATTAGCAATAGACATCTCAGTGTCGCGGATTGAAAGTACACAAAATCCAGCACGAGAGTCGGTCGATTCTATATCACATATTGTACACTCTATTCAGCGTAAAGAGTCAGATGGTGTAATGGTTACAAATATAGACACCTTTTATAGTCCGACTACAGAGATGCATACTTCAGAAAAGAGAGCTATGTCACATACAGTTCATTTACAAAGATGACTCTACCGGTTCAACCAAGGATCAGTATGAACATAAAAAGCAGAAGATTCGGTGCGACCTTGTTTGAAGTGATCTACTGTGTACAAGATGCATGACTACTCTTCCACTTCATCTCATCTTGTACAGAGACCTGTGAAGCCATTCGGTTTTCTTGAGTACACACCTGTATATTCTACAGAGATCACAATCGTCCTCAATTTTTTTTGTTCGTCTATTATTCTTAGGAAACCAGATCCTAAGTATAGGGGGGACCGATTGCCTGCTATTTCTCGTTTTCGATTTTTGTTCTTTTTACTTTTCTTTTGTATATCCTTTCTTTTACTCTAATCACTAGTCCCCAATTTTGGCCACACTCTTTTCTATACTTAGGACGCCTTATCCTAAGTATGGGGGGACCAACTGATTTCTATGATTTCGTTTTTCTTTCTCCTTTTGTTTAGGTTGTACATTCCTTTCCCTCAGTGACCTCATTTTTGTTCCACTATAGTTACGACGACCTTATCGTAAGTATAGGGGGGTCGACTGATTTCACATTACTTATTCTTTTTCACCCACTTTTACTTAGCACGAGTTATGTCATCCATTTTCTCTTTTGATGCTGTGAGGACATAGCACAAGCTAAGTATAGGGGGTGCATATATATTATATATAAACTTTTGTCCATAACTCGTACTTTTATATATTTTCTATATCTATAATCCATAAAAAGTGGGTGAGGGTAATTTAAAATCCACATATCTATTTAAATTATTTATAAAATCCTTGTAAAAAAGTAAAATATGTTTAAAATCCTTATTTAAAATCCTTAATTTTAAATGTGTATTTAAAATATGTATAACACATATTTAAAATCCTATATATTAAAATATCTGTAAAATACATGTAAACCTTGTAAAATACCATGTATATAAAATTTGTAAAATCCATTAGTTATTTAATCCAAATAAAATATGGGCAATTTATCTTGAAAAATTCTTGTACATAAATTGTATATAAAATCACAAAATCCATAAAAATGTAAAGGCTAAAATCGATAAAAATTACAAGTGATTAAGTAAAATTCAGAAAATATACTTTACAAAAACATGGTTGCATCTGCATTGGCATTTTTCAAAATAACTTTGATTTCTAGAACTAAAGATTGGGAAAAGTATAAAGGATGGTGCTTGGTTACAACTTTTAACTTTCATTGTAAGGAGCCTAGTTAGGAACTAGAATTTGGACTCTTCATGTCTTTGACATAAATCTTTGGTTTCCATGAGATCATGTTTGGGAAGTCAACTCGAAAAGTTCCTAAGTAGAACACTTGGTGTCATCCGTTTAACTCTTCATCAGCGAACCATTTTTGGACACATGCACTTTATGCTTAGCTCGACTTGCATGGGGCTGTGAAGGGAAATCCATCTTGATAGTGCGTTTCTTCCTTGTCTTGTGATATTGACATCTTAAGATGGGAGAGATTGGGATTGCGATAGCCGCTTCAGATGAGGGCAGGATCTGCTGACACAATTTTTCCAATACCTCAAAAAATGGACGGAATGAAAAGATGTTATATTCGTCAAGGCACAATGAGATGGATGCAATGCAAGAAACACTACACAACCAATTCAAAGAAGAAGCCACCAAATACAAATACAACCACAATGGTCTGATCTTCCACCAAAAATCATGCACATATTAGTGGAGACTTAGCAACACCGACTGTGCTTCACAAGGAGATGTGTCTGCACTTGTCGCACTCCTGTTCTTTTCTCATTCTTCTACT
Source organism: Ottelia alismoides (assembly GCA_037367405.1). NCBI lineage: Eukaryota > Viridiplantae > Streptophyta > Magnoliopsida > Alismatales > Hydrocharitaceae > Ottelia > Ottelia alismoides. The sequence continues at coordinate 387,395 of JAZKJV010006915.1, read as the reverse complement.
TCCTCTCTATATTCAATTGTGGACATAGCATGAACTAATCTCAGAAGTGAATACCCCCATCCCCAAGGAAAGAGTAGCTGTATGAGGAACCGATAGGAGTGTATGGTTGGGGTGGGCGGTTTCTTCGCTTCTTTTAAAGCAGGAAGAGCTAAAACAATGCATACACCATACAAATTGATTTTAAGGTTGATAGAGGTTGCAGTATGAATGAGTGGATCTGAATTGATTGTTGAGATGAACTTAAACAAGGATTTATGGAACTTGAGGACTGATGAGGTTAAAATCCTAATCCCAGTTAAGGCTTCGATAAAATGCTTGTTTTAGGCCCGATCGAGCTCTGTCCTTTAACTGTTTTCATAAATTGGTTTAGGAAAACAAATTAATTCTAATTTTCTTTCTTTTTCCATATTTTTCAAATAAGTGTTTGCTAAGGCACTAGCAAAGTTTAAGTATAGGGGGTTGATGAATCCAGGATTCATTAATATTATGTCTGCATTTTGTCTTAAAACCCTTAACAAATACATGTAAATATTCACGAATTTTCACTTTTTAACAAAATACAATTCATGAATAAAAATGCACTTTTATGCATTAAAATCAAATAAATAAGAGAATAAAAATAAAGAAAATAAAAATAGAGGAAAATTGTAGATATGTATATATGTACAATATGACTCGTAAAAATAAATATAGATGAAAGATATATTTATTACCTAATCTCCAAGACCAAGTCAGCACGGATTGGTCGCTAAATAAATAGGTAGGGGAGAAAAGGAAGAAAACAAATAAAAATAATTAATTCCACTTTATATACCTCCATTAATTATCCAATAAATAAAAAAATGAACAATTTTTAAATAATTCATACTAATATATTTTTCACCAAACTCTTCTCCTAATTATTTCTAAAAATCTATTGAAAAATATAAAAATAAGTTAAAAATATTACCTTGTTGAAATGCCAAGAAATCCAACTTGTAAATTCTCAAAATTCAAACTTCCGAACATCATAACTTTCTCAAACGAACTCCAATTTTACTCTACTAACTTTTGATGTTTATAAAATAATATTCTCTAATTAAAGAAGGTAATTTCACTAAAATCAGAGTCCCTTTGCAAAAAGTCGATTTTGGGATCTAACCACAAATGTTTTCTATGCTATCTATTTTATATAAGACACATTATTTATTATTTTAAAAATGTTATAATTTCAAATTATTTTCTTAATCTTATATTTTGTACATCATTTATTTCATAATTTTTGGAGATTATTTATTCTTTTAAATAAATCAAAACCCCTAATTTATAGGTATAAATGAACTATATAAGTTACACTTATATTTGTTAAAATAATTAAATTAATTATTTAAAATACAAAAAATTCGTACATACTCTATTTATTAACCCAATACTTAATAAAATATAAAACTAATATATTATTTAGTAATTTATTAAGTTAAAAATACAAAAAAATATTTATTAAGTGTTATCTACAATTATTTATTATTATGATATTGATATTTCGTAAAATAATTATTATTTATTAAAACTAATTATACCATAATTTATATAATTTAATTATTTACAACTTTCATTTTTATACTTATTTAAAATGCCCTGATTTACTATTTATCTTTTAATTATTAAGTTATTTATTTAACTGGCCAACCAGTTGTTTACACGTGCCAACACCTGGTGCCTTTTTCTTCAAGAAGGTCGACCGATGTTTGTTTCAACCTCTTAACTTCCTCTGTTTATACCTATCACCTCCAAGCTTCTTTCTATGATCTTAACCATTGATCTTTTTCCCCTAACGACCTAGAACCACACCCGCCAATGATCTTCTAACTAACCTCTTCCAATTGCTTATAAAACCACATCCAAATTCGCCATTAACAATTAACAAATCCTAAGCTTCATCTTCCAGACCACCTAGCCGAGTACCCCACCTTCATTGCTGTGCTCCGCTTCACTTCGGTCATGTTAGGGCTCGAGGAAAGCTTAGCGTGGACGAGGGGACGTCGCAGGAGAGTTCCAAGGCGATCTTCCACCTCGCATCGCCGTCGCTGGGCCGCGTCAAGCTCCGTTTTGCCGTGCCATTGAGCAATAACCGAGAAGTTCATACAACTCTAGTTTATAGGTAACACCTCCACCACTTGCCTTTTAATTTCTCAATTTATGAGCCTACATTCGTCTAGTTAATCATGTAGTTAGGATCTTTAACCATCATCATTAGATGTCATCCATTCTAATTCTTTAAAACCCAATTCAAATAACTCCCAAATTCATCTTCCACTTTTACTTTCATGTATTCTGTTTTTCTCAATTTCTGGAAAGTGTAAATTAGATCTGCAAAATCCTTACATTGTTGGTCGATTCCTTGCGAATCGAGCAAGAAATCATTCAATTGTAGGTTATTCGTACATCTGAGGCGTTCAACTCATCATCTGGAGCTTTGAAATTCAAAGAAAGATCAAAGCAAATAAAAACTATCATTATCTTCCATGATATCTGGACCATCATCTTCACCAGCGAATAGTCGTCGCCTTCGACCACCTTCGGCGGAGATCCACCGCAGACGATATTGGAGGGAGAAGGCATCTCCCTCCTATCCCTACCGAAGGCCCAAGATCACCGCTGTTTGACGGTGGTAATTTGGAGAAGAACCCCTCGTCGCCATGCGCAAGAAGAAGCTGAAGATCCTCAAGAATACCAGACATTATAGTTGGCCGACACGTGGCTCATCTCAACGGTCCAGATCGCGTGATTCATTCTAATCATAGCCGTCCAAACTGAATCGGTGGAATATTTGCAATAGAAACCCATTTGATTTTTGGAAACTTCACCCCGCTCTAGATAATTTCCAGAATTGCATTTAGGTCCCCGTGCAAGGACCTAAATGCAATAAAACTACTTTTATTTGTAAATAAGTTCTTGACCAGGGACAAATTATAATAGATCTTAATAGTTTTTCTTGCACTTCTGCCCCTGGCTTGTAGGGGTACTTTGGACCTTATTTTTGTTGTCTTTTCTTCTTGACTTTTAAGGGTAGTTACGCAACTACCTCGGCTATATTTCTAGGTATTTCTCCTGGATTTTCATCGCATAGTTTTATTGATTTGATTTTTGTAAAATCGAGTTAGTTTTGCCTTAATGTAGTTCAATATTTACAAGGGTTCTTGCATGAGGAAAGCATGTGGGTAATTAAACTAGTTCTGCTCCATCATCGCCCGGATGCAGTCCAAAATTTACAAGGGTTTTCGCACAATGGACGCATGCGACTAAAGAAGTTAGTCCAAAAGAGATTGCAAAGGAAGTACAGGATATGTAGTTGGAATGTTGGCACTTTAACTGGAAAACTGATGGAGATAGTGGATACGATAGAAAGAAGGAAGATTCATACATTATGTCTTCAAGAGACTAAATGGGTTGGAGAGAAAGCAAGGGAGATCGAGAAGACATGCTTTAAACATTGGTACTCTGGTAAAGATAAGGGTAGAAACAGTGTTGGAGTGGTTGTTCATAAGAATTTGAAGGATTGTGTGGTTGAGGTGCAAAGATTCAGGGATTGTATTATTTTGCTAAAATTGGTGCTTGAAGAAGAAATTCTGTATATCGTCTCAGTTTATGCACAGCAAATTGGTTTAGATGAAATGACTAAACAAGCTTTTTGGGACGGTCTGGATAAGAATTTACAAGGAATACCACAAAGAGAGATGATTTGCATAGGTGGAGATCTTAATGGACATGTGGGAAAAGATGCTTCATGGTATGCTAGTGTTCATGGGGGACATGGTTTTGGGGATAGAAATGAAGAGGGAAAAGTCACTCTGGATTTTGTAACGGCATATGATCTTTTCATAGAGGACTCTCTTCAAGAAGAGGGAGGAGCTTCTAATTACTTATAAGAGTGGTCCAACTAGAACATAGAAAGATTATTCTACGTGGAGGAGAAGATATTGGTTGTGTTGTAAAGACTGCAAAGTAATCCCATGAGAGAGTTTGACAATCCAACATCGCTTGTTATTCTTGGATGTGCAAATGAAAGGGCTAGTAAAGAAAAGGAGGGTTCCTAAGATCACTAGAACTTGATGGTGGAATCTTCCACTGAAGCAATCAAGCTTCAAGGAGAAGGTTTTAGAAGACTTATCTTGGGATTGTAGCAGAAGTGCAAACGAGATGTGGGAGACAGTGGCATCTTGTATCCGAAAGGTAGCTAAAGAGATACTAGGTGAGTCGAAGGGAGGAGCTCCAGCTCAAAAGGAGGCTTGGTGGTGGAGCGAAGGGGTGCAAGAGAAGATAAAAATTAAAAGAGCATGTTTTAAAGCTACGTCTAAGGATAGAACGGCAGAAACTGTCACAAACTCCAAAATAGCGAAGAAGGAAGCAGAGAAGGCTGTAAGCGAAGCTAAGTCATAAGCTTATGAAGTTTTTAATAAAAATCACGACTCTAAGGAGGGCCATAAGGATATATTCAGGTTGGCCAAAACAAGAGAAAGAAAGAAAAAAACCTTTCTCAAGTGAGATTCATTAAGGACAAGGAAGGTCACGTGCTTGTTACGCAGAAGGGCATATAGACTAGATGACAACAGTACTTTTATAAACTTTTCATTGGGGAAGGTAATAGAGAGAGATCACTTTGGGTGATTTGGCTAGTAGTGAAAGTTACTTGAATTGTGCAAGCTATAGACGAATACAAAAAAAGGAAGTAGAGGAGGCTTTGAAGGTTATGAGACCTGGGAAAGGTGTAGGACCGGATGACATCCTTGTAGAAGTATGAGGAGTTTTAGGTGAGCATGGTTTGACCTGGCTTATGAATCTTTTCAATGTTATTTGGCAAAGCAAGAAAAAGCCTGAAGATTGGAGGAGTATCGTGGTACCTCTTTTTAAGAATAAAGGAGACATTCAAAATTGTTCAAATTACAGAGGTATCAAGCTGATGAGTCACACTATGAAAATTTGGGAACGTGTGATCGGAAGAAGGATGAGAAAAGTTTCCAACATAAAAGAAAATCAATTCGAGTTCTTGACAGGTCGCTCAACTATTGAAGCCATCCATTTGCTGAGGATAACAATGGAGATTTATAGAGCTAAAAGGAAGAATGCCCATATGATCTTTATTGATTTGGAGAAGGCTTATGATTCTTTCTGACGAGAGATATTGTGGAGAGTGTTGGAGAAGAGACAAGTACATGTCCTATACATTAACCTCATAAAGGACATGTATGATAGGGCTTTATCTTGTGTAAGGACCCCGTCTGGGAAGACTGACTATTTTGACATCAACATTGGTTTTCATCAAGGTTTAGCTTTGAGTCCATTCCTTTTTACATTGATTATGGACGAGTTGACAAGTCACGTTCAGGATGAGTTACCTTGGTGTATGTTATTTGCTGATGATATTGTGTTGATTGAAAAGACTAGAGATGGAGTAAATGAGAAGCTTGAGGTTTGGAGACATGCATTGGAGACTAAAGGATCTCGTATAAGTAGGTCTAAGACAGAATATATGGAGTGCACCTTTGATGGAAGCAACGGTGAAGGAATTGAGATGAAGATTGGTGATAATAACATTTGGAAGAGAGATTCTTTTAGATATCTACGATCTATTTTGCAACATGATGGGGAAATTGATGGAGATGTTACTAATAGAATAAATGCAGGGTAGCTAAAGCATAGAGGAGCCTCTTCTATTTTCTGTGATAAGAAAATTCCTTTAAAAATTAAAGGAAAGTTTTACAAAGCAGTTGTGAGACTTGTTATGCCCTATGGATCTAAATGTTGGCCTGCGAACCATAGACATGTGTAGAGAATGGATGTAGCAGAGATGAAAATGCTAAAGTGGATGTGTGGACACACATGTAAAGATCGGATTTGGAATGATGCAATCAGAAAGAAAGTTGGTGTAACTCCGATCGAGGATAAGATGCGAGAAAAGCGCTTAAGATGGTCTGGTCATTTGGATAGAGGATCAACGGATGCACCAGTTAGGAGATGCGAGTGTTGGGATGTTGAGCTAGCTATGAGTGGGCGAGGACGACCCAAGAAAAGTTGGAAAGAGACTATACAAAGGGATCTTAGTTTTTAGATATAAGCCCGAGATTGACCCAAGATAGATCTGAATGGAGGAGAAGAATCCATATAGCTGACCCTACTTAATTGTGAAAAAAGGCTTTGTTGTTGTTGTTGTTGTCGTGAGCTAGTTTTTAGTCTTTCTTGAAGTTTGTTGTAAAACCAAGAATATAGTGAAGTTTTTGAGATTGATTTCTTGCATCAGAAACCGATGTATTAATATTCTGCCTCATCGAGTACGGACTAGGCACACTTACCTAGATAAATAATATAGTGTATATGAAATAGGAGAGAGAAGCCGCTTGTCCTCATTTTCTCTCTCTATCTCTCTCCTATTACATTGATTTTTTTTTTATTAATCGACATTTGGACCCTGAGCAGTTTCCTCTACACCTACAGCTTCCTTGATCAATTAACTGCTTGCCAAAACCTCATATTTTATCATTGACCCGTCCCGACTTCTATACCATACCGTTCCCCTTCACATTTTCCATCGTTTCCCTTCAAAACTCCCTTGAATCAAGACCTGATTCGAGGAGATGGAACTGCTTCTGCCGCCCTCGCCGGAGCTTCCCCCTCTATTCCATATTCCATGTTATTTTTATTAAACCCTGGGTCGAGGAGATAGCCCTCGCACCCAGCGGTATTTTTGTTACGAATTGAAGGACTGACGACGCCCCTGGACCCTAATGATCACATGGAGCTGCTACAGTTGACTCAACCTCACCGAAGCAACTAGCTACTTCTCATCTCACCTTGACCCTACAGCTGCACGTGGAGGAAGCCCAACAACCTGCTGGGCTCGTCGGAAGAGATAATGACCGCTAGAGCTCGGATGAACAATGGATCAAAGCTCGCAGAGATGTGTTCTTGCTGGTTCTTGTAGAGGCCTGCGTTGTCATTCGATCGAGAATAGTGGTCCAGATCTAATATTGACCATTGATTTCCCGTAAAGGAGCCTGTACGATCAGACATGTGGCGACTCCAGGACGACCATATCCCGATTCATAATCAGGTAAATTGCATAGACTCTCTCCACCTTTCGTATTTTGTACATGGTCCTGTAAATATTTTAAGTAGTTTTAAAACTTTTGGAGAAATTACACGTAGCCTCCGGATTTTTCTTTATGTTGCAATTTCATCCCTGCTAGAGTCTCAAGCAGCCGTACGCTTTATCTTGTAAAAATTGCATGGCAGCCCTTGCATGTTTATGTAAATGTCTTTTAATATATATAATTTAAAAATTAGTGTTAAATTTTGGGTAAAATTTCGTTGGGACCCACACCTTTATTTATATTTGCAATTATACCCTTGCTAGACCAAATTTTTTTGTGAGTCATTTTCCTTTTTATTAAAAATAGTTGCCGTGCCCCGAAAATAACCAAGAAAAGCATTTTGTACTTGGATGCATGCTTAATCATGTTATAATTTCGCATTTGCATTTTATGCCCCTTTCCTATTTTCTAAAAATCAAATAGTGTACGACCCGTCCCTGTTTGTCTTAAAAAGCCAAAAAATTTATAAAATCATTTTGAAAAATTCCTATATACTATACTAATCTTATTTTAGAATTATTAACCTTTATACCAAAAATCACTAAAAATAGAAAAAGAAAATCTTAAAAAATTGAAAACCCCCCAAAAGCTTTATAAAAATTTATAAAAATCAAAGAACAATGGTTTATATTTTTAAATTTTCTTTATATTAGTATTTTTATATTAAAATTAATTTGGAGAAATTTTGATAGTGTTTGATATTTTTCATTTCCATTTTTATTTCAGCCTATTATTTTATCCTTGTTTTAAGGTATTTTTGACTTTAAAATATATAAAAATTAGAAAAATTAACTAAAATTTCACAAAAATTGTAAAAAATTATTTAAAACCCAAAATATTTAATTCTACAATTTTTGGTACTTTTTTCTACTATTCATATCTATCTTATCTATTATTGTATACATACTTCTATATATCTTGTATTATATATTTTAGAAGAGAAAGAAATAAAAAATATAAAATATTTAAAAAATATATAAAGATATATATATATATATAAAGTTAAAAACTAAAAAATATTTTTTTTTTGATTAAATAACAATTAAAACTCACATTATTTGGACTAATATTGTGCATAGCTATATATACACGTAGGTCTATAGTTTTTATTTATAAATAATATAAAAGTGCTACATCATGTGTTCCTTGTGTTAGACACCCTATTCTACTTATCACTATATGACCATTTTTGTAGGGTTTATAATAAATTTTGATCCACATTGTATCTTTACTTACTTTTATTTGTAGGTTGATTGCTGATCAACCGACGTTTCTCGTGGGTCGCCACAATGACAATGTGTCTCCTCCCTCTGTGAGACATATCCACACCTAACAAAATCTCTATTATATAATAGCGTCGTTGTTGGGGAGTAACAGATTGTAGCATAATTTTGTATACATGGATGTCCACTATTTACTTGCATTTTCATGTTTTTTGTTCTTTGATAATTTATTTACTGTTCTAATTCATTTTTCTTTTAAATCTTTCTTCTAAGTGACCGCTTGACGAGGGCTATCACTTAGGATGTGGGCGCACCTGAAATGAGCGAAGGTCGAATTTCTCTTTTTGAGCTGACCAGGGGGAGAGTAGGAAAGAAGAACAAGGAAGGAGGAAAAGAGCATACTTAACATAGAAATTTCCATTTTTTACTGAGAGAGAGATTTAATTTCAACAAAATAATTTGTAATTAAATTGTACACTACTCTCTACACTACAAGAGGTCCATTGCTTGGGAGTCTATTCACTTGGGGGCCTCCTATCGGATTTTTCGTGTTTTATCACTTTTATTTTATTTATTTCCTATGATTTGAGATTTCTGCATTTATTTATATTTGTTTTCTATGAGTGAGCCATTAGACAGTAGGTTGCTTGACTCGGTAGCTAGGTTCAAAGCCCTAAAAACATTGCATGCACCTATAGTGATACGTGCTTGGACTTAATCAAAAATTAATTGTCGGTTATTTGGACTTGAGATCGAGCACCGAGAAAAGTGTTATACAATGCTTGCAGGATCTACTGTGGCGGACATCGATGCACTTCAGAAATCGAACATTTGGATCTCATTTGTGAATAACTAGCATTTGATTCTTCCCGATAACAACAACTATTATTTAGGACGCTTTATCTCTTCTACATATCGCCATATAGTATAATTATTTCAATTCTGCCTTACATCACGCATGGAGAGAGCTGGGAAGCACTGTGTATCTCTATCTTTGCATGTATCATTAGTTACTGAGGTGAGATTTCCATCTTCATGACGACTTGCACGAATTTTCTGTCCTCTCCCCTTGTGTTTATATCACTTATTACATAAAGAAAAAATACGAAAAAATGTTAGATAACTTGATCTGAAAATTACACAAAAACATTAAAAACCCAAAAATTAAAAAAGGGATTGGTAAATAAATCTGACCTTAAATAAAATTAGTAACGAACCACTCCTTGTTTGGGGTTCATAAAGCTCACATTGTTTTTAGGTACACTCCAAACTGAGTAAGGTATGACCCGCTAAGGATAACATCCCAAATCCCGATTTTGGCGCCTTGATTATCACCTTGGTTGGTGAAGTATTGGCGCTTCTATCGTACGTGACTGAGTAGGGCCTTGTCGATCACGGTGCAACCGCCTTGTGTGGGGCATCTGACTTGGTCTGAAGTACTGAGCATAGGCCATGCCCTCACGGGAGTGTCTGTCTCATCGGTTGGCGTCCGAGTAGGTCCTTGCACGCTCACGGGTGAATCCATTGTGAGCGAGGTCCGAAGTATTAGCTTCTCCTATTGGCTTACCTTCTCTATTTCTTTGGCTGAGTAGCCGCCCAGGCACGAGATCAAGGACCTTTAAAGCACACAAATCACAGGTTATAAATGAGCTGAAATAAGCATGAGGCACTTTCCTGGTAGTACACATGCTCCTAAAGGGTTAGCATACTTAAGGACTTGTTATAAGATTGCTCGAAAATAACAAAAAAATTGAAAAAATAAAAATGGCCAAACTCGAACGGCTTCACATGTGTTGAGTGGGTGAACCTATCATTGTTTTGTGTTAGTTTGAATTAGAATTAAGGTTCAAAGATCTGTCCTCCACTGTGTGTGCCTTTTTCTCACTTTCTTCTCTTTGATTCCCTACTTGACCCCCTTCTCATTAAGAGCCTTCTACTGTTTTACACTTCCTTTATTTCATGGTTGACCTCCGTATCATTATTCCAATCGTGATCTCCTCTTAACCTTCGAGTTGGCAACACATGGATGGCTTAGTCGGGACCCCGATGACGCCAACATCGATTCCATATGCTCGTCACCTCTTATAATTCGGATTGATTCATGAGAACCCATTTAAGACTCTATGAACCGATCTCTAGACTCCCCATATTCTCCAATAAATAGGGATCACTCTTGTCCCGAAACCTACCCATTTTGGAAGGCAATTGATTTCACTTCATACACACTACAATCCTTAATGAAAATATGTGTTGCCTTTAACAGAGACCGATTTGTTACTTATCATACCTCTATACAGATTAATTACGGCATTACTTCATTTGCAGACCTAGAGCCCAATCTGGAGCCAGAAATTATGATAGAATAAGGTTCAGGATCAGAAAAGGAGATGGCTCCAGAGGAAAAGGGAAAGGACCACAACCACCACCTCAGTCAGATCAGGGTTCGCAACTGGACCAGAACTTAGTGATGCTCAGATCCTTACTCTATTCAAGCAATTCATCATCAGCATACAGATCAATCTATAACACAAGTTGCTTTCCAAGTCATGCTTAATGACTTGAGGAGAAGAGGAGAGAACCGAGAAGAATTTGAAGCAAATCCCGAAGGTGGAGGCGGAGGAGGCCCTGCATATGAGCCACAAGTAGAGCGTCCCAAGTCGACTCTCAAAGAAACATACAATCCTAGGGCGCGACAAGTCACTGAATGCGTCTAGATTCCTGCAATCCATGCCCATTTCAAATTGAAGCATTAGTCACTGGCGCTCTTACCCACCTTCCGAGGAAACTCCAATGAAGAACCATAAATTCATCTAAAATAGTTCAGGAGAATCTGTGGCAAAACTCCCTACCCTAGTATACCTCTTAAGGTAGTCAAGATGATGACATTTCCCTTCAACCTTCAGGATAAGGCCCTTCATTTGATAAACCACTTGGGGAAGGTCGTCACCACCTGGGAAGAACTAACATCAACCATTTTGCATAATTACTATCATCTGGGGTGACATAATTAGATGCACGCCTATATAGCAAACTTCACCCAAGCTACTCACGAATCTATCCTTGAGGCTTGGGAGAGGTTTATTGAGCTACAAGAGAAATGCCCCCATCACGATATTCCTAGGACCAACCTGGTCCAACATTTCATCAGGGAAATTACAATAGAAAGTCAAAAGCTTGTGGATGTCGCATGTGGTGTCTCACATTTTAACAAAGATGAGGATGTCATTTGGCAAATCTTTGAAGAAATGGCTGAAGGGGAGGCCGCTCTATCGTCATCCCGTGCCTATCAGCTCCAGCCATAAGATATTCAAAATCCTATGCATATGGCAGCATCCCACAAGTCGGACAAGGATGAGAGATCCAATATGAGCATTATCAGGAGCCACCTGCCCAAAGTAGACATCATTGAGAAATGATGACAAGACTTGGAGAAACTTGCTGTGATTGAATGGAGAATGCTGAACCTGGACAACTAGATCAAATCACCAAGCAGCTGGAGCTGCTAGTGAGTACAATCAACTTTTACAATGCTGAGTTTGCATCAGCCTCCACTCCAACTGAGACGAAGGAACATGCACAGTCACACTCTCATCAACAGAGTCAGCCCAATCCAACGGTTCAACACGTCTACTACGTGTAAGCCCCAGAGCCATCAACTCCCCAGCTGTCACATCAGTAGCTGGTTGTCTACCAGCTAGAGCCCCAATACTTTCCAGATCAGTTCTCCCCTCCATCACATCTTATTCAAGAGGTGAACGGTGTGTGGATGAAAGATGCACAACCATCCTTTCCAGGAGAACCTCAAGAGGGTCAGGTTGCTAACTCTCGCCAGTTCCCTCAATAACAAGGAGGGAGGTTTGTCCAAAACAACTAGCCTCAACAACAATACCGACAGTCTCCACAATTCCATGGCTATTGGAGACAGAACCTGTACCAACAACCACAATATAGACAATACCGACAAAACCAACAGTATATGGTTATGACTTATGAGCAGCACCCTCCTCAGTAGTATCAACAACATAATCCTTCTCCTCAGTATCATCCGCAGTACCCCAACTAACAGTCTCAGTACCATCAACAATACAAGTGTATCCAAAACGTTGAGTTATCTGAGGCTGCATCTCCAGTGAACCCTGCCTTGGACTGTCTGGCCCAACTTGTCAAGGGCCTTGCAGATCTCAATCAGAAGTTGGATGATTTCACTGCCACCAAGACCTCCAATCCCGCACATGTGGAGTCAAACTAAAATAATTTTAAGAAGAAAGAGAAGGTAGTCTGTGAAGTTCCCATCGGTCTTATAGAGACAGATACACATAATTTGTTTTTATCTAACGATTGTCACTCTCAGGAGTGGTAGGACCTTGCAGCCATCAACCACGTACAAGAGGAAGAATAAAGCAACCATGAGGAGCCGTCTTCTTCTTCTGCATCATCTAGACCAGCATCCAAACTAGGTGAGGAAGATGAAGAAGGAGAATCACCACCAAAAATAAAAAAATAAGTCAAAGTGAAAATGCCAAAAAGATAGCACCAACAACAGCAGCCGAAGCACCATATAGCCAGTCTTTGAGGAGACTGCACCTGTAGTTGATCTGACACTAGCTGATGGAGCCTCGTTTGAAGAATTTGGATGCCTGCCTTTCCTAGATGAGTCTGCTAATTTTAGTCATCATACAACCTAATGTAAGCACAGATTCTGTTATAAATAAGAACACTATTTGCACTGCTGCTTTGACCCTGTACATATTCTGTTTCCTGACGCAATGAGAAAATCCAAAAAAATTAAAAATTTGAAAACGGCCTTGTCTAACCCTGATGTGGTGGAAATCATTCAGAATCTTGTTCTTGAAATGCCTATTCTCAAAGACATCAAGTACATGCACAACATCAAGAAAAGTTTAAGGGAGGAATGTACCTCAAAGAGATAGCCGTGAAAAGCTCGTGAAAGAAATGTAAAGCTCATTCTCACCATCGTTATAGTAAATGCAATCAATAATATCCCAACAAAGAAGAAGGGCATGGGAGATCTTCTACTCATATGTCAGATGTTTGACCAAGAAGTCGACCAAACCCTACTTCATAGTGGATCCTCAATCAACCAGATGCCCACTTCAGTACTCAAGGAATTTGGGTTAGGACCGCTCAAGTTCACTAGAATGATTCTGCAGTTTGCGAACACATCCAATAAGCGGCCTCGAGGAATCCTGGAAGATTTCGTCGTCACCATTCATGGAATGTAGTTCCGTACAGACTTCATAGTTCTAGACATGGACACTTCAGCCCCTTTTCTTCATACCCTGATAATCCTTGCATGACCGTTCCTTCGAATGATCGAGGTAGTGGTAAATTATGACACTAGACAGATAACATTTTGTTCAAATAGTGATAAAGTGTAGATTGAGATGATCTAAATGCCTAAGCCTTGAGCATCTACATCAGGCAAGATTGAGACAACAATGCAGTAAATAGAAGACTGTGACTTTTTGGTTGAGATCTGCTATACGAATCTGTTCATGGATGACATTGGAACCCAAGTGTTCCTCTCCACAAAGGAAGTCTTGAATAACATAGTCAAGTTCCCATATGTCCTTGAAGTTGACATTTTTGATGACTTTTTCTGATGAATACATTCATGGACACTTGTCCTTGGCAGAGCAAGACGACATCATTGAAAATTTCTGCAAAAAGGATTCAATCATCGAAGATTTTTGTGCTGCACTATACTCAGAACCTACAGTGCCCATGGTGGACACACTACAGATGAAAGACTCAACACCATCACCCTCCATAAGAACATAAGTCACCACTGAGCTGAACAAATACCCACCTAAACTCAAACGACTTCCATCAAACATGAAGTATGCCTTCCTTGCGGGGGCACCGAATATTTTCCACGTAATCATCAATTCACAATTAACTAAGGAACAAGAATTTGGTCTGCTCGAGGTTATAGAAAGAAATCACAAGGACATAGGCTGGAAAATTGCAGATCTCCATGGGATAAACCCCAGATTGTGGTCGCATCAAATATACCTTGAAGAAGATAGTAAGCCCTCTCACGAATTTCTGCGCAGATTAAATACAATCCTGCAGGAGGTCGTGATGAACGAGATAACGAAATGTGTGATGCGAGATTCATATATCCCATCCGTAATTCAAAATGGGTGAGTCCCTTGCATGTTGTACCTAAGAAGTCAGGGATCACAATGATCAAGAATGACAAAGGAGAGGAGATCACAACCAGAGTTCCAACATAATAGCGCGTCTATGTAGATTACCGGCATTTGAATTTAGCAACTGAGAACGATCATTTTCCACTCCCCTTCGTCGAACAAATAGTCGAAAGACTGGCCGCGAAGGAATAATTATGTTTCTTGGATTGATAATCTGGTTATAATCAGGTCACCATTGCTCCTAAAGATCAAGAGAAGACAACCTTCACCTGTCCATTCGGGACATATGCCTTTCGCAGAATGTTGTTCGGGTTATGCAATGCTCCAGCGATGTTCTAATGATTTATGTTGGTAGTATTTTCAGATATAGTGGGGAGTTTTCTCAAGGTCTTCATGGATGATTTCTCGATCTACGGAGACAGCTTCGAGCAATGTTTAGCTTACCTAGACTGATTTCTGAAAAGATGTTGTGAAGTGAACCTTGTGCTCTTGTGGGAGAAGAGCTGTTTTATGGTGACTGAAGGTATTAAGCTTGGTCATGCCATCTCAAAGTGTGGCATGGAGGTTGATCCTGTAGATGGAACTTATTTCAAAATTAGAGCCTCCTACAAATTTGAAGCATGTTAGATCATTCTTAGGGCACGTCGATTTCTACTGACGATTCATCAAAAAATCCAACAAAATCGCCCGACCCCTGACTGAGCTTCTAAGCAAGGAGACCGATTTTATTATCGATGACCGAGTCCTCCATGCCTTTACCCAATTGAACAAAATAATCACTCAAGCCCCTGTACTTCAACTGCCTGACTGGTCTTCACCATTTGAGATCATGACTGATGCTTTTGATTATGCAATTGGGGTAGCTCTAGGACAGAGGAGAAATCATATTCCATTTGCTATTCACTATACCAACAAAAACCTCGATGAAGCACAAAGAAACTACACTGTCAATGAAAAAGAGCTTCTAGCGGTAGTATTTGGCCTGGATAAATTCAGATCCCATTTGCTTGGATCCACAGTTATAGTATATGCAGATCACTTGGCCATCAAGTATCAATAAGCCAAGAAGGATGCCAAACCACGATTAATCAGATGGATCCTTCTACTCTAGGAATTTGACCTTGAAATTTGTGATAAACCTAGAGTAAAAAATGTGGTGGCCAATCACTTGTCAAGATTGCAAGAGCTAGACACTTGAGCATAGCTTGTTGCCGATCATAGAGACTATTCTAGATGAAGCTATTTTTTCAGTTACTCCGCTCCCCTAGTTCACCGATGTTGTGAACTTTCTTGTATCCAAGAAGACTCCAAAAGATTGGCCTATGCTAAAAAGAGACAAGTTTTTGTCAGAAATCCATTTCTACCAGTGGGCAGATCCATATCTTTTTCGTGAGAGAGATGACTGCATCTGGAGAAGATGCATTCCTCAGGAGGAAGTCCACAGTATCATCGAGCATTGCCATTCCAGAGAATCAGGAGGACACCACTCTGGAAGAATAACGACAATGAAAGTTATACATTGCGACCTTTGGTGGCCAACTTTGTTTAAAGACGCACAAGATTTTGGTAAGCATTGCACTGACTGTTAGAGACTAGGAAGTACCATTGCAATGAGAGACACAATGCCCCAGAAATACATTCAAATTTCGGATGTATTTGACGTGTGGGGCACTGATTTCATGGACCCCTTCCCTACCAGCCAGGGATTTGATTACATTCTTCTCATTGTCGATTATGTAATCCGTTGGGTGGAAGCTACCCCAAACCAAACCGTCGACAGTCCTACAGTCTGTCGATTTCCAAGAGATCACATCATTGCAAGGTTCGGGATACCCAAAATCTTAATATCTTATGGGGGTAGCCACTTCATCAACAAAGAGGTGAAGAAGCTGACACGTGAATTCTGCAGTGAACATCGCGTCACTTCTCCATACCACCCACAATCCAATGGCCTGGCTGAATTTTCAAATATGGATAGAAAAATAATTCTACAAAAGCTCGTACGACCCAACAAGCACAATTGGTCGTAGTTGCTGGACTTGGTACTTTGGGCCTATCGGACCGCATATAAGTCGTCGTTAGGAATTTCTCTCTACCACCTAGTATATGGCAAGACATGCCATCTACTCATAGAACTTATTCACAAATCATTATGGGCAATCAACATCTGTAATTTGGATTCCAAGAAGGGAGGATAGAACTGAAAGTTGGATCTGAATCAACTCCTTGAATTGCGCAAGTATGCATATGATAAGAGCCTGATGTATAAAGAAAAGGTCAAGAAGTGGCATGAACAAGCATATCCACCGCAAGATCATTGAGCCAGGACAGAAAATTTGGTTGTTCGATGCAAAACTCAAACTATTCCCAAGGAAATTGAAGAGCAATTGGACAGGTCCATTCATAGTGAAACAGGTGTGTGAGATTGCAAGTATAGTCATATCCAGTTTGTCAGATGATGCACAACCATTCGTGATCAACTTACAACTTCTGAAGCCTTGTCTCGAACATGATACATTTATGTCTGTGGTCGATTCAATTCAGGTGGTCCTAGATGGAGAACACACTGCCAAGGCATCTACTCAATCAGACGAGGCCAACAAAAATAATTTTGAATAGTTAATCATTTTCTTCGTTTCTTCTTTTCATTTTTTTATTTTATTCTTCAGAAAAGTCGCATTCATCCCATACATCATTGCTATACTTAGGATATGCTTCAT
This sequence comes from Ottelia alismoides, assembly GCA_037367405.1. NCBI lineage: Eukaryota > Viridiplantae > Streptophyta > Magnoliopsida > Alismatales > Hydrocharitaceae > Ottelia > Ottelia alismoides. The sequence goes on along the minus strand of JAZKJV010006915.1, from coordinate 370,149 downwards.
CCAAATATAGGGGGGATGAATGCATTTGGGTGCTCATTCTTTAATCTCTCGCCTATCTCCTCAACTTTTGACATTCTTTCTAGACTTAGGGATATCTTACCCTAAGTATGGGAGGGAGACAGGCTGAGCCATTGAGTTATTCATTTATTCATTTCCCACCCTCGACCCTCCATGCATTTGTATACAGACTGCTAAACTTAGGATTTATTGATCCTAAGTATAGGAGGGAAGGCCGACTTCTTATTCTTTATTCCTTACAATATAGACTTTTCTATACATAGTACAAGTTATGTCTTCCTTACTCTTCGATCTATGAGGACATAACTCATGCTAAGTATAAGGGGGTCAATATATACTATGTATATATTCTAGTCATAACTCATACTTTTGTATTTTAAATAGATATTACTAAGACATAGTAAATATATATACAAATTCATTAAATAGTGAGTGTTAAAATTACTAACTACAACTGAGCTAAACTACTCTGGTAAATACGAGATGCGTGCCAGTGTAAATATTTGTACATATTTTCATAGCCAAAACCTTTTAGTTTCAAAATACCAAAAACATTTGAAAATCAAAAATACCAAAAACATTTTCAAAATCTGTTTGAAAACTTAATAAAAATTTCAAAAGTTCGAAAAGTGCATTACAAAAACATTATACATAGCATGAGCATTTTTCGGAATAATCTAGCTGATTAAACAAGTCCGAATAAAGTCTAAAAATCAGAGCTTATTATAGACCTCAATACACTTAATTTCAGAAGAACATTGAGGATCGGAATTGGAGATACTTCAGGATACCTTGACTTATTTCTTTAGATTCCATAAGACTTTTCATGAGTCAATCAATGTGCCTAAATAGAACCCTTCATATCATCCATACGACTCTTGAGACAGTGACTTGACTGGAATCGTACCTAGAACTTAGCTCAACCTAGATGGACTGTTGAAAAATCTTGGGGTCTAAGTCGGGACGATGCAAGGCCGCTTCATCAAGGGTGGCTTAGGATCTATTCTTGGGGAGTGCCCACACTGGTACTCTAACCCACTTCTTCTGATAACAATGATATGTAAAGACTGGAGATGGATCGAAACGATGCTTCGAATGAGTGATGGTCTACCGGCACGACTTTTTCTATGACATCAAAATTGTGTGTGGAATAAAAGATGCTATATCCACCATGGCACAAATAAGAATGCATATGCTATGCAATGTCAAAGAAAATATCCAAAGAAGCCTTTGACCAAAAACTCCACAAATATGAGCTTTAGAAAGTGCCTGCTTCTTGGTGAAGATCCGGTTACACTGACCAACTTCACGTGGGAATGAAGACTACATTGGTCAACTCCCACTTCTCTTCCCATTCTTCTAACTTCCTATCCCCTTCGGTTGTAAATACCGGAAGCACCTGACCTTATAAGGAAATATCTAGCCACACGAGGATGAGTTATTAGAAGAGCAGGCACCTTGGTAGTTCAATGGTTTTGTCTTAGGAGAGCTGAACAATTTCACCCACATGGTTCTATCATTTCAAGGTAGCAAGAGTATACGACAGAGAGGATGGTTATGACCTGGCTGTGAGTTGGACTGAATAATAGGAGTATGGAACCTAGAGGCTGTCTTGTCACAAATCCTAACCTCGAAGTGGTTCCGAACACATCATTAATCCAAATGTCTTCTCTGTGCTCCAAACATTGGCATTATTAAGAAAAGTTTAAGAGTAAAAATTATTACAATTTATTTGTTTTTATTTACTTTATTTCCTTCTTTGCACTTACATGCAATAGTGTTTGCTAGAGACTAGTAAAGACAAGTATAGGGGGTGATGAATCTCCATTTCATCATATTTATTCTTTCATTTTGGCCTTTGAACCCTAGTGGAATGCATAAATATATCATTAATTTCCTAAAATAAATGTTCAATAATCTGTACCAAATATTATATAAAATATTGCATTTTTATAGTAATTATTTCCAAAATAAAAGAATAAAGGAAAGAAAAAGAAAAAGAGTGAAGTGTCAAGGGCACTGAAGTGACCCTAACCCCCGAGACTCAGTCATCATGATGACTTAGTCCACAAGGAATAAAATAGGGGGAAATAGGTAGACTAAGTGTACAGAAAACACAAACAAATCACTCTACAAAGTAGACTAATAATTACATTTCGGGACCTATTTTATTATTTACTATTTACACCTTAAATAAAGAAACTTTATACATAAAATTTGTATATAATAATGTATAGAAAAATAAAAAATTGAGTTTGTACAAAAATAATACACCGTGTACAAAATATACTTTGAATAAAATCCTAAAACCCAAACTTCACACACCCATATTTTCCTAATAAGAACTCAAAATGTATGAAAATCACCTTTAATTGTATATGAATTTTAATAAGCTATTTAATGAATGTATTTTATATTTTTCAGAGACAAGATATGAAAGTTAGGTTTTGGACCCCTATAGTATAATATACCCGATTAAAATAATAATTTTATTATTTTTTATAATTTTTATAATTTTATATTTTTATAATTTTGTAAATATAATTTATAGTATATGTAAATATTATAATTAGACTAAAACCATAAATAAAACATTAAAATAAAATGTGTATATAAAATACATAGATAAAAATATAATAATTATTTCTATATAGTAAGTATTCCTATTTATTTAATTGTATATATTATATCTTAAAAATATAATTAAGCATCTAAAAATAAGTTGCAATTTTATAAAATAAGAGAATAAAATATTAGAATGAAAAATTCAAAATAAAATTATAATCACAACATAGGTTAATATACCAATAAAGGAAACCCTAAAAAATTAACTTATAACTAAACACCTCTAAAAATAAATAAAAATGCGCATAAAATACTACAAAAAATTAGAAATATTTTCTATTTTATAACCTAGAAATAATAAAATCAACTGCTATTTATTATCTATTTTCCAAGGCAATTTTGCCTTGGAATTTCCTAGTTGGTCCACATGGACCAACCAGGCGCGACCTTTTGTTGACCTCGGTCAACTGTCTGGCCTACACTCTGACTTATGTTAGAGCTTCAAGAGGCCACCCTTTCACCATTTTCTCCACTTCTCCACCCTCACTCATTACCCTCAATACCACCATGTTGTTGTAGCCCCTTCGTCCCACATCTTTGCCCATCACCGAATCCTCACCAACCCTTGTGCAATCTCACGCCATTACTCCTCGAAACACCCTCCCAACTCGCATATAAATATACTCATGGTTTGTGGTAGGGAGAGCAAGCGGAGGAGGCGAATCCACCCCACCGCTAGAGTGTCGCCGACTGGTTCTGCTCCTCGCTTCTCAGGCCAGTTGAGCCTCCCTTTTCCTTCATTCCTATGTAATATTGTAGTTTAATTTCTCTTATGTAGCTTTAATTTGAATAATAATCAAGCGATTAACGCTGAATTCGACAGTCCCCAATTCGTGGAGTTTAGCCTCCCGGTCAAAATCACACGTCGTTGATCCGTCCCAACTTCCATGCCTTCTCGTTCCTCTTCACGTTCTCCATCGATTCCCCTAAAAATCTCCTTGAATGAAGCCCTGATTCTAGGAGTCAGAGCTACTTCCGTCAGAGCTCCCTCCTTCATTCCATATTCCATGTTATTTCGAGTAAACCCTGGGTCGAGGAGATAGCCCTCACACCCAAGAGTGTTTTGGTTATGACTTACAACACTGACGATGCCCTTGGACCTCAACGATAACTTGTAGTTGCTCCAGGTGACTTAACCTCGACGGAGCATCTAGCTCCTTCTCGCCTCGCCTAGACCCTACAACCGCATGTAGAGGAAGCCCAGCTTCCTGTTGGGTATGTCAAAGGAGAGAACAACTACCAGAGCTCAGAGAACGACGGATCAAAGCCCACCGGAGATGTGTTCTTGCTGGTTCTTGCAGAGTCCCTCGTTATCGTTCGATCAAGAACAACTGTTCAGATCTAATGTGGGCCGTTGATTTCCCGCGAAGGGGTCCGCGAAGGAGGCGTACGATCGTATACGTGGCGAATCCATGATGGTTGGATCACAATGAATAAGTGGGTAAATTACATAACCACCCTCCACCTTTTTGTAATTAATAAATGGTCCTGTAAATATTTTAATTAGTTTAAAAACTTTTGGATAAATTGCACGTAGCTGCCTGAACATTCTATATACTATAATTTAGTCCCTACCAATGTCACGTGCACGCGCACATTTTATCTTTTAAAAATTACATGGCAACCCTCGCATCTTTATGTATTTATCTTTTAATATTTAAAATTTAAATATCGGTTTTAATCTTTTGGTAAAATTACATTGGGACCCTCGCCTTTATTTATATTTGCAATTATACCCTTACTAGACCAACTATTTTTGTGAGTTGTTTTCTATTTATTAAAAATAGTAGTTGTGCCGCAAAAATTACAAAAAATATGACTGGTACCAGGATGCATGCTTCATCACGCTATAATTTTACATTTGCATTTTATACCCTTACTTATTTTTAAAAATCAAATATTGCCCAATCAGTCCATGTTTATCTTTAAAAAGCCAAAAAAAATATAAAATCATTTTGAAAAATTCCCCAAAAAATATAGCAGGCTTATTTAACTATTATTAACCTTCAGAACAAAAATCACTAAAAATAGAAAAAAATGCTAAAAATTTGAAAAACCACCAAAACCTCTATAAAATTTTATAAAATTCCCAAAATCCTAAAAAATGTTGTTTTATTTTATATTTTTCTTTACATATTTAATTTATTTTAAAATTAATTTGGAGAAATTTTGATACTATTTGGTATTTTTCCTCTCCATTTTGATTTCATTCTCTTATTTTATCCAAATTTTAGATTTTTTTACTTTAAAAATATATAAAATCAACAAAATTAACTAAAAAGTCACAAAAACAGAAAAAAAGTATTAAAAAAACCAAAATATTTTATTATGAAAATTTTTGTTATTTTTAGTACGATTCATATCAGTTTTATCTATTATTGTATATATACTTCTATATGTCTTGTATTTAATATTTTAAAAGAAAAAGAAATTTAATATACAAAAAATATAAAAAAATATATAAAGATATATATATATATATGTATATATAAAGTTAAAAACAAAAAATATAATATTTACTTAATTAATTAAAAATTAAAACCCACATTATTTTGACTAATATTGCGCATACCTATATATTCACATATACCTATATTATTTATTTATAAATAATATAAAAGTGCTACATCGTGTGTTCCTTGTGTTTGACACCCAACTCTGCTTATCACTATACAACCATTTTTGTAGGGTTTATAATAAATTTTGATCCCCATTGTATCTTTACCGCCTGACTTTTATTTGTGGGTTGACTATTGATCAACTGAGGTTTCTCGTGGGTCTCCATAGCGACACTGTGTTTCCGCCATGTGTGAGACATATCCAGACCCGCATAAAATCTCTGTTATAGCCCGGGCCGACCAATCACAAAATTCGAATTTCAGAAATAAAAGAAAAATTGATTAAAATTAGTAATTGATTTTAAAATAAAAAGTTATAAAAATGAAAATCGTTAGTAAATTTACAAGCATTTTTTAAGATTTCTAATAATTTTGAACAATATATATTTTATTATATACAATACATGTTAGTATGTATAGGTACAATATACCTACATATTATATGCATGTATTTTTTATTTTGTTAATTTTACATAAAAACATTAAAATTTATATTTTATTTATTTATGAAATATATTAAAGTACATAAAAACATTTTATTATATTTTTACAAATCAAAAATAGGGGTTAATAATTCGTATTATGTACAACATATATAAACTTGATGCTACTGTACAATGAAGTCTTAATTTTATTTTTATTTTATTCTATAGTTTATGAATTTTATTTCAATTTTACATAATTATTTGGAATATTTACAAGGTTCTAAAAAATTATATATAAAATTTATACAAAATAAATAAATAAATAAACAAATACCTAAATATAGATATTTGCACTGTACAACCATAAACAATTTAATTTTGCAAATTTTTATTATTTTGAATTTATTTATTTACATGTTTTATCAAGGAAATAATTTTTTTAAATATTTTTAATGATGATATATATAGGACAAATAGGGGATGTTATGTACATCGAATATTCTTGGAAATTTTGTGTTGGAATAAATAAGGACCCATCTCTCCCTACTTCGTTCCTTATCAATCAGGTCAATACTTGACATTTTTCATAGTTCGGGTTTGTCTGTATTTATTATATAATTACATATATTTTATATTTCTTTTCTTTCTCTTTTCTTCTTTATTCATTTATTTTGCATAAATATATTTTAATTACATAATATTAATAAAAGAATGCATAGTGCAAATTTATTGGATTTATTATATATTTACAGCTATTTTGCATAGGGATTTCTGCTAAAATGAGAGAATAAAGGATGCATTTCATGGATTCATCATTCCCATATTTTTAGCTTTGCTAGTCCCTTAGCAAACACTTATTAGGAAAAGAGGTGAAAACAAAAGTAAAGAATAGAAAAAGGAAGAAAGGAGAATTAATGTTGATTACTAAAATTATCTTCAAAAATTGTAGTATAGATCTCAGTAAGACCTTTGCATTATTAGGTTGGCGGAACCTTTTTGGGAAATAGATTTAGGACTTAACAACCTTTAAGTTCTACAATTCTATAGTCAGGTTGCTTCAATAGTCAGGTCAAAACAAGTCTACATGCGCAAACTTTTATGACTATGAATCTCTACATGTACTGTGTATGTAATGTATAGCTCTCCACCTCAAAAATGGCAAAGAAATAACCTCACTCAACATGGTAACTCTAGTCCCTCCATCTAGCAACTCTTTCCTCGAGGAGTGGGGTAATCCTTTCTATGTTCAAGGGCAACCAGCTCAAGAAGAAGGGGGCAGAAGAGAATGGATCGTGGCTAGTGTATCCAGGTATCCCTTTGACTTGATCAGTGTAGCCAAGTCTCCAGCTGCAAGCTTTCATGTGATGAGACGATAAATCACATAAGCTTTTCTTATTCAACTATCTACACTCCGGCAAGCATTTTATTTTCAATCAGGCATGTCCCTTTACAATATGTGTAGCATGTATATAAGGAGTTTTTCTTTTGAGCTAGTATACTATACCTTTTTTGAAGCATTATCGCAACCCCGTAACGTCATGTCCTTAGACCTCAATGCTACTGGACCATGTTGAGATGGAAATCCCTCCCTAGATGGGGACGAGTGTTTCCACTAGTTATAACATACTTGTCCACTATTATGCCTCCTCACCGCCTCATCCATGAAGAGATACGTGTATAGTGTGTGTCCAAATCAAGCCACTTTCTGTAAGGGTCATGTGTGCCTCGAAATATTCTACTTAGACCAATCAAGATGACATGCGAATATATCCTTGTGGACTCAAAGAATTAAGTCGCTAGGACCTGAAGCGTCTCAACTCGAAATCCTACAAGGTTCCGCTGAAGTTAAGTTGATTAAGGTTTTAACCAAGATCCATTCTTCAACTTTATTCTAGACTAGTTTAAATGTTAACATGGATTATGAAGAATGCATATGCACATGCAAAAGGTATTTACAAAACAATCGAAAAGAAAAGAAAAAAAAAGACAAAAAAACTTTTTGAAAATCTTTTCACAGAAATTTTGCAAGTTTTTATTGATTTATTAATCTTTCAAATTATTAGGTATTTTGAAAAAGAATGAAATGAAAGTTTTTACAATAATATATGTATTTACATTGATTTTTATACAAAAACTTTATACAAGATCGATATGCAAGATTCTACAAGGAGAATATTTACAAGTTTTATGTACAAGTTTTACAAGTGTATTTCATCTTATTTTTTATTAAAGGATTTTATATACAAAAGAATTTTATATAAAGATTTTAATTTACAAAAGAATTTTATTTTACATACACATGAATTTTACAAGTTTACAAAAAATAAATTTTTTATACCCATACATGATAACCCACGTGACAAAATATTTTACAAAAATGTTTCAAAAAAATTTAAATTTTTTTAAAATATTTTCAAAATATTTTTCAAAATTAGTTTTACAAATGGTTTTACAAATCATTGTACAAATAATTTTTCAAACGAGTTTTTGCAAACATTTTATTTTCAAACATTTAACAAACATTTATACAATATACATTATTTTGATACAAAAAATAATTTACAAACATTTTACACGCAAAAAAATTTTACTGATATTTTACAAGATTTAGGACAAAAAGAACTTTGCAAAGATTTTTACAAACATTTTTACAAAAAGTTTTGCAAATCTTTTTACACAAATAATTTTACAGAGAGTTTACAAAAAATACAAAAAATTTTACACACATTTTTGTAAACATTTTTATTCCAATTTTATAAATAATAACCATATTATTAACCCCAAAGTACGAGTTTTTGCTAAAGTATATATACAATATATACGACACCCCCTATACTTAGCTCGAACTATGTCCTCATAGTGATCAAATGAGAGACAAAGGAAGGCATAACTCGTGAAAACTGAAAATAAGCCTATAGTACATAGACTCAAAGAATGGAAAAATAAAATGAATAGAAGTCAGCGATCCCCGTATACTTAGGATCAAATAATCCTAAGTATAGAATACTGTACAAATGGGAAAGACTGAGGAAGAGAATATACATGAAATTAACGACTCGACTTGTCCCACCCTATACTTATGGTAAAAGATCCCTATGTATAGAAAAGAATATCAACGTTGAGGGACAAGTGAGATGATAATGAAAGAAGTAAAAAACAGATATCACCTCCTCTATACTTATGGTCGGATGTACCAAAGTATAGGAAACAAAACAGAGGTAATAGAACAAAAAGGAATATGAACAACATATGTCAAACACCCCTATACTTAGGATAAATCACATCGTAAGTATAACAAGAATCTTAAGTGAGACCTGGAGTGTTAAAAAACAGAAGAATGAAAGAATAAAATAGAAAAAAATAGATATACAAAGGAGCAGACAGAAATATAACTCAGTATGACATGCAGAAGATGAGAATCAAAGAACACATCTCATACAAAATGAATTGGAGCAACATCAACGGTCAATAGGTCATGATCAAGAAAAGGCTTCAGGCGTTGACCATTGAACTAAAAGGTGGACTCAGATGACAACTCGGATATGTAAATGGTGTTGTTGTTGTACACCTTTCTGACTAAATATGGTCCCTTCCACTTGCTCTGTAATTTTCCTAGAAATAATTTCATGCGTGCATCAAATAGCCATACTCTTTGTTTCGGCTCAAACTGCTTATGGATGATGTGTGAATTATGCCATATATTCACTCTACCATCATAATGTAGGCTACTCGAAAATGTTGCATCTCTAAGATCCGCCAGGGCGGCCAACACTACTCTCCTCTGATCTCCTACACTCTTTGGATCCAATAATATCTCAGGGACTACCCATAGTGACTCATGTTTTATTTCACATGTAAGTGGCATGTCTTTCCATAAATGAGTCGAAATGGAGATGTACCCAAAGGAGTCTTGAATGATGTTCCATAGGCCCACAAGACCAAGTCTAAAAGTTGTGACCAATCCTTTCAGTCTGGGTGGACAATATCGTCTTGATCTCTTGGTTCAAGACCACAACAAGACCATTCGTCTGTGGATGATATGGAGTGGCAAGGGTATGATCCATGTTGAACTCGTTAATAAGGGCCCTTACCTTGTCGTTGATAAAATGAGTACCCCCATTAGAAATCAGAACTGTAGGAACCACAAACCATGATACGATATTCTTCCTCAAAAATCTGCAAACAATCATCGCATCATCGGCTCAGGCAGGGATGGCCTCAACCCAACGACTCACATAATCTACAACCAGCAAAATGTACTCAAATCCCGAACTCTTTGGGACTGGGCCCATAAAATCGATGCCTCATTCATCAAAAACCTCACAGAAGTGAATGGTTTGCATCGGCATCATGTCTCTATGACCACAACTACCCATCCTTTGATAGTCAGTACACCTCTTCACGAATTCATCTAAATCCTTGAAGAGTGTTGGCCACCAAAGGCTGGATTGGAGAATCTTTTGTGATGTCCTTCTCCCAGAGTGATGTCCTCCTGCATCAAGCTTGTGGCAATAGGTGAAGACGTTGTGGTGCTTCTCCTTAGGAATACACCGATGCCAAAATATATACCCTCCTTTGTGGTAAAGGATGGGATCCTCATAGTGGTATGACTTGGCTTTCTCTAGAAAAGTCTCAAGTCATTACCTGGTCCACCAAGTGGAACTTTGTTGGAAACAAGATAGTTCGCAATGTCAACATCCCATGGGAGAGATGTGATAGCAAGAATCACCTCGTATGGGAAAGTCTCAATAATAGGTGTGCTTGTCTATGAATCCTCAAGATGCTCTAGTAGGGAGAGATGATCCTCCACCACATTCTTGACTTCAGGCTTTTTCTCAATCCCGATATCAAACTCCTAGAGTATAAGGGTCGATATAGTCAATCGTTCCTTGGCATCCTTTTTAGCAATTAAGTACCAGATGGTGGTGTGATCAGTGTAAATAGTCAATCTAGATGCAAGAATGTAAGATCTGAACTTATCGAAAGAAAAGACTACTGCTAGCATCTCCTTCTCTGTCATAGTATAATTTCGTTGGGCGGCATCCAAAGTCTTGCTATCATAGTGAATGGCAAAAGGAAAACCATCCCTCCTCTATCCTAGCACAGTCCCTACGGCAAAATCAGAAGCATCCATCATGATCTCAAATGGGAGAGACTAATCGGGTGGCTAAAGGATAGGAGCCTATACATTCAGATTCTTGAGAGTCTCAAATGATGAAAGAAACTTATCATCTACAAGGAACTCGGTGTCTCTCATGAGAAGATCAATAATCTATCGGGTAATATGATTGAAGTCTTGAATGAACCGTCAATAGAAACCGACATGCCCAGAAAAGACCGCAACCGCCTTAGATTGGACGATGGAGTGACCTTCTTGATGATATCCACCTCGGACGAATCGGCCTCCATGCCCCTGTTGGAGATGATGAGACCAAGGACCGTTGCTTGAATCATCAAAAAATGACTATTCTCCCAAGAACGAACAAGGTTGACCTCAATGCACCGTGGAAGAACACGATCTAGGCAAGAATGACAAGCATGAAACCCATCGTTGTAGACTGAAAAATGATCCATGAAGACCTCTAAACATTCACCCACCATGTCCGAAAATATGGAAAGCATGCACCTTTGGAATGTAGCTGGGGCATTACATATTTCAAAGGGAATCCGTCTAAAATCATAAGTCCCAAACAGACAGTTGCATGTCATCGTATATTGATCTTCATGCACAATGGCCACTTGATTATACCACGAGTACCCACCAAGAAATCAATTATGACTCTACCAAGCTAATCTCTCATAATTTGATAAATGAATGGTAGCTTAATTCAATCGTCTATAGTCCACAAAGACCCTCCAAGAAGTCGGTACATGGGTAGCAATTTCCTCTCTGTCCTCATTCATAACTGTAGTGATACCCATCTTCTTAGATACCACATGTAATGGACTAACCCACTTGTAGTCGGAGATGGGGTAGATAAAATCAGTTCTCCACCACTTAGATATTTCCTTCCTTAACAACCTTTCGAAGATTCGGGTTCAGCTAGAATTGGAACTCACGCGATGGCTTGACATCATCCTCGAGATAGATGTGGTGCGAGCACTGAGCCGGACTTATACCCTGGTTATCTACTATAGACCAACCGATTTCATTGAGGTTTCTCTTAAGAATCTCCATCAAAAGACCGCTAAGATAATGATTGAAAACCATCTGGCTCTCCCGCAAGGAATCTGTATTTCATGCTCTATGGCAAGGTCTTCAATTCTGAGCATGTGGGAGCTGGTAAATCTGGCCATTGAAATGTCTACGTGAAAGCTACCAGATCTGAATGTGAAAACTCTTGTTGTATCTCTGAAATCAATGAAGATGGCCCTACTAGTGTCTCTATCAAGTGCACTAGCACTTTCTCCGTCATGGCAGTAGGCTCTGAAAACACAGAAGGTACTCATCAAAATCCTACAAGTCAAAGTCCCTGTATGAATTTGAGGGATGAGAATGACAAGATATGAAATCAACCTCGCTAACAGAATCAACATCACTAGACTCTGTGGTATCTTGCACCAAAAGTGCACTCTCCGAACTCTTGTCAATTCTCAACTGTAAATCTGCTGCCTCTGAAGATGTGAATAGATATCGTGAATCCTCATCTGCCCAAGATTCCTCATCATCTGTAATCACAAAGTTACACTCATGGTAGATGTCTGGCTTTGAATCTGTCGTATGCACTAAGCTGACTAATAATCTAGCTCTCAACTCCTCAATAGTCTCTATTTGTGTTCTCCCGCCCTCGATGTGAAACTATACCTTCCCGCTATCATAATCAAACACAACCTTTTCTATCACTAGGAAAGGTCGGCCTAATATGATGGGGGGTACCTGTCATGCATTCTGGGATCTCCGTGTCCAACACAACGAAGTCCACATGTAATTTCAAGCTCTGGATGGTGATAACACCATCCTTCAATAACCCCTTCGGCCTCTTGACAGATCTGTCTGCAAACTGAAGTACTATCGTGCTTTGTCTAAGAGGGCCAAACTCGAAGAGGTCAAGTAAGGATACCGGAAGAAGGTTAATTGAAGACTTGTTGTCTAATAGAGTACGATCAAACCACTACTTTTGAATGTGGCATCTGACATATGGAGCCCTAGCATCTAGACTCTTGCCTGCCAAACAGTTCTGGATAGCAAAACATGTGGCATGGGTAAGCACATGGACCTCTACACTGTGGTTGCACCTCTTCTTTCTTCCGACCATGGTCTTCTCTCTAAGATTCGTCTGTAAGAGAGGGATGCGCTCCAATGCCTCCTGGAGAGTTAGCTGGATATGAAATCGATCTATCATCTGCTCGATGAGCACTAATTGTTGTCTCTTTTTGGGATTTTCATTTTTTTGGCCCTTCCCTAAGTATAGTGCTTTAGGGAAGGGGATGGATTTACCCTCATCAGAAACTAGATGTTCTAGTGTAGGAAAAGGTCTCTGAGCATACAAATGGCTGGAATCCATACAAGCATCATCAAGCATCACATCAGATGGAGTAGGAGAAGAAACATAAATCATTCCATTATTCATTTTTTGGTTTTTCAAAATTTTTCCATTTTTTGTATTTTTTCTAGAATCATCATCCTCAGGTACAGGAAGAGAAGTCAGAACAACTGGCGTATCTATACATGGACTCTTGGTGGAATCAACACCACCGACAACATCTGAAGAAGCGACATTAGTACTGTGCTCTGTCCCATCATGTAGAATATTGGTTGCATCGGCACCACCATCTGCAACATCGGGAGAAGGGAAGACATCAACATCGTCATCGATATCATCCTCAAGGTGGGTGGCATCAACACCACCATCAACATCAAAAGCAGTCGCATCAACACCGCTCTCTAGCTCATGTGGCGCTCCTGAATGGGTATCCTGTTGTCGCCTAGATGAGGCACTGCCTGCTGTCTCCCTACCACTCCTAAGTGTCAATAAATTAGCATTAAATAAATAATGCATACCATCAAGTACCTCACTAGGAGTAGTGGACCCTATAGAATATACCTGCATAGATTTCCTCTTTAATTTTGTCAGATTAGGCTCAATCTATGCGTGTATGGCGGCCTTGCCCTTGATGATCTCTCTCATCCCCTTCCTGAACTCATCCATCTTCTTCCTGAAAGAGGTCTGCTGCTTTGTAAGCATGTGGGCGAGATTCTCTAAAGATAGATTCTCATATGAGAGTGCATGGGAACTAGATGGTTTGCCTTTCTCAAAGTGTTGAGGCTGTCCATGTTGTTGCTAATGTAGGTATGTGTGAGGAAAAGGCTGTTGGAACTAGGAGTGAGACTGTTGCTGCGTCCACTGCTAACCCTAGTATTGGGGTCGAGGAATGGTATGCTGGGAGTACTAGGGATGTTGCGTGTCCTATCCTGACAATGATAGAGGTTGCTGCTAGGACTGAGTAACTCCAGTAGAACATCTGAAGCATGGCTGATCACGACGGATACTTAGATTCTGCTAGTACTGGGAATACCAAGTCTCTGTCAATTCCATCAACAGCACTGACTTCTCGTACAATGGTGGGGCAAGGACATCGGTGGCTGATTACTGTAGTACACCACCATCTGTGTGTCTGGCGAAGGTGGTTGTGGCAACTGCTACTGTAGGGATAGCTGAATATGCTCCTCCTGAATATGATGAACCTTTCTCTATGAGGCGGATGGTTGTGATGATCTACTCCTCTGAACAACATGTGACCTAGACTTCGGCAATGAAGCTATATGTGCCTCTTGAAGGCACATGATCTATTTCTTTAGGTCACTCAAATTCTAGGCCAGCACATCAATCTTGTTGAGCTTATCCATGCCTTGACATGTCTTCTTCTCTATGATCTCCACACAGTCCAACTTCTGGCTGATTATGCCCATATCTGTAGCTGATGACTCTTCTAGTGTTGTTGCTGTGGAAGATGAAGATGGACATGCCTTAATATGAGCAACTATGTGGTGATACAACACATGGTGGGGAGGCTTCCCCTTAGTGTATACACGGATCATCATTGTATAGTTCTCAGTCATCTCCTCATAGATGGCCCAGACCTAATCCTCGTCCTTGGAGAAATAGGATCCCCCACAAGAGGTGTTGACAAGCCTATGCATCTCAGGTGTCAGCCCACAAAAGAAACTCTGTACCAAGTTGAGCTTGATGATATCATGGTGGGGACACCTGTTAGTGAGTTCTCTGAATTTATCCCAAGCCTCGTGGAACTACTTCTATGGGATCATGGTGAAGTTGCAGATCATATATCTCGCTGCATTGGTCCGACTGAGTGGATAATACTTGTAGAGGTACTCGGTCCTCAACTACTGCCAGGTAATGAAAAACTTCCCGAAATGCTTCAACCAATAGGCTGCTCTATCAACTAAGGAGAATTGAAAGGCTATCAGCCTAATGGTATCCTCATCCACTAGCATGTCGTGGATGATACTACATATCATCTCGAACTCCTGCAAGTGGATGTGAGGCTCCTCGGTGGAAAGCCCATGTAATTTGGGAAAAAGCTGGATCGTTTGTGTATGGAGCTCAAAATCTCCCAAAATGATAGAAAAATGAATCCACCTATGGGTGAGAGTCACACCGGGGTTGTTCAACTCCCTCATGGTGCATAATGGACTTGCATCTACTCTCACATCAACTCGGTCCTCAGGTCTAGGAATATCTGGTCCACTACTGGGTCCCTCAACTATAGCTTCTCTGATCTGTGTCAGCTCCCTCCTAACCTCTGTCATAAGTAGCATCTGGTCCCGGATCTGTCTCTGCATCGACTCTAGGGATGCCAATAAGCTGTTGTTGATCGCAGCCTAATCAAATACATCGTTAATATCGGGCTGCTAATCCTCTCTCCACTCTTGGGCCATCTCATTAGACTCTAAAAATGAAAAAGTGCGGACCTCAGGTGTTGCCAAGTCAACAAACGTCTTCTCTGCATGCTGTTGTTGTACCTCACGTGATGTGCCAAGAAGGTCAAAGAAGAAGGAAGTAGAGTACCCAGGCTTCGAGAGAGGGTCGGAGCTCTCTAGAACCACCCTAGATAATGGGCAGGTGTGCTCAGAAGCGGTGCCACTAGAGGTAGGCTAAGAGACTGCATACCCATCATCATGATGTGGAGAGGAGGGAAGAGTAGATATGGATTGAAAAACAATGATAAGAAAACTAACCCCCAAGTTCACCAACTCAACACAATGATGATCGTGAAATCTCGATCATTAATCTTTTTAGTTTTGCAGTTTAGTGATAAAGCAATTATATGAATAAGATCACATGTGTAGTCTCCTAGAGTACACCATGAATAAGGCAATGAATCACCTACGTAGAGAGCTATCCTTGTAAGATCTCAGGAATCGTTCTAAGGAAATTATCCTCCTTATCCACACGACTACTTTTACTAACGTCTGAGGCAAGTGCTTGTAGCAATAATAGGATCCGAGAGTCACAGTTGAAGCACTTCGGGCACAAGTCCAGGGCTTTTGGCTCTATTCCTTAAGTATGCATATCTCACTCTGTCTGGAGAGTACCAACAAACAAGGAGGGGGTTACTCTCCCGAAAATAATGAATGTGCATCTTTACATTTACTTTTAACGTCTTGTGACAATTAGTGGTCCTTATTCTATTAGGTTATCACTTTTTTTAAAATTTTTTGAATAAAAACACGTCTAAAGAATTTTTCTACTTTCCTTTTCTTCCTAAGTCAAAGAAAACAAGGAGAGGAAGATGGAAAAGCCGATGCATGATAAAACTATGAATGCATGAACAAGATAGAAGGTGTACCTTCCTCCAGCAGTCTACATGCAATATGATCTGCACATAAATTAAAACTAATCTATGTGATGCAAGAGAAAACTGACCTAAATAGGAACTTCTATTAGCATGAAGCACCAATGATTTTGACTAAGTCCAAATGTGCCTATAAGAATAGATATTCGATTAGGGCTGTGGACCTAATCAATACTTGGCTCAACCAATGGAAACCTAAATCTTGGGCTGACACACAGAAAACTGTGAGAAAATAAATAAAAATAAAGGCAAGGAAAACCAAAATCAAGTGAGGTCCCCCAAGTGAACCGACACTTGGAGAAATAGACATCGAATAATGTCCAAAGTCTCAAGTCCTAGAAAACAGAAAAAGGGCAAGTGCAGAAATAATTACAAATTAATTACAATAATAATATGCAAGAAAATAAAGTTCTAATTTAGAAGCGGAAAATGGCTGCTCTTCAACCATCTCTTGTCTCTCCTTAAAGCTCTCTCTTGTCAGGCGGTGTAGAACGTCAAGCCTCCTCTTCACTCGAGTGCATCGGTGATCCTAAGATCTCCTCCCTTGCTCCACGGGTCTTTACAACAAAGAGTATGTTAATGCGTCTGAACAGAATTTATGAAAAATACGAGAGAAATTAAATGGAATAAAATGACTAAGAATGAAATAAACAAGTAAGAAAATAAAATCCTAAACTACCTAGACATGCTCCCCGGCAATGACGCCATTTTAGGATCTCCATGTTTTATTAGAGTGGCATTCAGGACAACGAGCTCCATTTTGAAGACAGCTTAGTTGACTCAGGTTAAGGATGATTAATTAAGAAATCAAGGTGTCGTTGTCCCTTAAGCCAACTAGGTGGAAATAGAGAAACTTTATTCAACCATGAAACAAATAAACAAGAAAAACAAATGGTCTAAGCTACTTTTATTACCATGGTATTATGACCAGGGTCGAAGACGAGGAGCACGAATAAAAAAGTAGGTAATAAAATCAAAGAGATTCAAAGGATTTTTATTTTTCTTTTTATCATTTTGTGGTTTTTATGATTTTTATATTTTAAATTTTTTAAAACAAGGCAAAAATAAAGACATTGGAATAAAAGACACACATAACACTCCTTTTGGATTTTTCAAATATAGTAAAAATACTAAAAATCCTAAACTAAAATGTTTTTGTGTTTTATATATTTTGTATTGTTTTTTGTTGAAATTTTGGAAAATTTTTATAATTTTTATGGATTTTATAAAAATCAAAACTGAGAAAAACTTAAACAATGCACAACGAGTGGTATTTTTAAAAATAAAAAATGGAAAATATGCTCAAAACTCCCAGGAATGAATTTTAATAAATTCTATATTAAATATCTATAAGCAGAAACTAAATAACAATTTTTGGATTTTGAAAACATTTTTTATGATTTTTTTAGTGTTTTTGAGGTCTTGCAAATACCTAGTCGTGATCTCCGGCAACAAAGTCATTCTGATGACAGCTCGGTTAACTCAAGTTAGGGATGATTAATTAAGAAATAAAGGTGTTGTTGTCTGCTAAGCCAACTAGGCGGAAATCAAGAAACTTTATTCAACCACGAAACAAATCAAACAAGTGGTCTAAGTTACTTTTATTAACCGGGTATGACAACCATGGTTGAACACAATGAGCGCAACTAAAACTAGGTAGTCAAAATAAATAGATTCATATGAATTTTCTTTTTCTTTTTATAATTTTGTGGTTTTTATGATTTTTATATTTTCATTTTTTAAAACAAAAAAAAATAAAGACATTGAAATAAAAGACAAACAACACTATTTTTGAATTTTAAAAATTTAGTTAAAATACTTAAAAATCCCAAACAAATTTTTTTTTATGTTTTATAAATTTTGTACTATTTTTGTTGATTTTTGTAATATTTATGGATTTTATAAAAATAAAAAACTTAGAAAAATGCAAACTCCTAGGAATGAAAAATGGAAAATAAGCTCAAAGCTCTTGGGAATTTTTTAATAAAAACTATATTTAAATATCTACAAGTAGAAACTAAAATAACAATTGTTAGAATACTAAAATATTTTATATGATTTTTTTGGTGTTTTAGAGGTTTTACAATTTTTTGGAGTTTTATAAAATATACAAAAGTGAAAATTGTATGGAAAATCAAACAAACAAAAATAAAGATAATCTAATTTTTAGATTTGTAAGGTATTTTTCGATTTTTTATGAATTTTCTAAGACAAACATGGAGTTTTTGTACTGTTTTTGATTTATTAATAACATCAAATTAAGGAAATAATTCAAAAAAATTCCTTCTTAAATAAAACACTAGCCGATACTTGTCCTAGTTTTTATGTGATTTTTGAATTAGATTTGAGATTTATTTCAATAAAAAAAGAGATAAAATAAACATAATGGGTTCAGAAGGACCTATATGAAATTATTTTAAATTCTGGGTCCTTTTAATAACAAGAAATGAATTTTCAGAGGCCAAAGCATTAGAATCTTAGCTAAAACATATATTAAAGGGATACAGGTATTATACGGGTGTAATGCAAATACTCAAAATCACAGGGGTGTATATGTAAATACTTAAAAACATCTCTTATTTATATAAAAAGTGAAAACATAGAATCAATCATGTAAATTTCCCAGAAAAACATGTGTACAGGCATGTGAGTCTGACTCGGCTAGACTAAAGTGTTAATATAGAAAACACGAGGTCCTAACTGCAAATAGTTTTAACTAACTATTACATTTATTGTATTATAGGGAATAAAAGAAAAGGTAGGGGAAAAAGTGAAGTATACCCAGTAGGTTGCGTAATCTCACATAAGGGTCTGACGGTCCTGATAGGATACAGGTACGGATCTAACGGTTTGGATAGTGAGTGCACTTGTACAACTCTAATGTGCATTGGGAAAGGATCTGACGGTCTAGATAAAGTCAATGACGTGCGTGTTAGATGCGTCGATGAAAAAATATCTGATGTCTCTAAAAAGGGCATGCTTGTGAAGCTACGATCAAATCTGGTACTCAGGTTCCACATTCGACGGAAATGAAGAGGCCTGGATGAACATTGAAGAAGGCTCTATTGGTGTAACTTCGATTGCAAATATCTAGAGATGTAATCACTCAATCAACAGGCCGAAGTGTTTGTTACCCTCCTGAAATGACTTTGTGTCAGATTAGAGCCCCATATAGCTCGAAACAGTGCTCGACAGTGATGTTGAAGGTGTTGCTCCTAGAACTGCTCCGACAGCTCAACTGAGGCCTGATTTGGCCTTCTCACCCGTACATGCACCAACAGGGAAACTCAAGGCTTGGAGGCAAAGTGCTGACCTGGGGTATTTTGCCAAAACGACAAAGGAAGCGACAGGGAATGGGTGTTCCCAGCGAGAATGGAAGAAGGAGGTCTAGCCCTAAATCCAACCCAAAGGTTGAATCTAAGGGTGTTCAGACTGTGTAAGAAGGTGGAAGATGATGTGGTGAGTAGATCAATGCGCCTGAATGGGGTGAATGGAGTTCCGACACGGTGGTCGTAGCAGTGAAGGTGGACGGATGTGATAATGGAAGCATTGAATATGAACTGCGGAAGGCTATGAGATGAGTGTACCTGAAGCTACTAAAATGGAGGGTGATGTTCAGCGAGATGATCGGCAGGGTTATGGCCTCGACTAGGCTGGGGCAGTCATATAAGGCTAGTCACGGCGGAAGAGTCTGAAAACGAACGAGCTTCACACTATGGGCCACCAAACCGGGTTCCAAATGGATCCTCTGAAGTACTGACACTACCCTAAGGATGCAGGTGGAGAGAAAGGAGGTGTGGAGCGATCTAGGGCATGGTGGAGCTGGATGAAATGATTTATAGCGCGCCTCAGGTATCTAGAAGAATCGGTAATGTTCACGTAATCTGTGGGATATTCGGACCCTCCCAAGAATGCGCAAGTGTTGCGAATCTTCGTGGAGCGCAGGGGTCCACCATCCAAGGTGGGAGGAGATCGGACTTGGGCAGAATAATTGGGAGAAAACGGGTCCGGTGAAGCTTTGCCTGGGTCAGACCTGGAAGGGGGAAGGTTGACACGTGTCAATCAAAAAATACGATTTCAGAAATAAAAAGAAATCAATTAAACTTAGTAAATGATTTTAAAATAAAAATTTATAAAAATGAATAATGTTAGTTAATTTACAAATGATTTTTTTATTATTTTTAATAATTTTTAAAAATATAAATATTCTATTATATACAATATACGTTAGTATGTAAATGTACAATATACCTATATATTATATACATGTATTTTATTATTTTGTTATTTTTACAAAAAATACATTAAATTTAATATTTTTATGATTTACAAAATAAATTAAAGTACATTAAAACATTTTTATTGGATTTTTGTAAGTTAAAAATCGGGGACAATAAATTAGTATTTTGTACAACATATATACCCTTGATGCTATTGTATAATCAAGAGTTGGTTTTGTTTTAAATTTATTTTGCAATTTCTGAATTTTATTTAAATTATATATATATTGGAATATTTAGAAGGGTTTTGAAATACGATATATACAATTTTTACACAAAATAAATAAATAAACCAATACCTAAATATAAGTATAGGTATTGTACGACCGTGCACAAATTAATTTTGCAAATTTTTAATTATTTGGAATATTTTTATTTTCTAGTTTTATTAAAGAAATAATCTTTTTAAAAAATACTTTTATTGATGATATATATAGGATAAATAGGGGCTGATATGTACATTGAATATGTTTGTAAATTTTGTGTTCGTATAAATAAGGACTCCATATCTCTCTACTTTATTCCTTGTCAATCAAGTAAATACTTTTCCTTATCTCAAGGTCCGAGTTAGTCTGTATTTGTTACATAATTACAACCTTTTTTATTTCTTTTCCTTTTAATTTTTCTTTATTCTTTTCTTATGTATAAATAAGCGTTAATTACACAATATTATCAAAAGCATGCACAATGCTAATTTATTAGATTTACTATATATTTATAGTTATTTTGCATAGGGATTTCTATTACAATAAAAGAATAAAGGATGGGAATCATGGATTCATCACATAAGTAAAAACAAAACACAAAAATGCATATAAACTCATAAAATATTTATAAATACAAATACTCCTTTAGAAAATTCTACAAAAAGTATATTAAATTTATTTTACTATATTCTATTCAATAAATCAAACAACGAAAAATCAAATATCAATATTCTTAAAAATTCAAATATACTTCAAAACTTTTTGAAATCATAACTAATTAATAAACAATCACAAAAACACATATAATACTTTATTTTAAATGTCTTTTTACATTCATTACCATAAAAATAAAATAAAAAACTTTTATTATTGTTAAGTATTCTTAAAAATAAAATATCCCACATTTTTACATAAAAACATTTTGTTAAACTTTAAAAACATTTTTATAAAAACCAAACAAAATCCTAAAATGCATATGCAATCCATTAAAAATCATAAAACCCTACACCTTAGATCACTCTACTATAAACCCTAGTTTATATAGTGGGCCTCCCTAAGTTCGTCACTCTCGTACTTATCATATACTCAGTAGTTTAGGAGTCTAAATAATACACAATCACACATTTTTTCTACTAATACCGTTCAATGGCAAAGCGACAATGTTTTTCCTTTTAAACGACAGAGGTGATGATATATCAAATGGCATCGCTAATGGGGAGGCAACGCTTAGGTAGATAGTTAGAGCCTTAGGTTTAGGGTTTCTCTCTTCTTACATAGACATATGATTACTTTTTCATTTCTCTGTGTTTATTGTTTCTTGTATTACCATTTTGATATCTCTCTTGCTATTGTATTTTTGTTTTGCCTAACCCATATTGCAGGGATTATGTATCGAGGTCATCTGCTTCGGGAGCCAATCAACTGAGGTATCTAGAGATCAATGTTCTTTGTTAGTCGATTGCAGAGAAGGATCACGAGCTGGGTTGAGAGGACTTTTGTTTTTATTTAGTCAATGAGAGAGAGAGAGGGAGAGTCAGACACTTGCCCCCCTTTTCCGTTTTTTCTTTATGCATTGGTAGAAGGGGCCTCATAAGTTCATCCTAACTTCTACCGAGCCTTTACTCGTTTCCCTAAGTCTATTTCGCTATCACAAGTGTTGGTTGACCTCACCACGGTTTTGGTTTTCATTGCCTTTTTATCTTTATTTTCCATGGTTTTGTGAGCTTGGTTTGGTGCTCGATTAGGATTTACTTTGTTGTTTGTGCTCGTAGGTTAACTAGACATAAGATTCTATAACCTAATCAAAATAATTGGTTCTTCCATGTGTAGAACTTATCATTCTTTCCAGGTTACGCATTTTAGTATCTGATTTTAATTCATATAGGTTAGATTTTAATTCATTGTGTGGATCACTTTGCATGTATAATACACATGATAGGTACAGATATTCTATCTATGCATTCACTCATAGTATTTCGTGCATCACATTTTCTTCTCCCCATATTTTTATTCACTTAGGATTAAAAGAAAAATATAAAAAAAGATATACATTTGTTTTCATCAAATCAAAAAGTTCGAAACAGTGATAACAAAATAACATTGGGTCTGCTTAATACCACTTGACTTCTAAAATCAAACATAATGGATCTCATACCTTGATTTGTGGATAGTAACCCCGTCATTGAACATCGATACTCTCCAGCTAAGTGAGGGATGCACACTTGAGAAGTAGTGACCAAATCCTACACTTGTGCCCTAAGGGCTTGGAATTTGACTCTCGAGTCATGTTATTGCTACAAAGCACTTGCCTTAGATGTTAACTAAGTAGTATTATGTTAACGGAATTGATTCTCTTTAGGACTTGACCTGAGCTTTTACGAGAAGGGGTCCTCTATTTGAGGGATTCACTAGCTCGGATAGAGCTACTGTAGAGGACTACACCTGTAAGCTTGCACTATAAAATAGTTGCTCACATAACTCTAAAATTTACAAGATTAACGATAGTGATCATATAGTCTTCATTGACTTGAGTAGGTGCACTGGGAGTTTGATTATTGTCTTTTTGTGCTAGGTGCAGAGTCTATGGCATTATTTCTGATCTAAGTCTAATAGTTAGTTTCTTCCTGAGTTTTGTCCTTTAATCTCTTGTTCAGTTTTTCATTTTCTCGAGTTACGGTGATGGGTAGACGGTCTCTTATGCCAACTCTTATGGCACCGCTTTCATGCACACCTACCCATTCATCTAGGTTGGTTCAAGATAACCATATCTTTGAACCTGAGTTTTGTTTTTCTCCTATTGTTTCTGAGTCTTAGTCTTCTCCCCTATCTTCAAACTGATGTTAGTTCCATCTTCATCTTCCATGTGTGACTCTGACCATAGAGAGACTCCTCATTCTCCACGTTTTTCTTCTTTTCCACCTTCCTTTCCCATCCCACATCTACATGTGGATTTCATAGAGCCAGAAATTGATGCATTCTCTTTTTAGGAGCTAGCCACGAATAGAATGGGAGCATAACCACAACCTTTTATAGTGATTTTAGACAAGGTGATGATCAACACTAGCTTACTTACATCCCTCAAGTCTATGTAGAATTGGATTAGTAAGCAAGGTCTTTTGAACACTGAGGTCCACGTTAAGTTGTCACAATTGAGAGAAGAGATAAACCACAAAGGATGATTAGTCAGATAGAGAGGAGAGAGTATCATCAAAGCCTGTTCATACTCTGAGGTAGCTCCATAATCTTAGAGCTTCTGTTACTCATAGCTGGGTTCGTCTCCTTAGTAATGGATAGTTTATTCTCACACCTAAGCTGATATAGTTATTTCCTACGTTCCATGAGCAATTCACTGAGGAGACACATTTGCACCTTCGACAGTTCAATTTGATATGCAATACAGTTCATGACACTCGAGTTGACGAGGACACTATTTGGATGATCATTTTTCCTTTCTACATAGCTAATAAGGCCACATACTAGTTGCGACATTTAGGGAAATTTATTACCACATGGGAGAAGCTTCGTACTGACTTTATGACTATGTATTACCCAATCAGATATACAAATGTTATAAGGTCTCTCATTGACAGATTTACCATGCTTGAGAAGGAGCAGTTCCATTAGGCATGAGATCGATATAGAGACTTGGTGAAAATATGTCCCCATCAAAACATTTATGAATTGAGCTTGGTTCAGAGTTTCTTTTGTTGGTTGACACCATACCAATAGGGGTCGTTGAGTGCAACATGTGGTGTTCATGTTTTTCGAAGCATGAGGATATTATTTGGAGTATTTTTTAGGATGTGGAAGCACATCACGCCATTTTGTACGAGATTTCTTCTCACATTCATATGGAGACAGAAGTATATCCCCACCAGTCTTCAATGGCATAAGTTGATGATGGTCCTCTATTTTCTACTTCTCCAGAGTCTTCATCACTTTAGATTGGAGTTCTTAGTCGGAGATTATCTTGTACTGATGGTATTGAGAAGAATGCCAAAGTTTGGACAAGCTCAAGAAGATCTACGAGCTTGAAAAGTATATTTTTGACCTAAAGAATTAGATTGTGCACTTGAATTCCATTTCATATTTAAGGTCACCAGATTATTCTTAGAGTAGAGAGAGAGTGAGATTTACTCCCATTTACATAGTGTCTAGTACAACACATCTACTATATGTTGTTTGAGCCTGTTTCATACCCTCCATTTTACCAGTCTGATACTTGTTAGTTGTATATTCCGACTCAGTCGAAATAGGAGACTCATCTGGTTCTCTATAATCTTCCTATGTGAACTTGATTCTATAGGATCATTTTCGTATAATTACCGACCAATATGAGATATGGATGAGTTCAAGCAGTAGATTTTTGAGTTAGTGAGGGAACAAACCGCTTTGCATACTCAAATGCTTTTGATAGATTCTACCCTCTAGTCATATACATTACCAGATTCAGTTGATAATGTTGAGTTTCTATCTCTTTGGAGTTGTAGAGTTCTAGTATGTGGTGACTCAACTAGGCATGGTATAGATGCACTAGTTAATAGTACTTGCAAATGATGACAAGGATTCCACGAGGGTCTAAAATATCCTCACAAAAGGTGAGAATATATTGTCGCTGAGGCTATCACTCACAAAATCCAAGATCAATCAACAATTAACCCAAGAATAAATATAGCAATGCAAAATAGAAGTGGAGATAAAAATTATTATAACTATACTACAAAATGTGTATAGTGAATAAGTAGTAGAGGTCGAACACAGGGAGAATGAGGAATAAACAACAAAAATTTGCAAAAGACAATAAATGTTCTGTGTTCTTGTGAAGGTTTTTTATTTTTAATGGGTTTTTAATTATTTAATATTTTTGAGTTTTTATATTTTATGATTTTTTTTATAATTTTCTTTTATTTTTTTATTTTTTTATTATTTTTTTAAAGATAGTATATCTTTATAGGTAATAATAGGCAGAATATAACAACTATACATGATAAATATATAAAATAGAAACAAAATTAGGACACTACCCTAATGGACGGTCCTTTTTATTTTTTAAGGTAATAAAAGTATTTTTGATATTTTGTATAATTATAAAAGTAATAGTTAGAATAAGTAATACGTATAAATACACTATACACGCTAGTATATAGATATAAATACATATAAATACTTATAATGCATAAAATAGAATATTTTTGTATTTTTAGGCTTTTCTCTATTTTTGGGATATTTCTTTTAATTTTCAATTTTTTTTGGATTTTTAATTAAATTAAAATGTAAAAATAGTGACTAATAATAATAGGCCAAATTGTTTTGGAATTTAAAATAACTAAGAGTCCTAAAAATTTCCAAAACTATTAATATCTATAATATATAATAAACCAAATTTAGATATATAAACAAATAATTTTGGATTTTTAGGTAATTTTTATAAGGATTTTAGAGATTTTTCATTTTGAGTTTTTTTGTTATTATTAAGGATTTTTGGTCTACAGTGTTAAATAAATTAATAATAAAAAACTTTTTTTTTGGACTCTTTCAAAATGACTTTATAATGATTATGGAATTTTTATTGTAAACAAGGTTTAAATGCACTTTTTTCGATTTTAAAAAAAATAAGAAAATAGTTTAAAGTGTTGTAAGGAAAATATAAGTCATATAATATGGTCTAAGCCACTTAAAATATTTTTCCTATGCTTTTTAGATATAATTTGGCATCATTAATCATGCAAATAAAAATAATAAAAATGCAAATAAAACTAAAATCCTAAGTCTAGGGACCTCTACGAAATTTACCGGTAAATAATTAATTAATTCCACGTTGGTAGGGGAATGAATGCAATTTATAAGAGATGGTAGGGCATACATGCAAATATCGAAAATTATTTTTAACTTGAATACAAAATTGCTAGACTAAATAATAACCTAAAGGTATAAGTGTATCCTTGCTAAAAACCCACCACCTCATGTGTATGTGCACCTGAGGTGACGTGGCAGAGGACCCTAGTGAAAATAAAGGAAATACATGGGGCTAAATGCAAAATAATAAGAACATTTTACACTACAGATGAAAGTCTTTAAATTGAAAATAAAATACAAAACAACAGGAGGTATATGAAAACATTACCCCCTAATGCATGTTGAGAGATAGTTCAATCACTTTAACTTAGCCACATGTCGCATGGAGAATGATCGATGGCACTTCGGAGGCAGACGGTCTAGATTAGTTCCTCGATCCTGATCGTACAGTCTTCGATGGTTGGATCTGATAGCTAGTAGTGAAACAGGGGCACCATAGTGATCAAACAGGTAAAAGGTGGCTTGGAAGAACAAGGAAGAACACCTATTTGTTTGAGCTTCGATCGAATGTATCTTCATCCTTTGGTGATGTCCAATGCTACAAAAAGGTCCCGAAGCCTCCTTAAGGCACTCCAGACATGCTTGCAAGCTCAGATGGCTCCAAGGACCAATGAAGAGGTCCTTAGAGGTCAATGAAGGTCGGGGCTCTAGGTGCATGTTCTTCAAAAAAAACTCGACCTTGATGGGGTCTTCAAGAGCTCAGACCTACATGGTTAGCATGGGGACACAAAACGCAGGTTTGGGTTCAGTTTGGGTGGGGATGGACATGGAATGAGTCGAGGCGAAACTCTCCAACAGAAAACAGAGATGGGAGAGTTGATCTCCTTATATGGGAGAGATCGGGTTTACTGGTGGTGCTTGAGTCAAAGAGAAGGCATAGAGGGACCATACAGAGGTGATGGCAAGGTCAGATAATGATCAGAGCACAGTGAAGAGGTTCGTCGGAGCTCAGCTTCAATGAAGTACAATTTTTTATTTTAATGAAATAAACAAAACTTTTACTAAAAATGAAAGCTAATCTACTCTAATAATAGGCCTAGGAATTTAAAAATGCAAGAAGTAAATTCTTAACAGATTTGGGAGTATGGGAGCAGAGCTTACGACGGAGGTGCTCGGTGGAGCATGGATCAACTTTATTCATCACCTTCCTCTTTTTCTGAACCCTTGTAGAGGTTCTTGCTGTCACCAGGAGCTTCAATCATGCTTTGGGATAGGGTTTAGAGTGGTGAAGATGGATAAAAATCAAATGGGAGCAAGTTGGAGGTATATGTAAAGGTCAAGGTTGGTGAGTTGATTCTGCCCGAGGTGGTGATCCTTCGTTCGAGCCAATGCATTCACGACAAAGATCAAGGATCGAGGGTCAACTTTTGCTGAGAAATCAAGATTTGTTTGGCACTATATCAATGGGGAAAACCGAGGAAGTCAAGGTTGTAGGTCTGCTAGACGCAGACCTAGGGAGGGGTGAGCAGTTGATTGAGATCAACGTTGACTAACTCCTCATTGGTCCATGATGTCTAGGAAGAAGAAAATGAAGGTTATAGACAAAACCTTAAGTGCATCATGGATTCATGAAGATCGCATCATATCGTATTAGTTACTCAGGCAGAGGAATTTAAAAATTTTCAAGTTATGAAACCACATGATCTAGAAATACTTCTTGGATCATTTCATCTAAACCAAAAATGGGTATTGGGGTTACCTCTTGAAGCATGGTTGCGATCATGTCTCTAAAGTAAGAGACCCCCTGTCTCAAGTCCCATCCAACGGAGGGGATGCTTGCGAGCTCGTTGATGAAATGCATGCTCCTCAAAATCCAAGTTGATAATCTAATAAGTGAATCTCCTGATCTCATCTCACGAGATACAATGTCTTCTTCACGAGCGAGGCTTATAGAAGGAGATGAAGATCCATGAGTAGTCAAAGCGACAACATGACGGCGTAGCAGTGACGATAGCGACTCCCTCTAGGACACTAAGGTGGAAGGCTACAATGAGAGAGAGGAAGAGAGTAGACATGTAGAGAGAGAGAATTGTATCTCTTGTTGTGTGTCAAAATAAAAGGTTAGGGCTCCCCATATATTTATACTATTTTTGATGTCCATGGATCACAATCCATGTGCACACAAATTCCATGGTTGAGATTGATCTGTGTTTTCAATCAAGGACAATGATCTTGTTGTGTTTTAATTACAAATAAAAGATTTGGTTTTTAATTAAATTAAATATATTGAAATTAATCAATATATTTAAATTTAAATCATATCAGCAAAGATGGAATAAATTGAAAAGAGATAGTGCCTCCTTCCTTACATAGAGTGGACAGCCACAACATGACAAAGAAAGTGTGGTCGTCCACCATCCACGTTAGGAAGGTGCACTCCACATTCCAATTTCATGTGATCTCATATCTCACATTATATTCCACATATGCAACAACTTTTATTGCATAAATAATCACAAAAAAAATTCCAAATAATTTTGTGATAATTTCAATCATGCCTTTAACAAATTGGGAATTATATTTACACATCCAATATAAAATGCAAATTGCATTTACAATTAATTGTCCAATGTGAATCCAATTCACAGCAACTATTAATTCGTAATTATAAATTACAATTATCTCTTTATAATATATTATAAATTGTAATATTATGGATTGTGCTATCCGCATTATTCACATACTTGATAATAAAATCACATTTAATCATTTTGGATGTCCTTTCTCATGAGCCCAAATAATATGAATCAAGTTCATATTATCCATAATATTTAAATCACATTTAATTATCAATTTGCTCATTGCTCAGATACAATATCAACAATGGAATTATTATTGAACTCCTTCAAGAATAATGTGCTTCTCCATGGACACATGTAGATAAGGACATGGAGATTGTACGTTCGACGTATATTGACTAGGATGTCAAAGATGTTTATTTAAATCAAAGCTGTAAATCTAATTTTCTTATGGCATTTAAATCATGTTCATATCGCCTTCGAACATTTGGACCAAGATTTGATTACTTCTCTATAGAGAGGAGTCACTGAAATCCAGACATGTTTCATCACTCCCTCAGAATGGAAGCATCATTGTTATACAATCGATTATAATCACATCACCCTCAGGTATTCCTAATACGTGTACATCTTGCATACTAGAAGACCTAGAATAAACCCCATGTTTTCGATCTTAGTTAGATTGACTCCTTCAGGGTTTTATCATTAAGTTACTCATTTGATCATTAGGAGTCGGTATCAATCATATACTTTCCAAAAGCATTATCATACCTAGGTGTTGATCATATAATTTCAGAAGCATATATTAAACCTACTACTTCACTTAATCTTCCAAAGTGAGACGACCATGCACGGGATTTAATCCCAATATCTCTTGAGTGAGCTCATATCTTCCAGTTCAGTAACAAACCTGTATGATCCCTTTGAGAGATTGTATTACTCATATGCCATTGTATGCACACCTACTCACCGTTGTATAGACCTTGATTTGGCCATCAATCTATCATTCTGCAAAATGCACATACTTAGACATATAGAAGTACATATGTCCTTGTTAGAGGACGCATGCCTATAGCGTGGTGGCATACGACATAGGTCTTGGTTATCTCGATCTTACTAAGTCAACTCTTTGACCTAACTTATCTGACACCTTCAAATTTCTATTTCCTATGCAGACGACCTGCATAAAGAGGTCTGTCAAATATCAACCCAAAAGAAAGGATTGCCATCTCCTACAAATGTTGGAGATCATCTCTTAATGATCATTTGACAGTGCGTGATGAGTCCTAATGCTAACTCTTTAGATATTCATCCAAACACCAGCCTCTATGACTCAACAATTGAATCAACAACTGTATAATCCATATGATGCCCATGTTTCATAATCCTAATTGTACTAAGGGACCTATTAAGCAAATTAGTTAATCTGCATTTCAGATCATGGAATGATTTGCAATAACTTTTATTTCATAATGGATCGTCATGGGACCGCATGTCCAACAATCTCCTACTAGCCCTATGAGACATTATTGGGCCAATCTTTAAACCCACACTCATGTGCTAATCATAAGTTATTTAGAAAAATAGCTTGGTAAGCTGACTAGTCACTCTCTTCCTGAGAGACTATGCCAAATACTTTTACAGTACTTGCATATCTCCGAGTAATAGTGCTCGCATCCAATGCAAATGTTGCATCTTATGCAACCAATACTCAATTTTGTTAAAGCAATTAGAGTGTTTTGACACTAGAACTCAATAATCGTTATGACCAATATGTAATTTCAATTATCCTTATTAGAATGCCCTTATTCATGGAGACCTCTTTCTCCTAAGGCATCTATAGTTAAGTCGTTTTAGATCAATATCTGTAAAATCTTAATTTCTTGAAGATAAGACTTTGAGATCACTATCTCAAAAAATGTGTCGTCTTTGAAGATATTGTTATTACTGCAATCAAGTGTTTTATATCCAAAGTAGGATCAGTAACCATTTACTACTCTCATTACATGGCAGACATCTGGCTTTTGTAGACATCTGGCATACATTGAGCTTCCCAAAGCTGATGCACAAGGGCATGTAGCTTCGGTATTCACATCCTCAACTCTTTGAGGTACTATCCCTTTAGGTTGGCCAATACCATATCTTAAGGGAAGGAAGACTTCCTTAGGATTTCCCCAAAAGAACGGAATATGTCCAAGGTGTAATACTAATGTGACTGTCCCATCACCCTCTTCTCTTTGCTTCTGAACATCTTCAGAACTAAGATGAAAAAAGTATCCTTGAGATATTTCATCTCAAGATATGGAACAACCGTATTATAAAACACTATCTATCATCCTTATATCATTTTAAATGATTAGGATATTATGTACATTTAGTACGATGAATACAATGGCGCTTCCACTAAGCTTCACATGGTTTATCAAGATTTTGTATGAAATAATAACCTTTATAATTTCATTAAATCTGATGTTCCAACTATTGAAGCTTTTTTGAGTCCATATATGGAGTTCTTTAGCTTGCACACATTGCCTTCCTCTGCTATGAAGCACTAGGGCTACTTCATATGAATATCCTCGTTGATGTATTCATAGAGGAATGCAACATTGACTTCCATATTGTAGATATAAAAGTCAAGTTCTGTAGCTATATTTAGCAATATTCTGATGAGTTTAAGCATGGTTACTGAAGAGCAACTCATCGCAAGCGATGTCTTCTATTCGTGTGTATCTTAAGGTTACGAGCATTGCTTGGAAGGTCTCTACCGTCTCATCAGTTTCCCTCTTCCGTTTGAACAACCATTTACACCTAACATGTTTTACCCTTATAAGTGGATCATCGAGGGTCCATATACAATACTTGTATATGAAGTCTACTTTAGTCTTTACTACAGACATTGATCTCTCCATGTCATGATCCTCAGAAGCTTCATCTTATGAAGTCAGATCATTGTCAGACTTATTTAACACATGGAATCTATCCTTAAACAAATTTGAAAAGGTATGAGTGTTTCATCATTAATTGTCCTTTTAGTTTCTAGTTTCATATGGCTTATTATCATCTCAAGATTCAATGAGTTCGGTTACTTTATTTTAATCTTGATTCTCAAGAAAGTTATCCTCTAAGAATCATATACCTAGAGGTGAAATCTAGGAATGTCAAGGTCATAAAGTAGGTATCCAATACCATTCATGATTTTCCTAATGAAGTAGCACTCTTTGGTGCTAGAATCCAGCTTACTTGCATCCATGACAAAGTTATGCACCAGGCAACCCTAAATCCTCTAGTGTCCAATACTTGGCTAGGTTCCAAACCATAACTTATGATGGTTTTGGATTTACATTTGCATGAATCTTATTAAGGATATATATTGTAGTCTCTACTATACACACACACACATAGAGATATATATACCTAGAAACTAAAAGGTAACTATGATGAGTCATCATTGATGAAATCATATCACACATGATCCAATTGTATCTCCCTACAACTCATAATGAGTTTAGGTGTGTTAGGAGGAGTGAGATAGGAATGATATTCCTGTCTCCACAAGGTATCTCTTGAAATCATCTAATAGGTATAGACTCCCTAAGTTAGACCAAGTTCATTTCATATTCCGTCAGACTTTGGTTCTAAAAAATATTTGTGAAATCTTTGAACATCTAAAAGGTTTCTAGGGTGAAGGGAAGAAGTCTCATATCGTAAATAATGATTAATAGATATCACATATCATTAACGTTAATTATGATAGAGATGATATACATACATCAATATGTATGAGATCGTGAATACTTTGGTATGTAACGCCATTCCCCAAGAAGGATGCATTGGATATTTTACTTTGCTTTGAATACAATATTCACAAATATGCAAGATTTGAAATTTCAGAAATTCTAATGTTTCATCTCTTGCTAGTTTATTGTTCTCATCAATAGACATATGTCGAAGGCACGATGCCAGATCATTTGACAAATGATCATCATCCTCCTATTAATCTTAAAAAGGCTTTATTTTCAGTATTATAAATGCTAATTACACCATTCCTTAATATTCTAATTCTGTAGAGTTCTCTTGATGTTAGATTCCTATCTGAAATATATCCATTATAAATCTTTATGATAGATCTATTCACAAATACATGTTTATTTCCAACATTTAGAAATAAATAATGAATATATTCTTATATCAAGGTCATAGAGACATTCTCTAAGACAAAGGGCTCTCCAACTGAAAATTGTTGCAATAATTACATCAACGTCCATGTGCATGACTAATGAGCATGAAATCAACGAGAGACTAAGGGAGATAAATATCACGGGACGTTGCGACCTTAATCCCTCGAATCAGACTCAACTAGAAGATAAGACCACCAAAATAGATAAAACAATCAAAAATCTGAATAGCGGTCTTTGTGATAACAGAGCATTCCTCTCACTATCGGGCTAAGGTAAGAATAATCGGTGTCGTTGTGACCCGAATAGAGAGACTCAATCAATCAAGAAAAATCAGACCGCTAAAATAAGTCAAAAAGCCAATGAGATCGAAGAGCGGTCTTCGCTATTTATTTAACCTGGTATAGCGACCAGGGTCGAACTCAAGGAGCACGGGTTGGCCGAATCATCCAACGAAGTAGCCAAAAATAAAATAAAAAGGGTATTTTTGGTGGATTTTATGAATTTTTAAATTTTGTATGATTTTTATATATGAAGAAAATGTGGAAAAGGCTAAAAAGATCACATTCAACATTTTATTCAAAGCATCGAAACAACTCACAAAATTCAAATAAAATTATTTTTGTGTTTTATATATTTTTAAGTGTTTTGGTGATTTTTCCAGAATTTTAAAATTTTCTATTGATTTTAGAAAAATAGAAAAAGCCTAAAAATCATAAGCAATGTGCAACCAGATTTGAAAGGCTAATTAAAAATATCTAATTAGCCTCTAAAAATCTGAAGGCAATTTTTACGAAAAATAGAAATAAAAAGTAATCTACATAAATCAAAATTGCAATTTTTGAATTTTTTAGAATTTGTAATAATTTGTATAAGATTTTTAGGGTGTTAAAGTTTTTATGGGTTTTATAAATCCAAATAAGACAAAACTTGGATAGAAGCAAGAAAACATTAAAATAAACTATACCTATTTTTTTGTAATTTTTGGATGAGTTTTTCTATTTTTCATTGATTTTATAATTGAAACAGTAACAACAATGAGTGTTTTTGATTTTTTTAAAAATAACAAAAAGCAACAAAAATGTCCCAAAAATTTTGTGAAATTTTTACACAGTGGCAGGGGCCACGTATCCAAATTTCACAAGATTTGGATTTTATTTGATATTTTTTTCAATCAATATAAAAGCTACAACACACAAGGACCTAAGTGCAAAGAAACAAAGTTCAAGGGCCAAACATATAACACGTGTGAAAAACACAGGGCCACGATTGCAAAAAGCCCAGGTGGGCACGAGCCATGCACGTGAATCACAAAAACAAGGGCATTTATGTAATTCCTATTTAAAAAATGCAAACAGTAACAACCCAAAACTATAGGATAGAATATGCAAATGTTCCACAATCACGTGTCGAAGCACGTGCACCACATATACAGGGACTAAAACAAAATATCTAAAAACACCAGGGTCCAAAGTGCAAGTTACCCAATATAAAACAACTATAAAAGATATTTAGAGGACTAAACTAAAATATAAAAACAAAAGAGGGCCTAAGTGCAAATTGCCCCTTCAGTAAAATCCACGGCTGAAGAAAGGCCATGTGTAAGATCAGACGGATCTGGTGCACGAGTACCCCTTTGATGATGTGCGGCCTGGATCAGAATCTCAGCTGGATCCAACGGTCAGACACAACCCTCAGATGGACAGAGATGATCTAATCTGGAACGAGGGCTCGATCAGAAGACAGGAGAAGGTCCTGGAAGAACAACTTGCCGATGACTTTCGCTGGGCCAATACGCGTGCTATGTCCTCCTCCGGAGCTCCTCAGGTGGGCAAATCAAAGCTGGTGGTCGTCCGTAGATCGTGGTCTGCTCCGATGAGGCTGGGAGGACCTGGAGGGTCTCCGGCGACGTCGAGCACCTGAAGCTCATGTCCTGAATGGGTGAGCCTCTAGATGAGGCTCTCAAGCCGTAATACCTGCACAGGAGACAAGAGGGGTCGAGGGAAAACTGCCTCGACCCATTAGCGGGCTAAGTGGGTGAATAGATGGGTCGCGGTGTGGTCCTCCGACGAGGGGCGGTGGAGGAGGACCTAACTCATGGTTCTGGGGCGAACCAAGATTATCGGAGGTAAGATAATGTTGAGCGAAGTCTCATGATGGTGATGGTCGAGTTGGAAGGGGAAATGGTCAATCAGAGTGCGGTGAATTGGCCGTCAAAGGCCGGCGGTGCAAAATCAAAAGAACGAAATTAAAGCTACGCCCTAGGCTAAAGAGGCTACCTGATGATCGAGAGCATCTGTGGGGGAGATGCTACGTCTCCTGGAGTCCTTTCTTCAATGGAGCGAGGCCTCCAGAGGCTCATGCTCGCCGATGGCAGAGCTCGACGGTGTTGACCGCCGGACCTGGGGCTAGGGCACCACAATCCTCGCTGCGACACCTCCCAAAGCTTGATGTCACTCAAGGCAGGAAGGTGGAGGTCGTGGGAATCGAAGACGGTGGCCGAAGGCATGTGAAATGGTGAGAGGAGGCGAAGCTATATACTGGTAGGGGTTTGGCAAGAAGAAGATCAGGCGCACAATCCGATGCTCGGATCCCTAAGGAAAATGGCGGGCGTGGATCATGGATGTATCGTGGATAATCGGGGCTAGAGGTTTAGGGAAATGGGTGTCGGATTGCACCTGGAAAAATCAGGGAAGATCGGGTCATCACGCAAATGAGGGTGAAGTGGTCTAGGGGGGGGGGGGGGGGGGTTGACCGGGGGTCAACAATCCCGCGTGGACCAATGGGAAAAATGAATTGGAAATTTATTTGGAAAATCAATATAAAATAGAAAATGACTTTATTTAAAAATATTTACAAAATGAAAAATGTTTATTTATTTTCGAAGTATTTTTTAGTGATTTGTATTTATTTTTTTGAAAAATAAATTATGTAT
The DNA here is from genome assembly GCA_037367405.1 of Ottelia alismoides. Lineage (NCBI taxonomy): Eukaryota > Viridiplantae > Streptophyta > Magnoliopsida > Alismatales > Hydrocharitaceae > Ottelia > Ottelia alismoides. Next base: position 333,674 of record JAZKJV010006915.1, on the reverse strand, counting down.
TTACAATATATTATATTATATCCAGGTGTATATACCTATGTATTTTTTATTTTTAATTTTTATTATTTTATTTATGTACAATTATTCCAATTTTATATTTTATTTAATTATACCAGAGAATTTGGAATATATAATGATTTTTATTTGATTTTTATTAATTATTTACAAAGGTGAAATAAATACATCTTTTATTTTATATACATGAGATATAAACACTGATGAGAGAGAAATTATTTATTTTTATTTTTCTTATATTTTTCCCATTTTTATTTTATTTCTATAAATATATACAAAATAAAGGAAACACATAAATGGTTTTATTTTTAGAGTTAGGTGTAGGATACATTCCTAAATACTGGCCTGAATTCGTATGGCTAGTTGCTTCCACGTTTAGCTAGTATGAGTGTAAGTATGAACCGTAAAACAACTACCCATGTTACTTAAAAATGATGCCAATCGCATTGTCCTTTAACAACCCACTCTACTAAGGGAGACCGTAGTTCCATCATTGAGAAGTAGCTAGTCATTTTTAGAATCCACAGTCTGAATGAAGATTCCGGAGCTTGGCTCTATCCTTGTGTGTGTCTCTCGCTCACTTAGAAAGATAAATTAATCCAAGGACGGGGTTGTTCTCCTGCAACAATTCTTGATTTTATAGTTTAATTAAAGTCAACCATGTTTAGAAGTCCTAATTTTAATTTAAGTGATCACTAAGTGAGTAGAAATATACGTCTACCATCCAATCCCAATTCCCTTTAGATCATAAGTGACAAAACAAGAGGGAAAAATTGAGAAAAGCCGATGCACACGAGAAACAATGATGTATGCTCTGTTAAAAGACTTATAGTGATTCCTCACAATATTCATGTGGGATGCAATACAAGAATTGAAAATTACTCTATATGATATGCAAGACAATAAAACCACACCTAGCAGAAAGTTCTATTAGCTGAGAAGAATTGAGTTAAATTTTGAATAGGTTGAACCATCTAAAAGCGCGTCTCAATTAACTACAGTATGGTCCTTGTTTTTACAAGCACAAGTAAAATAATCGTAGTAGCTCTATTAGCCACAGTGCAGGTTTACCCTACGATCCACTCACATCGGGCCTACCCTCACCGGAGAGTGAAACAGGTCTGACACACCAAAGAGAAAACGTTCATGCCATGGTTACACACATGAGACTCCAAATGGAAACCACTAAATATTTAAGGGGGTTTTACCCGGCAGACCCTATAATCTTTTCAAATTACCTCTACGACCTTTGAAACATCGTAATTCCTCCCTAGACCCTGTAAAATTGCTAACCCTTACCCTAGAGACCCTGCGGTTAAGCCCCGTTAATTTATTCGTTAAAATTAACAAGATTCCGTTATGTTCCTTTATACTATACCCATTTTGTTTATTAAATTTACATTGAGTGCCACTCCCCCCTCCCACGGCCCCGAGGATGCTGCCCGTTGCCCCACCCTCCGACAATGCTGCTATGGAGGACCCCCCCCCTCCCGCCCACTGTTGCATGCTATGGAGGCTCCCCTGCCCAACCTACGCCCCAGCCACATCTGCTTTGCCCCTCCCCTACCCCCCCTCCCCCGCACCCCCCCCCCCCGCACGATGGAGGCCTGCGGGATGAAACTACCCCCACCCCCGGGCCGTTGCTGCTTCCCCTCACCCCCTCCCTGTCGCCCGCCGCTGCTTCCCCCTTCCCTCCTACGCGATGGAGCCCACCCACCCCCTCCCTGCCGCTGCAACTGTTTCTCCCCCCCCCCCCCCCGCACGATGGAGCCCACCCACCCATCCCCTGCGCGATGGAGGAACACCCCCCTCGGGCCGCTGCTGCTTCCCCCTGCCTCCTCCCTGCTGTCGCTTCTGCTGCTTTCCCCTTCCCTCCCACGTGATGGAGCCCACCCACCCCCTGCGTGACTACTGCTTCCCCCCACCCCCTCCCTGCCATAGCCGCTGCTTCCCCCGCCCTGGATCCTCCCCACTCCACGCACGATGGAGACTACCCACCCACTCCATGCGCGATGGAGGAACAACCCCCCTGTTGCTTCCCCCTGCCTCCTCCCTGCCGCCGTCGATGTTGCTTCCCCCTTTTCCCCTGCTCGATGGAGCCCACCAACTCATCCTCCGTGCGATGGAGGCCCCCCCTCCCTGCCGACGATGGAGGCCCTCCCCTACAGCCGCTGCTTCGGCCCCCGCAAGAATCGTCTGCAGGATTTTCTTTCCTATCCTTTTTTATTTTATTTTGGCTAATCCTAGTCATTTGATAATAAACTGGTTAGGTTAACTCAAGACTAACTCAAGTATTTGACTCAAATATGGTTAAAATTGATGGTAGGGTTTATTGGGTAAGACGGAGCAAGTTTACGAGGTCGGGGGAGGAATTACGATGTTTCAAAGGTCGTAGAGGTAATTTGGAAGATTATAGGGTCTTCCAGGTAAAAATCACAATATTTAATTATTATAAATAAATAAATAATGCTGAAAGTAAATCTCAGACTCTATGCTCTCTCACGACTCAAATCGATCTTAATTTTGTGCGGGTTTTTGGCAGAATGTAAAGAAGCATCGCTTTTTGAAAAACCGCTCCAGTTACGCTGGGTACCTCGTTCAAAAATAAGAGAGAAAATTTTTGAGAGTTGAGACAAAAATAAATAAAAAACTAAAAGGCATAAAATAAATGCTACAAAAGGTAAAAGAACAACCTAGGTTAAGTCTACCAAATTCGATGCACGATTTTTGAGGTGAATTTTTTGGTATTTTTTATGCAATTTTCGTTTAAAATGTGAATGCAAATCTAGCCAATTCTAAGTATTAAAAAGTGATTTTCAATTAAACATAGTTCAAAATTTTAGAAATTTAGTCAGAATGTAAAATATGATGAAGTGAATGCACTGAAATTTTTTTGTAATTTTCTGATGAAATATGAATATTTAATGAATTAAATGGTGCAAACAGTACCAATCAAAATAAGTTATTGTAACAAATAATACATCTATTTATTTTAAGGGAATAAAATTATCTTAGATATATAGGTATGTGGTCTATCGAGAAAAATACTAAAGCCTAAAAATGTGTAATTTTATATCTATTAAAAATTAATTACTATAATATACAAAATGATTTTCTCAGATAAAATATGCATGTATATGAATTGATTTTTGGGCAGAATGTAAAATACAACTAATTCTAGCGAGTGTGAATTTTTGGCAATTTTTCAAGCAGTGGTTAATTAATTATGAATTTAAGAACATAAACTGGGCAAAATATGCAATTTTTCAAAAGAATAGTTATTGTTAAATAACTATAGATTATAAAAATATGAAGTACATGCCATAATGTAAAGAATTAATTGCTTAACAGAGTACTTTTTTCAATAATAAAAAGGATGCAAAATAGTTGTTCAAATGACAGATGGACTATGAAGTCTACCTGCAAAATAGATAAACTAGAATAAATCAAAATAGAAGAACATGGGCTAATCGTTAATTACCAAAACCACACGGGTGGATCCTACAAAATCTCCAATAGGATACATGTGAAGAACGTGACCGCTGGGCAAGGGACTTGCTATGCAAATAGGCGGAATGTCAGGGAGCACCCTTACAAAGTTTCCTCCCCGCACATGCCCCTCTCTTCGGGAGGGCCTCATCTCTCATGCCTGATGGAGGATGGTGGTTTGAGAGGCATTGATCTAGAGGGGCTCCTTTAGAGGGTGGTCATTGTCGTTCTGGTGTGAAGCCCCCAAGGTGAATCCTAGAGGAAGCTTCGGCTTGTTGATGACGATGGAGCTTCTGAAGAGCCCTAGATGGATGAGCTAGCCGAAGCAAGGGCGATGGATCCTGAAGGCACAGCTGTCGGTGATGATTTGGGAAGCAGAGCCCTCAAATGTTGTTGTCTATGATGATCGAGGACTCCGCTGTGTGGATGACTGGGGATGTCAAGGAAGATGGGTGGTGAAGTTCATGGAAGAGGCACTCCTTCGCGTGGTGATGGAGATCATGTTGGTCATGTTGCCGAATCTTGACGATGAAGTATAGAGATTGATGCGGTAGAGTGTGGAAAGGGGTGGCGGAAGACGATGGGGCTCAGAATGATCGGAGCTCCAGGAAGGCTCAATGGCACGAAGACGGTTGGAGCGAATCAAGAGCAACTACGAGGTGGATCTACAATGACATCCGCGAGGGGGGAACATCGGATCTCGTCAAGGAAGGACGGAAGCCAATGTAGTCATCACCGGTGCACTCATCCTTTACTATGCAATCGATGGATGGTTGAGCAAGGTGAGACGGAGGTGGTTATATTGGTAGATGGATGCAATGTCTATGGAGGGGAAGATGGGGTTTGATTGGTCAGAGATGGGATTTGATGGGATACGGTTGTCGGCGACGTGACAGATTAGGAAGGAGATCAAAGATTGGGTCACGAGACTAAGGGAGGTGGCATAGCTCGATTTGGAAGGCGATGGCTAATTGATTTGGGAAGCATGGTTGGTGATGGAGCAAAAGGGGAAGGTGACCGCAACTCAAATTGGGAAAGGGGAGCAGGAGGATGAAGCTCCTCGATCGTCCAATCGGTTGTGATCGGGCGGTCGAGGTTTTGATGAGTGGTGACCTTTTTATTTTAATTAATTAATTTTTTTATAATGAAAAATCAAAATTTAAAAAGCCCAAAATTGGGTGGCACGTGATGGATCCAGGAGCTGCCACGTGTCACTCCCAGAAATAAAATAAAATAAAATACAAAGACAATTAAAAATAAGTATCAAACGTCCTCGGATCAAAAACGTTTATTCTCTAAAATTGCTTGTCTCAATGAGATCTACAACTTTCATGAAGTGACTAAAAGGAAAGTAGGTCATTTGCACAAAGTGATATTTTCTATGGCACTATTCGTACATAGAGTACCTTGATTTTTGGGTTTTGTAATTTTTTATCATTTTTAAATAAAGTAAAAATTGACAAAAAAATACGATAATAGAAAAGGCAATTATTTACACAATAATCTATTTTTTGGATTTCTGATATTTAAGGATGTAAAGGAATAAAAAAGGGGACTTATTGTACAGACTCTCAATGAAGACTCGGACTCAGTTAGTTTCTTTGATTTTAGTATTATTTTAGTTTGGATTTTTACGTATTATAATAAAAATTTTCTCATAGAAAATAAATGAAAAAGAAATAACATAAAAGATTTAATTATGTACATAAAATATCATGTTAAAATTGGCTAAAATATATAATGTACAAAAGAGACCAAAAACCCAACTTTCACATATGAGCTCTGATTCACTTGAACTTGATATTATTTTGAAGGTAGATAAACGTAGATTAGTTCAAAATTGAGTAGGATCTAATCGGACATTGTAGGAAGGAGATATCAACATTTTAGCCAGACATATACGAAATTAAGGTTTGGGCTTATTTGTCAATTATTTCTGTTAGTTTTTTTCATAATTTTCCTTTATTCTTATTAGTAATATGTACACAATGGATGAAAGATTTCAAGTGATTTGGAGTTATCATGAATTAATTATAAATCGAGGAAGTTGGCTTATTTTACAGGTCAATTGGGCTGGGATTTTTGGCTTCTTATTATATGTAATAATGCATGATAAAAAGTTATTCTTATTTACATATGCATGAATGTTAATAGTGCAATATATGTGATAAAATTCCAATGAATTTTGGGGATTTTAGCTTAATTAATGCCATTTAGAGTGATGAATCACATATTCATCATTATACAACATGTATACAACACCCTATACTTATCTTGAGCTATGTCCTCATAGATCATAGAGAAAAAAGGAAGACATAACTTGTACAAGGTATAGAAAAGTCTATATTACAATGACTAAAGAATGAATGATTGACAAGTTGACCGCCCCACTATACTAAGGATGATATAACCTAAGTATAACGGACTATACGCAAGGTAGGGAGGGTCAAGGGTGGGAATGTAAGAACTCATCGGCTCGAGTTGCCGCCTATACCTAGTGTAAAATATCCCTAAGTATAAATAGTATATCAAGAGTTGAGAGGACTGGTGAGGGATCAATAAATGAAAAATTTAGGGTGCTCACCACCCTATACTTAGGACAAAGTACATCCTAAGTTAAACAGTGATCGAGGGGTGAACACCTTTTGGAAGAATTGGAAAAATGAGAAGGAAAATAAGAAAAGTAGAAAAAAGAAATTATTTTTGTGATTTTGTTGCTTATGTGTCTGATCTTTTGGACTCATGCAGCTCATCTTCAAGCACAACTTCTATTGAATCAACAACAGACAGGAATGTGTCATGCTCTAGATATGGATTCAACAAATGTCTGTTGACTATGAGTGGATGTGCGGCGGGCTTCTGTAGTCACTCACAGTTTTTACTACGGACGACCCAGTCCATTTACTTTTTAGTTTTCCTAGGAAAATCTTTAACTTTACATCAAATAACCACACCTTCTGTCCAGGTTCGAAAGTCTTCCTATGAATTTGTTTATCATGCCATTTCTTGACTTCTCTTTTTATATAAGGTGGTTATTGTTTGCATAGTCTCTGAATTCCTACAATCTCTTCAAATCAACATTGTGATTCTTTCATGCTCTCTCAGAATCAATGTTGCACATGTTCAATGCACAAAAAGATTTGTAAATCAATTCCAAGGGTAGGTGGCAAGGCTTGATATAAACAAGAGGTAGGGAGACATGCCGAGAGTAGACTTGTACGCTGTGTAATACGCCTAAAAAAATCGAATCTAGTAACTGAGACCAATTTTTCCTGGCTAGTCATACAATCTTCTTCAATATAGTTCTGATCTCTCTATTGGAACATTCAACCAAGCCTCTTGATTGCGGGCGGTACGATGCTGCAACACGATGTTCTATGCAATATTCTTTGGTCAACTTCTTGACCTCCTTGTTAATGAAGTGGCTCCCCTCTTTACAAATGAGAATTATTGGAATCTGAAACCACAAAATGATGTTTTCCTTCATGAAGTGAAAGAATGTGTGGTTGTCTTGGGTTTGACAACCACACAGTCTTTCACTTCCTAGATATAAGGAAATGGACCCATGAAGTCAATGCCCCAAGCATCGAAGATGTCAGATATCTTATTGCATTTCAGAGGCATTGTGTCTCGCATACTGATATTTTCGTCCATTCACTGACAGTCGGTACATTTCTTAAGAAAAGCATATGCATCCTTGAACAAAGTAGGCCACCAAAGGCCATATTGAAGCACTTTCATGCTATCCTCATTCCAGGGTGGTGTCCACCATCTTCAAGCTTGTGACAGTGTTCTAGGACACCCATTATCTTCTCCTGAGGTATGCACCTCCTCAAGATGCAATATGCGCCCTCTCGGAATAGATGTGGTTCTTTCCATTGGTAAAAATGAATGTTAGCCAAGAATTTATCTAGTTAAATTTTGAGGCAGTTAGGCAGAGTCTTCTGGGAGAAAAAATGGTTTACGATGTCGGTGTATAAGGGGAGATAGGATATCGATAAGACTGCCTCATATGGAAAGGTGTCTATTTTTGGAATAGAATTCTGCTCATGAAGCTCTACATTAATTATCCTATAAAGATGATCTTCCACCACATTCTTTACGCTTAGTTTGTCATGAATTTCCAAGTCAAATTCTTGGAGTAATAGAATCCAATGAATCAGACGAGGCTTTACATCTTTCTTACTGTGTAAATACTTGTTGGTAGAAAGTTTAATGTAAATTATTACAATTGATCCGAGGAGATGTCATCTGAACTTCTCCAAAGCAAACACTACAGCTAATAGCTCTTCTTTGTCACTATATAATTTTCTAGGCTTTGTCAAGTGTTCGGCTAGGCTAATGAATTGCAAATGGCATCCCATCTCGTCTTTGCTCTAAAATAAAACCAATTACGATGTCTGATATGTCTATCATTATCTCAACATGTAGAGACCAATCAGGTGGTTGTAGGATAGGAGCATGTGTGATCTGGTCTATTAAATTATTGAAGGCTTAAAGGACATGGTCATCCGCAAAAAAATGTCTCCTTATTAATAAGTATTTTTAACGATCGGGCAAGCTTGCTGAAGTTTTTTAAGAATCTTAGGTAGAAACCGACATGCCCTAAAAATGAACAAACTTGTATAAGATTTGTAGGTGGCTCGAGTTTCGAAATTCACTTCTACCTTGGATGGGTCCATTTCCATGCCACAATTTGATATCACGTGACCCATCATGATTCTTCCGGTCACCATAAAATGACTCTTCTCCCACGAGAGCACAAAGTTGACTTCAAAACACATCCTCAAAACTCGGTCTAAATAATCCAAACATTGGTCAAATTTGTCTCTGTAGACAGAAAAATTTATCCATGAAAATCTCGAGGAATCTTCCAACCATGTTTGCAAATACGGCCAGTATACATCTCTGAAATGTAGTGGGGTCGTTACACAGCCTGAACGACAACCATCGGAAGGCATACATCCCATGTAGACAAGCGAACATAGTCTTCTCATAGTCCTCAAGAGAGATGGCAACTTTGTTATACCCAGAGAAACCATCCAAGAAGCAGAAATATTTCTTCGTGGTCAACTTCTCAAGAATCTGGTCGATGAAGAGCAGTGGTAAATGATCCTTCTTGGTAGTAAGATTATGGCATCTATAGTCCACATAGACAAGCCAAGATGTAGGTAATCAGGATGTAATCTCCTCTCCATTGCCATCAATTACAATGGTGATCCTTAATTTATTCAGCACTAAATGTAGGGGACTCACCCAATTGGAGTCAGAGATGAGATATATGAATACCACATTACACAATTTCTTAATTTGCTTCATCACAACCTCCCAGAGGTTTGAATTAAGTCTGCGCTGGAATCTATGGGAAGGTTTGATGTCTTCTTCGAGGTAAATATGATGTGAGGACAATTAGGGATTGATCCCATGGAGATGTGATATCTTCCGGCCTATCGCCTTGGAGTTTCATTCAACAACCTCCATTAGATGAGATTCTTGGTCTTCAGTCAAATGAGCATTGATGATGACCAGATGCATAATTGGATCACAATCAAGGAAGGCATATTTCATGTTGTAGGGTAAAGGTTTAAGCTCTGGTGGGGTTGGAGTTGGCAATGTGTTGACTTCAACAACAACTTCAGGTATTATCTCTTTCATTTGTTGGTTGTCGACCTTTATTAATTTAGATTCTTCATTCAACACATCACAAATATAGACAACGAAATCCACATGCTTAAACAAGGGTGATTGTTCAAACCTTTCCATTTTCAAATCAACAAAAACATCATCATTGAAGTCTTCGGTTAGCTGGACTGTTCTTTCTCTTACTTCCTCTATAGAGAGGAATTCTACGGTTTCCTTGTCATCTAAAAATAGATGTGTATCTATGATCTTTGCTAAAATGTCATAGTCCTTAGGACATTGAGGTATGAGCACGCTCTTCTCAGATACGACTTCTATTAGTTTTGGCTTAGGTATAGTCTCTATTTGTATCTTGTCACTTTTGGAGCAGAACGTAATCTATGAGTGCCGTAATCATCTACTTCTTCGATTGTTCGAAGGAACAACCATCCAAGGATAACTAAGGTATGGAGTAGAGGTGCGGAGGTGCCCGTGTCCAGGACAATGAATTCAACATGGAATTGCATCCCTTGAATGGTGACGATAACATCCTCACACATCGAGCATGGTGCGTGAGCGTGATGACGATAACGTCCTCCCACATGGAATTGCATCCCTTGAAGGCTGCGTGACGGATCAATCTGCGGACAACAGAATCATCTTAATTGGATTAAGTGGTCCTAACCCAAGATATGTAAGTAGTGACGATGGCAGAAGGTTGATAGAAGAACCACTGCCGAGCATGGTGCGCTCGAACTACTGATTGATGATTTGGCATCTGATAGGTGGTGCTCCGTTATCTCTCTTCTTATGCAGGAGATTGCTGATGACGTTTACTGTAGCCTTGGTGAGGAAATGCTTCTCATATTTTCAACGTTTGATTTTACGGGGCTGACATTTCATTATACTTGCTTCTTTGAGTCCTTTATTCACACTGGGCATGTACTCCATGGCTATCAGAAGAGGCATCTTAAGCATAATATTTTGTAATATTTTAATGATGATAGGATCAGACAAAGCATTTTTCAATTATTTACTATTTTTTTTAAAGTGCAAAATGAAAAGGCATATGTACATCATCAAAAATATCCATTTTTTATCAATATCATTCTCTACAGGTAAATGACAAAAAGGTGTATATTCATCTACATAAGGTGGACCAAAAATAACAGGTACGAGTCCATCGGTTAGCATTGGTTCTGCTGTAGGCATTAGCATTTGTAAGGATGTCAAGGCTTCACTGGGATTTTTGATTTCTTTTGTGTTTTTGAATTTTCTTCATATTTATGTTCTTATATATGGTGCTACTCAAAAAATGGTGTTGACCCTAACGTCGTCCTTTTGACGATTCACTATCAGACACTGTGTGCTTCCCATTTGCAGTCGCAAATAGCTGGAGTGTCCTATCACTCCTAGAGTTACAACGTTAGATAAAAAAATTATTTTCACATGAATCGGGTAGGGGAATTATATGTTACCTGCTCCTTCTGACGTAAGTTGTTCTAATTAGCTTTGACCTGATCTAGAATGATGGTCTTGGAGTTTGTCATGTCATCTATCTTCTAGCACATCTCAGCCACGTTCTTCACTAACTGAGCCAGACAATCAAGGGACGGTTACTGGTAGGGCTCGGTGGAATATTGATGATGATATTGAGCAATCGTCTCCTGACACCGTTGATGACAGTATCAGACTACTGTTGATAGTTGTTCTACTTGTAGTTGCAACCATGTTGTAGAGGCTACTACTAGGTTGGGTTGGGCGGGTAATTCCATGCTCCTTGTTGCTGGTGATATGACTGGTAGGCCTGGTTTTAACCCTGTGGTTGTCCTTGAGAAAGGACCAATTGCTAATTGTTGCTCCATATGCAATTCACCTCATGAACGAGTGGGGAAGGCAGAGAACAATGCTCAAGATACTATGGCTGGAATTCAGATGGCTGGTAGACAACCATCTATGTCTGCGGCTGCTCCAGGGCATGCACACAGTATACATACTTGATCAGAGGTTAATTGGGATTCGGCTGGGGCTGTTGTGGCTGCTCCTTCTTGTAAGCTGGAGGCTCAAATGCAGTTGTCACTACAATGCAGACACTAATAGTGTTCACTAGTAGCTCCAACTTCTTGGTGATAATGTCGAGTTTGTCCAGACACATCATCCTTTACTCGTTCTTTATGAGCTTCTCTAGGTTATTCGACCTCTTCTTAATGATATCTAGTTTCAACGGGTGACTCCTAATTATGCTTAAATTAGAGTTGCCACACCTATCGACTTCTTGGGTATCTTCCATGTTCACATTCTTGTGGAGGACCTGTGGCAATGGTTGAATCTGAAAGGAGCGAGAATAGGAAAGCACGACCTCTCCTTCAACCATTTCCTCAAAGATATGCCAAACTGTATCCTCATTCTTGTTGAGGTGGGATCCTCTGTAGGTGACATCAACTATATGTTGACTATTCTCTGTCAAGCCCACAAAGAAATGTTGGACCAAGTCGGTCTCCAGTATGTCATGGTGGATGAGTTTCTCAATAAGATCGCTGAACCTCTCCCATGTCTCATGAATGGACTCTTGGGTCTCTGAGAGGTGCTAATCAATCTTTGACCGCATGAGATTGAGACGACTGAGAGGATAGTACTTATGCAAGAAGGCTGATTTCATGTCCTCCTGAGTCGTCACCACCTTCTCCAAGTGGTTGATCCAGTAGAGAGATTTGCCTTATATGCTGAAGGGTAAGGCGATCATCTTGACTGCGCCCAACAGGATGTTGGAGTAGTGCATGGCAATACAGATGCAGGCAAACTGTTGTAGATGGATATATGGCTCCTTGTTGGAATTCTAGTGGAAGATGAGGAGGAGCAAAAGGAGTTGTGGTTTCAGGTCAAAGAATCCATGGACCCAGTGGAATTAGTATCCACTCATTGAAACAACCATCCCCAGGGTTTTATGTCTGCTTCGAGGTCCATCTACTGAGTGATTGTCATCGTCATTACCATGGAGGTTATCATAATCATCACCATGGAGGTTATCATCACCTCCTGCTTGGTTTCCTACTATACCTTTTGACATTCTCCTCAGGTCATTTAACTTTTCTCGAATGGCGACCTGGGCGGGAGATCGATCTACTGATTATGTATGGCATGAATGGAGTCCATATGCTGACTGTTAACTTCATTCTAGTTCAGACATTGCTCCATATTTTACTCAATGCTGGGGAGCTACTGTCCCTTTCCTCTACTTATGGGAGACAACTCTAAATTTGTCTGTGGAGGAACAGGCTTTAGATCAGGGTCAAGATCTGAAATGGGAATGATACCCCGATCAGTCATCATGTGGGCATCAGATGGAGGGGTGATTCAGAAACAAGGTCAATTCGAAATCTTATTAGATATGGAGAGGTATATGGAGTGAAATCAATCACCATCCAAAGAGGGAAAAACTCAGGAAGAGAGTTTTCCTGGTCTGTATGTGGAAGAAGAAGTGAGGAAACCTGAGAACGGTTCACAGAGTCCAAGTCATGTGCCTAGGAATCGCCTTGAATTATTGGAGATGTCAAACTCAAGGAGTAGATGTGGATGTTGCTATAGTCCTGATCAAACCATCTTGGGGTCGACATCTTGAAGGAAAAAGAAGATCCATTTGGATGAAGGATACAATAATGAACAAGAAATAATTGGAATGTAAAACAATAGAAGGCTCGCGATGAGCAAGGGTCAAAGAGGAACTAGGAAAAGAAGAATTACAAAAATGTGAGGGACTTTGATCCTTGGGCCTAATTCTAAATCAAAAAAAGCAAGAAAAATTTGTGTTCATCGACTCAACATATGTGAAGTCGTAAGAGTTCGGCTATTTTTATCTTTTCAATTTTAGAGTTGTGATTCAAGAAAAAATTGTCACAAGTACTTATTGGCTACCCCTAGAGGATAGTGTGTACTGCCAGGAAAGTATCCACACACTTGTTCCACCTCCTTTATATCATGTGGTATGCACTTTTTAAGGTCCTCAATACCAGTCCTAAGGGTTACTCAACCAAAGAAAAGAGAGAGCAAGTCGATAAATGAAACCACTACTTCCCTTACGAGCAAGGTACTCGGACGTAAGACAAAGAGACAAACACCCCCATGAGGGTGTGTCCTGTGCTCAATTCTTTGGATCAAATCAGATGCTCTTCACAAGGTGAGAGCACCGTCGTCGGCAAGACCCTACTTGCCACGATAGAAGCGCCAATACTTTGCACACCCAAGTGGTAGTTGAGGCAGCCATAGATCGAGTTTTCGTCTCTATTCCTTAAGGGTTGTGCCTTACTCTGTCTAGAGTGTACCCTAATATCATGAGGGCTTTATCAACCGCAAACAATGATTTCCATGACAACTTTCAGTTATGTCAATATTCAATTAACAATCCCCTTGTTTTAGTTTTATATTTTTAGTTGTAAAATATTTTCAATGCAAAGAGCCTAATGATTTTTTGGATTTTCTTTTTTTCCTAGTACACAAAATCAGAGCGAGAAAGTGACAAGGCGATGCAAGGTGGATCAAAGATGGAAATCTCACCCTTGATCCTAAATGATGAATGCTCAATTAGAAGACTTACAACACTTCTCAACTCTCTCCATGCAGGATGTAAGGTAGAAATTTATAAACCTAATATATATGCACGGTACACAAATGAAGGAAATCGTCCTAAATAGGAATTTCTATTAATTGTGAAGAACTAAATATCAATTCGTCAAAAATAGAACCTAAATGTTCGGTCTTGGGGACTCTTCGATGATCACCACAACGGGTCCTGCAAGAGCCATGTAGAGTCTCTCATGACCAGAAGTTCTAAGTCTAAGTAATCAACAATTAAGTATTTGACTAAATACAAATGTAAATAACTATAGGCACTTGCACCTATTAGGTGTTTGGACCTAGATTACCGAGCAAGAAATTCTAAAATACTAAGGGCTCATTCCACAAAACAAATGAAAAAAAAGGAGGAATGCACAAAACACAAAAAACAAGAAAATAAAGGCGATGAAAATGAAAAAAACACGCTGAACCCCCAAGTGTACAGGCACTTGGTAAAATTGGCCCGAGTCATCAGTGTCATGTTCACTTGTATTATTGCAAAATTGATAATGCAAAATAAAAATGACACTCTCTCACAAAAAGAAAAATGTGTTAAGCTAAAAGTTTTCATCTCTCTTTCTTTCTCTCTCCAAGAAACTTACAATAAGAAGATCTATTCTCTTCATAGCTTAGTGCTCAAACCACCTAAGTGTACACCTTTGTCTCGAGGTCCGTCGTAAGAAAAATAGAAGAAAACTGATTAGCACAAATAACCAATTATGTCATGAGAAGAGAAAATGAAATAAAACTTGAAAATAATGAAATAAAAATAGCAAAAAAAATGCATCCCATGCATTGCTTCCCGATAATGGCGCATTTGTTGAACCGCTTTTGGTAAGGGTCTAATGTTGTACCCAAGGAGGGAACAATGTCGTTGAGGCGCCCACTCACTAAAGGTGATTCACACAACAATTAACCCACAAAATATATCAGGAAATGTAAAATAAATATGGAGTTAAATTTTTTTTATAATTCTACAAAATGTGTGTATAGTGCAAGTAGGTAGAGGTCGAACATAGGGAGCAAGGGGAATAGACACTAAAATTTTGCAAACAAGACAATGATTTTTTTTGTTTTCTATATGGATTTTTTATTTTGGTGGGTTTTAATATTTGATTTTTATGGAATTTTTATTTTATATTTTTTTGTTTTTGATTTTATAATTTATATTTTTTATATTTTTATGATTTTAAATTTCCTTTTTAAGAAAATGTAATAGAAGTATAAGTAATATGATACAAAGAATATAGGTAATATATATAAGAAATATATAAGACAAAGAAAAACTGGGAAAATACCCTGAGGTACTGTACTTTTTTTTGTTGTGTTTTAAAATAAATTTTTGGTATTTTGAATAATATTAATAATATAGGGATATAAAGCTATATATAGATGTGGACTTCCAAATTTATAAATATTGCTATAAATATTCGAAATTCCAAGATAAGATATTTTTATCTTTATTATTTTTTATGTTTTTGTAATTTTTATTTTAATTTTTACCAATTATTTTTATTTTAAATTGAATAAAAATGTCAAAAAAGTTTTTATATTAACACACCGAATAGTTTTGGAATTTAAAAATAGATAAGAGTCCCAAAATTTTCCAAAACCAATTTTAATATATAATAAATATAATGAACAAAATAGATAAATAGAAACAAATGGTTTCAGATTTTTGTAGATTTTTGTTTAATTTTTATAAGGATTTTGGAGCTTTTAAATTTTAGTGATTTTCTTTTATTATTTTCAATGATTTTTGGTATGCAATTGTAAAATACACTAATAAATTATATATATATATATAGAATTTTTCAAGCTTTTTGTATAATGTTTATGTATTTTTCAGTGTAGACATGGCATAAATGCAATAATTTTGTATTTTTAAAATAATAAATTGACTTTAAATGTCCCACAGAAAATATATGTGATTTAAGATATTAGTAGGCTCTTAAAATAATTTTCCTAAATTTTTTGGATGCTAAATGATATCTTTAATAGGCAAAATAAAAGAAATAACAATAAGTAAATTACTAGGGACCTAAATGTAATAATCGAATAGTTTTTCTATATTTCCGAACCCCTCAACAAAAACTTTGGATTAATATGCAAAATGGCTAGAATAAGAAAAGTCGCTATACGTGTGTATGGTTATAAATGCATTATTTAAAAATTGTGAGGTCCCAACTATAATTTAACCAAAAAGTTCTACACTAGATTTTGATTTTAAGGTACTAAAATGAAATATAAGAAAAACTAAGGACCCCTCTGCAAAATTCTTTACCCCTCATGTGCACTGGCAAGTCAAGTGATGTGGACTGGACCTAAATGTAAATATAGAACGTATATGGGCCGAACTACAAAATTTATAAATTATTTTTAATTACATAAGAAAGTTTTTATACAAAAAAACAACAAAATAAGCGGGGGTATTAGGCAAAAGTACCCCCGAAGGGGCGATCAGGTGGTCGATGGCATTTCACTTGGACAAGTAGACGACCTGGATGCACCGATACTGGTTTGTGGAATTGTGGTTATGACTAGATCCTGGGAGATCGGATGATCACATTCATGCTAGATCTGAGCGCATGTCTTCAATCTTTAGTAGAGAGATGATCGGAATGATGCTGCTCTCGCTGAAGAATAGGGAAGAACAACTTGTTCAATGAGATGCGATCCTCAAAATCTTCCTCCACCGACGATCAAACTCGTTGCCAAATGGTGCAAAAGTAATTTTATGTTGAGAAAAAGATCCACGACCCAGTGATGTAGTCATGGTAGGTCAAAGAAGGCATGATCTCCAGGGAACCTATTCATTTGTCAAAATTTCCTCTCAAGAGGCTTTGACCTCCAGTACCTGCAAGTAGAAGCACATGCGCACAAAAAGGAGGCTTCTGGGAGGTCTTGTTAAGAGAATATGGAGTGGAATGGCATCAGTAGGGGGCTCTCCAATGTGAGGCAGAGGAGGAGAGCCAATCCCTGATCCAGGAAGGATCAGGTTGAACAGAAGTGTAGGGGATGTATAGGAAGCAAAGGGAAACAAAGGTGAGGTGATAGGCAGGTCAGTGGACAGTCGGGACACATTCAAAAGGGGTCATCGGAGCTCGGCTCCGGTGTACTACGATTTTTGAATTTAATTAAAATGCTAAGCTACTCTAATATAGATCCTAGGAACATAAATGAGTGGCTAGAATGTGGCTCTACCTCAGAAAATGAAGGAGCGAAAGGAGCCCCGTCGCTTGTAGCCAGTGATGTATGGATCTCAAACTCTGCTCCTCTTCCTCTATGTTGAAGGGTCCGTCGATGTTCCTGTTGTCACTAAGAAGCTTAAAGACACGAGAATCAAGGATTTCGAGGGAGCTAAAGAAGATCAAAGACAAAATGGTGGTCGGATAAGTGTATATATAGTGGGCCATCTTTGAACAAGATGCCTAATCGACACAGTGCTCATTCGATAGTGGTAATATGCAATAGTGAAAGTCTGTTGATCCATGAACAAGAGTCAAAGAGGAATCATGATGAAAGGGTGCATGAATCTGAGGAAAAATCGATGAAGATGGATGGTCAACGAGGCCAGCATGACTAGGGGTGCAGGGGGCTCTGTTGAATGGAAGGTCAAACGAGGCTGCAACCTAATTGGGCCACGTACGCCACTACAAGACAAACTAGAATTCAAATTCAAAAATAATTCAAAAATGATTTATTTTGTTTTTGGTTAAAACATAAAAAATGTTAATTATGTTATGTAGTATTTTATTATGAATTTTATTTGGTTTTTTGAGGTTGTTTATTTTATGTTTATTTTTAAGTACAAATATATGTATATTATTTATTTTTATCGGGTACATATTTTAATTTTCTTTTTTTTATTTTGATAGTTTATCGACATAAGTTATATATTTATAACATATTTTAATACATATTATTATATCTTTATTGTATTTTTTGAGGTGATTTGTATATTTAAATAGACGTATGTCATTATTACATAGATATATGTATGTATATTTCATCTATGTCTTTGATTATACTTTTTATTTAATTCTATTTTTATTGTATTTTCTTTAATCTAAGTTTGTGTATGTATTGTAAATAATATTTAAAAAAAAAGTATAGAAATATAAGTGTATCATAAATGCATAGAATACATAAAATGATTATTTTATTCAGGTATAATAAACACTAGGGGTCCAAAACATAACTTTTGCATCTTAACTCCAAACTAAATGTAACCACCTTCACAAAATAGTTTATTAAAAGTTATATACAAATAAAGATGATTTTGGTCAATTTTGATAAATACGGAGAAGATACAGGTCTGTGATGATTATATTTTTGATTTATATTCTGAGTGTATATAACGCAATGTGCATTCTTTTTACATGAAATAAATTATATATTTTCTATATATTTTTCTCTATAAATTATATATACAAAGTTCGTTTATTGGTATATAAATAACAATTAATAAAATAGGTCCGAAAATGAACTTTTTAGGGAATTAAAAAATGAGGTTTTATTGTATTTTTTAGCCTTTATCTCCCCCTACTACTTTATTCCATGTCGGCTCAGTCATCATGATGCCTAGGTCTCGGGGCTTAGGGTCATTCAGTACCTATGGTATTTCATCTATTTTTCTTTTCTTTCTTAATTCTTTTATTTTGGCTTTATCTATAATATTTTATACAATATTTACACTATAACTAGGAGAGGTTATTCTATGCAAAATAATGATATATGCATGCATTTAGCTAGGGTTTAAAGGCCAAAATGACAGAAAAAAGGTGATGAAATGTTGATTCATCAGACACTCACATGTCTATTTTACCAAGTGATTGTTCACTTATGGACTTGTCATCTTTTATCATTTTCTACCGCTTACTTACTCTTTTTCCTCCCGATTTTACCCTTTATATTAATTTGTTTCTCATATTTTACGCTTTTCGACTTTTTTAAGTCTTTGGTCTTTGAGCCATCGATGTTAGGTTGAAAGCTCTATAATTAGTTCCATATCGCTAAAAGAATTCATGTACATGTAATCTCTACCTTTGGATATAAATATCAAATAAATTGGTTCTTCCTAATAATACCAATTCCTATCAAGGGCATTTTTTTAATGCATACACAAAGTTAGTTTTAATTTTATGCATGGATTATTGTCCATGTAGATTACTAGATCAAAGTACACCTTCTATCTCGTGCATGCATTCATAATTGTTACATGCATCGGCTCGTATGACTTTCTCCTCCAGTTTTCCTTGGACCTAGAATAATTGAGAATCACAAAATTCATTAGGTGATTATTGAAAATACTCAAAAAAATTTAAAACCAATAATTAAAATAAGGGGACTGCAAAATAATCTTTGACCTAAATAAAATTTGTAATAGACGTCATTATTTTTGGTTTCTATAGCCCTCATTGTATTAAGGTACCTTCCAAATCGAGTGAGGCACGACCCTTAAGGATTAGAGCCCAAATCCCATACTGTTTACTGTCGTGATTATTACTTAGGTCCGTGAAGTAAAAGCGCTCCTATTGAATCATGGGTGAGTAAAAGGCCCAAACATGTTATCAAGGAACTTTAAAAGGCCTAGACATGTTATCAAGGACCTTTAAAACATGTTACTAGTTACAAAGGTAGTAGGTGGTACATGATGCTTCTCTAGTAGTACTCACTCCCCTATAGGGGTATCGCTAAGGACCTAAGTTCGAAAGATTTCTTGATTATATTCAATAAAAACTGACAAGATAAATAGATGAACATTCACAGCTTTACTAGTGTTGACTTGGTGAACCAAATTGCAATGGTGTGTCTTTTGATCGAGTCTAGGTCAAACATCATAGTCCCATGCACTTTAGCCTTTTATCTTCCCTTCTTTTACATTTATTTACATTTTTTCACTTTGATCATATTCTCATTTTCTCTTCACTTTGTTCCTTGTGTACTTCATGCTCATAATTCGTCATCTCTCCTACTGTTTACCAAGATGTCCAGTCTTGGATGTCTTAGTCCTGACTTTGCGAACACCATCATCGATTCCACGATGTCAACATCTCTAATAATTCGAAGCGATTCTAGAGAGACTGGTTCGTATCTTGCTAAACACTCATAGGAATCCCGTTCTCTTTCTCACCAAATTACATGGATCTCTTGTGCTGAAATTTATCCGTTGTGGATGGAGATTGACCTATCTACTTACACACTATACAATCCAATAAAGTCCAACATTGACCCAAATATTTGATACTTCTCAAAATATGGTGCACATTTCCAGTATGATCGGGATATATTTCCTCGTGCAGTTGGAGAACCCAATCTAGATCTCTTGTTAATCTCAAACTCAGAAGAAGAGATGATTCCTTAAAAAGAAAAAAGGGGAACATTCTGATCAAAATGAGGTCAATGCATAGATGCTCTCCTCCATACAAGCGGTTCAACAATAGTTGACCACACAAGCCGATGCTCAGGTAGCGTTCCATGAAATGCTCATGGATCCGAGGAGAGATAGAGGATAGAGTAGAGGAGGAGGAGAAGTTGACCCCATGGAGGGGAAGAAGAGAAAAGAAGAGAGACTCCAAAGCTTGCATTAAAGGAGATATAAAATCCCAACGATGGTTTAGATGACTAAGTGGATCAAAATTCCACTGATCTACAAACATTTTGAGTTGAAACCGTAGCTTTTGTCTCTTCTTCACTCATTCCACAAAACACAAACAAGGAACCATACATCCATCTTTAGCAGTTTGGTTGCATCTGTGATATTACTCGCTACCCTAACATACCATTTGATGTAGTCAAAATGATCGCTTTCCCATTCTGACCTCAAGATAAGGCTCTTTACTAGATTAAGCATCTTAGAAAAGTGGTGATGACCTGGGAGGAATTGGTCTACATTCCTCCACCAATATTACCCTCTAGGTCGTCTCAACCTGATACATACCATGATATAAAATTTCTCCCAAGGACCCCAAAAATCCATTCATGAAGCACATGAGAGATTTAAATATATATATATAGGAGAAATGTCTCCATCATGATATTCCAAAAACTAGCTTGGTACAATACTTCTTTTGGGGTTTGTCTCAAGAGAGTAAGAGGTTGACTGAAGACGCACATGATCACTCTCATTTTAACAAGGATGAAAATATTGTCTGGGAGATTTTTGAAGAAATGACATAAGGAGAGGGTAACCTATATTCATCCCATGCTTATCAGAAACAGACACTGACAGAAACAGACACTGATCCACCATAAAACCATCAACATGGAGGCATCACATGAAGAGGATATGGTCGAGAGCACCAACTTGCTCATCATTGGGAGCCACCTTTCCGAAGTGGACATAGTTGTGAAGCGATCACATGATATTGAGAAGCTTGTTGTGATATAATAAAGAACAAAGAATATGTACAAACTCAACATATTACCATGTAGTTGGAGATGTTGCTTAGTACTATCATCTCGTGTCAGTCAGCGAGCCCATCAGCCATGACTTCTGCTGAGTCAAAAGAGAAATCACAGCATAAGAGTACAGGACATCTTTTGTCAGTTCAACATGTGTATTACGTGCAAACACCTGATCAATGAACTCTACAATAGAAGATGGTTGTCTACCATCCTGAGCCCAAGCTATAGTATGTAGATCTATTTTTCCCACCTCTCCCCCAAGTTCAAGATGTGAACGTCATTTGCAATAATGATGCCCAACTGACCCCTCCTGATGGACTTTAGTAGGGTCAGTCCTCTACCATCAGGCCATACCACCAATCTCATGGTGGGAGAACCTTGCAGAATCATCCTCAATAAAACTAGCCTCCGGCAGAAGCACATACTTGTAAACAACCATATCAGTAGGTAGTGTACCACTAGCAGCTGCCATATCACCATTACCCAACTACTTCATATCATATTTAGTATCCCCCTTCTCAGTATCACCATCAGTATCCTCCTCAGCATTATTCTTCGAATTTTCAATCGCAACCTCCTCACCATTACCAATCTCAGCGCGCCCATCACATCGAATAGAGCAAGACTGCACTCGTTAACCCTGTACTCGATTTTTTGGCTCAACTAGTAAAGATTCTTAGTGAGAGGAGCAAAAAGCTTGATGACCTCATGTTTAACCCAAAAATCGGTGATCTTAAGTTCCACACAAGGCGGGAACTCAGTCGCTGAATCGACCACACGAAATTCGGATTAAAACAACAATTAACCTACGACAATCAAGTAAAGCAGTGAAAGTGTGTGGAGTTAAAATTTATTATAACTCTACAACAAGATGTGTATAGTGCAAGTATGCGTAGAGGTCGAACACAGGGAGCAGAAAGGCTAGATCGGGGCAGAAATGCTTAAAGTGTCTGTGTATGTGATCAATTGTCTACTAGGCTATTTTTTTGTGGGTTTTTAATTTTATATTTTTTATTTAATTTTTATTTTTGTATTTTTTGTATTTTGAATATTTTAATTTCTGATTTTATATTTTCTTTTTATATTATATATATATTTTTTTATATTTTCTTTTTCAATATTGGAATATATGAACTATGTAATAAAAGGGAGAAAGAGATATTTATAAAAAGAGATAAAAATGTTCAAAAATTAGCAAATAAAATATTTTTAGTCTTTCTATGATTTGTTACTATTTTAATGATTTTTGGGTATTTTTCCAAATATTTTTGGTATTTTTAAAAGGTGAAAAAGAGAAATCAGTGAATAAAACACAAGGCCGAAACTAAAATGGAGAAATAAAATAGAAAACAGTAACAAAAATTCTTCAAATTAATTTTCATTGAAAGATAATAAAATAAGAAAAATTTAGACACCAAGATTATATTTTTAGGGTTTTTGCAGAATTTTTAATATTTTTCTAAATGTTTTTGGGGTTTTGTGATTTTTAGGAGTTTTATTTTATAATTATTAGTGAATTTTTGGATTGAAGTTAGAACACACTAAAAGAAACAAAATATATTTTTTTGGGATTTTTCTGGAGTGTTTTTATATTTTGTATGGATTTTATAATCTAGACAGTGCACAAAATAGCTATTTTTGATTTTTTTAATAAATGTTAAAATGCAATAAATATGAAAACTAAAAATATGATGATGAACTACCATGCAACAGAGATGTAAACTGATTTTTGGTGATTTTTTTGGGTTTTATAAACACATGCAATAAATACTAGAAGCATAAGGAAAATACATATTTGCAGGGGTATTTATGGAAATATGGCGAAGTTAAAGGGCTTAATAGCAATTTTCCAGCAACTTTATAACACGGTAAAGAATGGTCTGGACCAATAGCGAATGCACAACAAAATGCCAGGGGTATTATGCAAAAACGCCAAGGTCTCATGCACACAAAGCGTGACAAGGCAAGGGCTTTTTCGTAATATTCGAAAATCCAGGGGTCCAAACACAAATTTCACAGAAAGTTAAAACTGCAAGTGAATGTTTCAGAATTAACACTAAATAGGCAAAAGTCACAGGAGCCACCTGCAAAAACGCCACAGCCACGTGCGACGCACGCGCCTGGCGGGGGCTTTAAAATAATTACATAAAAATCTAGGGGGATATGTTGCAAATGTTTCAACAATTTTAAACAACAGACAAAGGTTTTAAACTAAAAATCTAAATCCAAAAACAACCGGGGTTAAGTCGCAAATTACCCAATCAATAGTGCGATCCAACGGCGATGGTTTGTCACTTAAACACGTGTCGCAGCGAGGACGGTCGATACCCCTTCGGCTTGACGGTGCAGATTATATCTTCACGGATGATCCGACGGCTTGGGGGAGGCAAGATCTGAAGGTGGCTGTACGCCACCAAGAACGCGGCCGAGATCTACGCTGCGCAGGTGCGCAGGAAGAACCGCCGATGAACTCAGCATGGATGGAACAGAGGCTTCAAAATCTGCACGCTCCGGTCGTATCTCCCCCTTTCGATGACCCTCCGATCTTCCTGGAAGCTCCTCCTAACAGGCAGTGGCTTCAAAATGGTGGTAGACCACCGGAGCACCGCTGCGACGGTCGAAAAAGGAGAAAAGCACCAGGCAGTACGGAACTCAGCAAAAACCGACCCCTGAGGGATCTTGCGACACCTGGGACCTGCAAAATGAAGCCCACAACAACAGATGGTGGTTCCTAGGGCGATCGTGGTGAAGTATGACGTGGATAATGTTGGTGGGAACTCGCCGGAGCAAGCTCCGGTGAGGTGATGGCGGGTGGCGATCGAGTGATGAAATGCAGATATGTCGATCAGGTCCAGGTCCTATATTTAAAAAAAACTACGGAAGCAAAGAAAAACAAAGTAAAAACCCGACCTCAAGGGTCAAAAGACCCAAGGTAATGACCTCACGGCGGCGGCCGGAGATGGGGTGGTTGGAGCGCCTCCCGGCCGCTAACCTCGCCTCCGAAGGGCTGGAGGACTTGCTGTCACCAAGTCCGGTCCAGAGAAACTCCACTCGAGGGAGAAAAGCGGTCGAAAAGGGTTCAAAGGAGCAATGGGAGAATGGGGTCGGTTTTTGAAACATGGCCGAGAGGGCTCCTTCAACGAGGTGCACGAGGCGCGTCAATGGTCCAATCCCCGAGATAATCGATGGGCGTGCAAGATGGTATATCGAGGAAGAAAAGTCATTCAGACCTCAACAACAAAGGATGCAAGGTGTGCCCTCAAAAAAAGGGCAAAAACCTTGAAAAACTCGTTTCTGACAATAGCCAGACCTCGGTCAGAGAGTTGACCGAGGTCAACCAAGGAAGAGATCTGGTTGGTCAACGTGGACCAACCAGAAAAAACCTTGGAAAAAAATACTTATAAATTCAATAAAAAATATAAATTGAATTATTTAAATTTTGGTTATAAAATAAAAAATGTTTATTTATTTATAAATTATTTTATAGTGATATTTATTTATTTTTATGGGATGTATAATTACAAGTTACCAATTATACCCTTTATAGGTATATTCTTCTATATATTGTATTCTTTTATTTTTATTTTGTATTTTTAATTTATTTAATTTTGTTTATTAATTTATATCATTACAAAGTATTTTTATACACTTAAATATATTTTTATTTTATTTTTCTGAGATGTTTTGTATGTTTAATAAAATATAAATATGTATTGTATAGGTATGGGTATAGGTAGTATACCTATGTATCAAATATGTAAGTATTTTATTTTAAGCTTTATTTAGGTTTTTATTCCAATTTTAACGTACATAATTATTTTAGGTATTAATTACAACATTATAAAAATGTAAAAAATACAAAAATAATGAATAAAGAATAAATTGAATATTTTATTCTGTACACTTATACAATGAGGGTCCAAAACTCAACTTTCAAACCATAGCTCTGCCAAATGCGAAACCACCGCCATTAAATAGCTTATTTTATTCTATATACAATTAAAGGTGAGTTTGATGCATTTGGAGTTTTCATTTGTGAGATACGGGTCTGGGAAGTTGGGATTATGGAATTTTATTCAGACCATAACTTTTTATCTATGAATAATTTTTCAGTGAAATCAATTTTGTTTTTTTTCTATATGTAATTATCTACAACTTTCATGTACAAAGTTTCTTTATTTGATGTATAAAAAGTGGAACCAAAAATAGGTCCTAAAATGAATAAAGAATGAATAAATAAATATAGGTATTTGGCCCTTATCTCCCCCTACTTTATTCCTTGTCGACCTAGTCATCGAGATGCCTCGGTCTCGGGGTTTCGGGTCATAAAATATTTACAATATTTTATTCTTTTTATTTTCTTTTCTTTATTCTATAATTTTGGCTTTAAAAACCGCATTTTATACAATATTTACACACATATGCATGAATGCTAAAATGCATGAATTAGCTCTATTTACACGCATTTACTGGGGTTTTTAAGGCCAAAATGTTAGAATAAAGATGATGAAACGTAGATTCATCTTCCCCCTATACTTGCCTTTGCTAGTCCCTAGCAAACACTTATGCAATAAGTGTAGAAAAGAAAAACAAAGAAAAGATAAAGAAGAATGGTAGACTAAATTTAATTGTCAAAATTGTCTTCACAAAATCAAAGTTTGGAGCTTAAGTCGGACCTTTGGAGTTTTAGTGCGGTCGGAACCTTATTTAGAACCGAATTTTAAATTCAACAGTCCTCGAGAATCCCAAAACTCTGCCCAAGTCTCCTCAATAGCCAGGTCAGAAATATCTCAACTCATACGCAAACCCTTACGACTATGAATCTGACTCGTATAGTGTAAGTGGTGGTGGCTCTCCCTAACTGAAATGGCAATGAAACTGACTTCTCCAGTACAACGACCCACTGATTCCCCTATCCAATAACTCCATCCTCGAGGAGCGGGGTATTCCCTTCTAAGTTCAAGTGGCAACCATCTCAAGAGGAGGGGGTGAAGAGAAGAATGGACGGTAGCCAGTGTAGCTACCTATCCTAGGATGTAAGACCAGTGTAGTCAAGTCATCCAGCTATAGGCTCACATGATATGACTTTAGAACTCAAGCTTTCTTATTGACTTTACAACATATGTACATACATTGCAGGCTTTTTATTTTTGTACATGCCTGAACTTTCTTTTTTTTCTTTTTTTTGGAAATACTATTCACAGCAGCATTTACATAAGGAGTTTTCCTTCTTGAGCCAGTAGACTATCCCTCTTTTGAAGCTTTATTGCAACCCACAGCCTCCTGTCTTTAGACTTCCTAATCACTGGACGGGTTGGGGTGCACTTCCCTCCCTAGAGGAGGACAAATGTTTCCACTTGTGTGCATCTCATACCGGCAAATCCAACCCCCTCACCACTCCAACTGAGTTGAGCCATGTGAAAGGTGCATGCATCCAAGTTAGGTCATTATCAACAAGAGTCGTGCGTGTGCTCCGAAATACTCTACTTAGGCAGTCAAGAATCCATTGAACCAAGTCCCGTGATCCTCAAAGAATTAAGTCAACTAGACCTTAAGTACCTCAAACCCGGTTCCTATAAGGTTCCTATTATTAGGTAGTTTATGAGGTCCAATCAAGCTCCAATCTCAGGATTTTACTTAGACTTGTTCAATTATCAAACTCAATCCGAGAAATGCAAATGCTATGCAATGCAATGCAGAAAATATTTTTGTGATGCAATTTTCAAGATTTTGAACTTTTTATGGATTTTTGCAAAAAAAATGGTGATGATGCATATGCATTTTTTTTGTATTTTTCAAAAAAGATTTTTTAAATGTTATTTTTTTGGATTTTAATTTTGCAAATGTTTTTGGGATTTTTGAAAACAAAAAGATTTTGGCTGAAAACGAGGTTGAAAATATGTATACGGGAGTGCTTCTTATATATACAAGAAGTGGATTTTAAGAATTTACAAGGGTAAGTGGTCAATTTTATACATATCTATATAGTGGATTTTTGTGAGATTTAAGTATTCCTCAAACTTATTTGACACAGGTTTTTCAAACAATTTTTTAAAACTATAGTCCAAAATAATTTTTACAAACATTTCACAAACATGTACACACATTTGAAAATCATTTTGCAAGGGTTTTCAAAACAATATATATAGATTTTTCAAAATATTTTTGCAACCATTTTTCAAACCATTTGCAAATCATTTTTCAAACATTTTATTTCACACAAAGAAAATAAATTTTACAAAAACACACATTTTTACAAAGGTCCAAAACATATAACAAAATATTGTCAAAATAGTTTTTAATAGATGTTCACAAATATTTTCAAACTATTTTTCAAATATTTTGCAAAAAACATTTTCACCTGATTTATTAATCAGTAATTATACAAAAGAATTTGAGGAACAAAACACCTTTTTATTAAGAATTTTAAATGAATTTTAAAGAATTATTAGCCATGTTAATACGAAAGTACGAGTTATGGCTAAAGTATACATGCTATATATAGGACCCCCCTATACTTAGCTTGAGCTATGTCCTCATAGACCAGAGAGAAAAGAGAAGACATAACTCGTACTGAGTATAGGAAAATCTAAAGAATAAATAAATAAAGGAATGGATGAACAAACAAATGAGAAGTTGACCGTCCCCCCTATACTTAGGATCAAATAATCCTAAGTATAGCAGACTGTACACAAAGCAGGGAGGGTCAAGGGTGGGAATGAACAGATCGTACTCAGAATGTCTCCCCCTATACTTAGGGTAAAATATCCCTAAGTATAGACAAAAAGAGGAGACAATGGAGAGGATCAAAGAATAGAGAAAACTCAGGCTGCACACCCCCCTATACTTAGGACAAAGTACGTCCTAAGTATAGAAGACTGAAAAAAAGGGGCGACACCTTTTTCGTTAGATAAAGAAAATAGAAAAGGAAAAGAAGAAAAGAAGAAAAGAAGAAAAAGAAATCAAAAGATAGATGAAGAGATCGTGAGGATGTACACACCACTCCCCCTATACTTAGGGTAAAAGAAGCCCTAAGTATAGGCAACGACAGGAGTGATGACACGGAACGACGAAGAACACTCGGCTCGTCAAACCCTCCTATACTTAGGACAAAGTATATCCTAAGTAAGGCAAACACGATAATGGGTGGACGAACAATACGGTAGAGAGAACAGAGGTACACAAAAGTGAATATACAACAGAGATGGATGTACACGAGATCAAGAAGGTAGAAAGCGAACCTTCTTGCGGGACCACTGAGGAATGGATCTGGTGTGATGCAGGTCGACATCGGGGTCCACAGTGGACGGAAGCCGATCAGGGTCGACAGAGTGAAGATCCTCAGGGGCCCTAGGATGTGAAGGCACAGATGGGTGAGTGGAAGATGTGTAACTAGGTCCGGCCTTGGGAGTCTCGCTGATATCGAAGTGGAATGGGACGAACTCATCATCATCGGAAGTAGTGTAATCCGAGTCGTCCTGCGAGGTGTCATCCAGGTCAAAATCGAAAGGCATGAAATCATCGGTGGAAGTAGTCGAACTCTTTTCATCCTCTATAATCTCAACCAGATCATCTTTCTCATCAAAAGGCCCGAATATCTGAAGAAAATCAACTAAATCAAATTCGGCCTTAGTCTCATCAGTATCTACATGGATAGGAGTGGACTCATCAGTGGAAGTAGTCAGAGCATGTCCGTCCTGTATAGTCTCTAAATCTGCCCTCCGCTCAATGGTATCAATCGTGTAGATCCCGCGGATGTCATCAACACATCGCCAATCACAGGAAGCGGAAACACCAAGGTCTATGCCTTCCGAGCCTTCCTCCTTGGAGAGGAATTCTCGGGTCTCATCGTTGGTCATAAAGAATGTCTCTCTGATATCCTCATATAGATCATAGTCCTCGTGGTTAGCCAAGATAGGTGAAGTCATATCAGGTGCAGGTCTCTGGTCGGCAGTAGGTGCGGTGATCAACGCTTCGCTCTCGTCAGCAAGACGGAAGCGAATCTCTCCTGATCCATAATCAATAACGACCCTTGCAAAGGCGAGGAATGGTCGTTTCAGGATGATTGGAGAGTGCTCCCCTGTGGAGGTCTCCATGGGCAATACGACAAAGTCTACATGGTAGCTCATACCCTGAATCGAGACGACGGCTTTTTCTAAGATACCCTTCGGCCTCTTTATTGATCCATCAGCGAACTGTACGATCATCCTGGTTTTCTTGAGAGGCCCTAGGTGAAGAGACTGTACCAGCGAGAAGGGTATGATGCTAATCGAAGCATCGCCGTCTAGGAGAGTGTGATCACATGTGTGGTCAGAGATGGTGCATCTAATGAAATGTGTGGCAGTGTTCCTCTTCCGAGGAATGGGACGATGTGAGATGGCGTGGGCAGTTGCCATGGTCAAGATGTGACGCTCAGATCTGCTCCTTTGCTTTCTCTTCTTGGGAAGAGGAGCAGATAAATCGGTCATGGCCTGCTGAAGTGGGGCACGGATAATCTCATGTATGGTGGCCACCACTTCGAGTTCAGTCAGCATTTTTTTGAATTTTTGGACCTCCTCCATACAAGGGAGAAGGTCGGAATTAGCATGTACACGAGGCATGCCAAGAGCAGTCTGTACAGCGGCATCCTCGGGGTCAAAGGTGGGACCGGGTGTGAATGTATGTGTGGACAAAGGATCTGGCAAGTGGTCGCTCTCCTCACAATCTGACTCGATCGTGTGTCTCCCGAAATCTTTTTGTGTTTTTAATTTTTTCTCATTTTTTTGTGTTTTGGGCGATTGCAAGCTCTCATGGTCGTACTCAAATGAATCCATATCCTCAAAGAATGGAGCGACATTCTGGTTCTTATTTAAACTAGTCAGATCAGTGATCCTCGAATTCATATGCTCCATCATCTGATTCAAGGTCTCAAGTGTAGATATCATGAAAGGTGACTCCAAAATCTCAGGATCGGGTAAGTCGAATGTGGGCGGTGGGTGTGGACAAAAAGCACATTCCGGATCAGGATACTCAAGGAAGAGCCGGTTGTCAGAAAGTGTAGGCGATGGTGGTGGAAATGACTGGTGAAAGTCAAAGTCCGGATCCTGAAATAGTGGGTTGGTCGGATATGTACAAAAGTCAGGAGCAAAGTCCTCCTGGAAAAAAAGGAGGTGGACCGACTGAAGTGAACGAGTGATCCGCAAAGTCCGGATAAAATACGCTCCAGTCGGCCATCTCGAAACAAAAGAAAATGATCGGGAGAGCACGGTGGTCAAGTCAAGATTATGAAGAAGAAAGGCACAAATGCGCGGAAATGATCTAGGACACACGCAAAACAATCACAAGCAAAAATGAAACAATCAAACCCTCAATTCACCTACTCAACTCGGTAGAGACCGCAAAATGCGATCTTTTTATCTTGTCTATTTTAGAGTTAGGTGAGAAGTCAAAATGTTGCGCAAACACTGAGGGGGTTGAATGGGATTTGGGCACTATCCTTAGGGTGTGCGCGAGCAAGTAGAAGCGAATACAATGAGGGGATTACTCGCCCCAAGACAAGATTTTTCTTTTTGATCTGTTTTAGGGTCAAGTAATATTAGCAGTCCCATTTTTATTGATTATCACTTTTTTTGGATTTTTAGTTAGAAATGTACGGGCCTAACGAGGAGTCAATTTCACTTAGCACCTAGGTGATCAAAATCAGAGGGAGAGTCAGAAAAGCAATGCAAGCGGCAAAAATGATGATGAATGCTAAAGCGTAAATGCTCACCTTGCCTCCAGCACTCTACATGCAAAGATGCTCAGCAGAATTGAAACTTATCTATATGCAAATGCAAAAACCGATGAAATCGCCCTAAGTTTCAGAACTTGCTATTAGCGGGAAGAACCACAAGCTGACCACCAACCCTCAACCCTAGAGTCCGGTCTAGGCACACCCCTCCTCTGCTCAACACACTTGAGTTTAGGAGAAAGCGCTTTGCGGGATGAGCTCGCGGCGCGACGGATTGAAGGTGATGCTAAACTGTTTAAAATTTGACTAAGTCCAAACGAGACTATAGGTGCATGTAAAGGTATTAGGTGTTTGGCCTTAATCTATCGCAAGCAATCCTAAAAGCTAAGGGCTAAATCACAAAAAAGAAATGAAAAATAAAACCGGAAAACAAAATAAAAAATGCGAATAAAAACCGGCAAAACTGCGGTGAGCCCCCAAGTGAACAATCACTTGGAAATTAGGCTCGTAAGAGTCCAAATGTCCGTGGGTACTTGTATTATTACAAGAAAAGGGTCACTCTCTCAATTAAAATTACAAAAAATAAATACAGGAAATAAATGCAACAACTACTGTGGAGCTCGGTCTACAAAATTCCTCTTCGTCTCCTCGGTGCTCGGCTGGCAGATGTCGGTTTCACGTGGGTGCGTAGGCGCCTAGGGTGGAGTGACTCCCTCGATCCGTGGTTCCTCGCACGAAGTCAGCAAAAGAGAAGGTTAGACAGCTCAATAGATATATCAAAAATAAAGAAAATAAAATAGCAAAAATAAAAGCCGTGAAATAGACAATAAATCACAATCACAAACAAGACCCGAACTACGGGCTGTTGCTCCCCGGCAACGACGCCATTTGTTTAACCCAAAAATCGGTGAATTTAAGTTCCACACAAGGCGGGAGCTCAGTCGCTGAATCGACCACACGAAATCCGGATTAAAACAATAATTAACCCACGACAATCAAGTAAAGCAGTGAAAGTGTGTGGAGTTAAAATTTATTATAACTCTACAACAAGATGTGTATAGTGCAAGTATGTGTAGAGGTCGAACACAGGGAGCAGAAAGGCTAGATCGGGGCAAAAATGCTCAAAGTGTGTGTGTATTTGATCAAGTGTCTACTAGGCTATTTTTTGTGGGTTTTTAATTTTGTATTTTTTATTTAATTTTTAGTTTTGCATTTATTGTATTTTGATTTTTTTAATTTCTGATTTTATATTTTCTTTTTATATTATATATATATTTTTATATTTTCTTTTTCAATATTGGAATATATGAACTATGTAATAAAAGGGAGAAAGAGATATTTATAAAAATAGATAAAAATGTTCAAAAATTAGCAAATAAAATAATTTTTGCCTTTTTATGATTTTTTACTGTTTTTATGATTTTTAGTTATTTTTCCAAATATTTTTGGTATTTTTAAAAGGTGAAAAAGAGAAAACAGTGAATAAAACACAAGGCTGAAACAAAAATGGAGAAATAAAATAGAAAACAGTAACAAAAATTCTTCAAATTAATTTTCAATGAAAGATAATAAAATATGGAAAATTTAGACACCAAGATTATATTTTTAGGGTTTTTGCAGAATTTTTAATATTTTTCTAAAGGTTTTTGGGGTTTTGTGATTTTTAGGAGTTTTCTTTTATAATTTTTAGTGAATTTTGGATTGATGTTAGAACACACTAACAGAAACAAAATATATTTTTTTGGGATTATTCTGGAGTTTTTTTTTGTATTTTGTATGGATTTTATAAGCTAGATAGTGCACAAAATAGCTATTTTTTATTTTTTTAATAAATGTTAAAATGCAATAAATATGAAAATTAAAATCATGATGATGAACTACCATGCAACAGAGATCTAAACTGATTTTTGGGGATTTTTTTGGGTTTTATAGACACATGCAATAAATACTAGAAGCATTAGGAAAATACATATTTGCAGGGGTATTTATGGAAATATGGTGAAGTTAAAGGGCCTAATAGCAATTTTCCAGCAACTTTATAACACAGTAAAGAATCGTCTGGACCAATAGCGAATGCACAACAAAATGCCAGGGGTATTATGCAAAAACGCCAAGGTCTCATGCATACAGCGCGTGACCTGGCAAGGGCTTTTTCGTAATATTCGAAAATCCAGGGGTCCAAACACAAATTTCACAGAAAGTTAACACTGCAAGTGAATGTTTTAGAATTAACACTAAATAGGCAAAACTCCCGGGAGCCACCTGCAAAAACGCCACAGCCACGTGCGACGCAAGCGCCTGGCGGGGGCTTTAAAATAATTACACAAAACTCCGGGGGGCTATGTTGCAAATGTTTCAACAATTTTAAACAACAGACAAAGGTTTTAAACTAAAAATCTAAATCAAAAAACAACCGGGGTTAAGTCGCAAATTACCCAATCAATAGTGCGATCCAACGGCGATGGTTTGTCACTTAAACACGTGTCGCAGCGAGGACGACCGATACCCCTTCGGCTTGACGGTGTAGATTATATCTTCACGAATGATCCGACGGCTTGGGGGAGGCAAGATCGGACGGTGGCTGTACGCCACCAAGAACACGGCTGAGATCTACGGTGCGCAGGTGCGCAGGAAGAACCGCCGATGAACTCAGCATGGATGGAACTAAGGCTTCAAAATCTGCACGCTCGGGTCGTATCTCCCCCTTCCGATGACCCTCCGATCTTCCTGGAAGCTCCTCCTAACAAGCAGTGGCTTCAAAATGGTGGTAGACCACCGGAGCACCGCTGCGACGGTCAGAAAAGGAGAAAAGCGCCAGGCAGCACGGAACTCAGCAAAAACCGACCCCCTGAGGGATCTTGCGGCACCTGGGACCTGCTAAATGAAGCCCACAACAGATTGTGGTTCCCAGGGTGATCGTGGTGAAGTATGACGTGGATAACGTGAGTGGGAACTCGCCGGAGCAAGCTCCGGCGAGGTGATGGCGGGTGGCGATTGAGTGATGAAATGCAGATATGTAGATCAGGTCTAGGTCCTATATTTAAAACAAACTATGGAAGCAAAGAAAAACAAAGTAAAAACACAACCTCAAGGGTCAAAAGACCCAAGGTAATGACCTCACGGCGGTGGCCGGAGATGGGGTGGTTGGAGCGACTCTCGGCCGCTAACCTCGCATCCGAAGGGCTGGAGGACTTGCTATCACCAAGTCCGGTCCAGAGCAACTCCACTCGAGGGAGAAAAGTTGTCGAAAAGGGTTCAAAGGAGCAATGGGAGAACGGGGTCGGTTTTTGAAACATGGCCGAGAGGGCTCCTTCAACGAGGTGCACGAGGACCGTCAGTGGTCCAATCCCCGAGATAATCGATGGGCATGCAAGATGGTATATCGAGGAAGAAAAGTCATTCAGACCTCAACAACAAAGGATGCAAGGTGCGCCCTCCAAAAAAGGGAAAAAAAACTTGAAAAACTCGTTTCTGACAATAGCCAGACCTCAGTCAGAGAGTTGACCGAGGTCAACGAAGGAAGAGATCTGGTTGGTCCACGTGGACCAACCAGAAAAAACCTTGGATAAAATACTTATAAATTCAATAAAAATTAGAAAGTGAATTTTTTAAGTTTTGGTTATAAAATAAAAAAATGTTTATTTATTTATAAATTATTTTATAGTGATTTTTATTTATTTTTATGGGATGTATAATTACAAGTTACCAATTATACCCTTTTTAGGTATATTCTTCTATATATTGTATTCTTTTATTTTTATTTTGTATTTTTAATTTCTTTAATTTTGTTTATTAATTTATATCATTACAAAGTATTTTTATACACTTAAATATATTTTTATTTTATTTTCCTGAGATGTTTTGTATGTTTAATAAAATATAAATATGTATTGTATAGGTATGGGTATAGGTAGTATACCTATGTATCAAATATGTAAGTATTTTATTTTAAGCTTTATTTAGGTTTTTATTCCAATTTTTATGTACATAATTATTATAGGTATTAATTACAACATTATAAAAATATAAAAAATACAAAAATAATGAATAAAGAATAAATTGAATATTTTATTATGTACACTTATACAATGAGTGTCCAAAACACAACTTTCAAACCGTAGCTCCGCCAAATGCAAAACCACCACCATTAAATAGCTTATTTTATTCTATATACAATTAAAGTGAGTTTGATGCATTTGGAGTTTTCATTTGTGAGATACGGGTCTGGGAAGTTGGGATTCTGGAATTTTATTCAGACCATAACTTTTTATCTGTGCCTTTTTTTTAGTGAAATCAATTTTGTATTTTTTCTATATGTAATTATCTACAACTTTCATGTACAAAGTTTCTTTATTTGATGTATAAAAAGTGGAACCAAAAATAGGTCCCAAAATGAATAAATAAATATAGGTATTTGGCCCTTATCTCCCCCTACTTTATTCCTTGTCGACGTAGTCATCGAGATGCCTCGGTCTCGGGGTTTCGGATCATTAAATATTTATAATATTTTATTCTTTTTCTTTTCTTTTCTTTATTCTATAATTTTGGCTTTAAAAACCACAATTTATACAATATTTACACACATATGCATGAATGCTAAAATGCATGAATTAGCTCTATTTACACGCATTTACTAGGGTTTTTAAGGCCAAAATTATAGAATAGAGATGATGAAACGTAGATTCATCACCTCACTGCTGCAAAGATCATTATTTCCACGCTTGTTGAGGCAAATCCTAATACTGTCAAATACAAAAAACAGGTAGCTTCTAGTGTATACTCCAAACCAATAGAGTCAGACACGAACGATTTGTTTATGTTATCTAACACTGCGAATCTCGAGAGCAGTAGGATAGTGGAACCATCTACCACTTCCAAGGGGAATAATAAAGCTTCACATGGCACATCATCATCTTCTGCATCAGTCGATCCAGTAGCAGGGCTAGGTGAAGAAGAAGGAGGAGGAACCACACCAAAAAAAACAATAAAAAATGAATAAAATGATCAATTACAAAATTTGAATAACAACCAAGATAAAAATGATTTAGCCAAGGAGATGACAACACCTGCAGCAGATCTCTTGCTAGTCGACGATGCAGAATTTCTTGTTTTCTACTATCTTTCTGTTTCGGATGATTGTATACCTTTTAGTCATCCATTTGTCAAAGATGATTCTATTATCAATAAGAACATTAACTTTGGTTCTATAAATATTACTTTCTTGATGCACTGAAAAACTCCAAAAAATCAGAAAATTTATAACAACATTATCTGATCTTGTTATTGTTGAGTTTCTTCAGAATATTTTTTTGAGTTTCCATTATTGAAAGCCATGGAATACATGCCCAGTGTGAAGAAAGGATTGAAAGAGGCATGTACCTCAAAGCATCGGCCTCAAAAAAATAGATGCAATAGATCAAAGAAACAAATCCTTACCACGGCTACTGTAAATGCGATCAGTGATCTCCCAACCAAGAAGAAAGATAAGGGAACACCTTTGATCATATGTGAGAATTTTGATCAAATTTTTTAGCAAAAAATGCTTAATAGTGGTTTCTCCATTAACCTCATGACCACATCATTGCTTAAAGAATTCGGGCTGGTGATAAGCGATCCGAACGACTAAGGTAAAGGTACACAAAGGGTCGTTGCGACCTCGGTCGCTCAGATGCGCTAAGTCAAGAAAAATGAACCACTCGATACAAATAAAATCAATCAAAACGAAGAAGCGGTCCTGCTATGTGATTAACCTGGTATAGCACCCAGGGTCGAACTTAAGGAGCACGGATTGGACGAAGGCCTACGAAGTAGTAAAAACATATAAAATAAAGAAATAAAATCTTTTTAGTGGTTTTTAATTATTTTTATATTTTTTTAGGATTTTTAATATATAAAGAAAATAAGAAAAGCAAGGAAGAACACATTTCAACAAATTATTTTAAGCACCAAAAATCAACCAAAAATCAAAACAAAAATATTTTTATATGTTTTATATTTTTTTATGTTTGATAATTTTCTGATGTGTATTTTATTTTCTAAAAATCAAACAGTGGCGAAAATAAGGGGTACTGTCCAGCCGAGCCAAAAGGCCCTAGATAAAATATCTAAGGGCCTCAAAATGGCCTGGAGGTAATTTTCCTGTAAAATAGGTAAAACAAGGAAAATTTAGGTACCAAGTTTATTGTTTTTGGGTTTTTAATTTATTTACTATAATTTTTATGGGTTTTTTAGTGTTTTTAAGTTTTTAAGGTTTTTAAGCAATGGAAAATAGCCAAAATTGGCTAGAAAATCAAACACACTAAACTAAACAGTAGACAATTTTTATGGAATTTTTAGGGGAGTTTTTATATTTTTTTGTGATTTTCCAAACTAGACAGTAACAAAAATAAAGGTTTTTGAATTTTTAAAAATAGCAAACAAAATAAAAAATGTCCTCAAAAATCCTTGAAAATCCTACACCATGGCAGGAGCCATGTGTCAAATTCTCATTGGATTTGGAGGTGATTTGATATTTTATTCAAAAATACAAAGAGGGTACTGTGCACAGGGACTGAAATGCAAATACCCGAAGTTCTGGGGGTCCCGGTGCAATTAACCCAGCAAAACACGCGCCACGCGCGTGCCTGGGGCACTCAGGGACCTAAATGTAACAAAAATAAGTCCCGAGGGCTTATTGGTAACACGTACCAAAAGTTCAGGGGCCTCACTTGTAAATTACCCAAAAAATATCGCACATGGGGAAATAAAACACGCACAGGGGTATAACTGCAATTATCTGAAAACCTTCATTCATTCCATAACAACCAGAACTACAAGGGCATATGCTGCAAATAACCCAAAATAACACGTGACGAAGCACGTGGCTCACAACAGGCAGGGGTATATATGCAATTACACTAAAGCTCAGGGTCCTCTATGCAATTAAACCAAAAACTAAACAACTGACTAAAATATTTACAGGACTAAAATGAAATAAAACTAAAGACTGGGCCTAAGGGTAAATTACCCATTATTAGGCGGGGGTGCTGGATGCGCGCCACGTGTAGATCGAACGGCTGCGGCTGGTGGGCGCTCCTGATCGCTCCTCCTCTGATCGGACGGTGCTGGTAGCTCCAAGGATGGACGGCCAAGATCTGAACTAGAGCGAGGGGGAGGCAATCGACGACGACTGGAGGTCCTGGAAGAACAGGTCCCCGACGAGCTTCGCCGGGCTCGTGCGTGCACTGGGGTCCTCCGGGGAGCCTTCTGAAGGTCGGAGAAGAATCGCGGAAGGCCCCCGCGTCTGCCGGTGGGCTCCGATGATCAAGCCGAGCTCCGAGGAGCTCTGGCGAGGTCGGCAGAGCTGGGTCTCCTGGCCGGAATGACCGACGCCCTCAGATGGGCTCGGTAGGTCCTGCAAAGTAGCTCAGAAGACTCGCGGGTCGAGGGCAAAGTGCCTCGACCCAGTTAGGCGAGGTGGCGGTGGCTGGTGCGTCGGGGCGACGGGCTCCGGCGAAGGTGGTGGACGGAGAAGCCAGGTTCCCAGCTCCTGTGCGAGCTGGGTTGCGTGAGCAGGTGGAGAACGTGCGGCGGAGGGAGGCGAACGTGAAGGTCGGGTCCGATGTTCGGATAGTGGTCGGAACCGGGGTGAATCGAAAAAGTACGACGGCGAAGCGATTTGGGGGAAGACTGAAATTAGATGAAATGGCGGAGCTACGGGGTTACCTGGATGATCGGTGAGACTGGGGAGGAGCAGGGGGTGCTCCTGGTCGTCGCCTCGAGGGTCGTCTCGGCCCGAGGCTCGAAGCTCGCTCAGGTGGCGGAGCTACGGCGGCAACGTCGCCGGATCAGTGGATTCCTCCTCCTCTCCTCGCTGCAACAGGTGGAATCGCTTCCTGTCACTCTCGCGGTCTCTCTGGAGCTCACAGGGAAGGAGGCGAATGACCAAAGATGGAAGGAGAAGGTGGCGGAGCTGCAGCTAAATACGATTAGGGGTCCGAGAAGGAAGGGTCCGGGCAAGCTCAGGAGCGCGCGGATCCCGAGGGAGCGGCTCCGGCGAGGATGTCGGATGCAAGGGGAATGATTCGCACCCGGGGTTCAAGGAGATGGGTGTCGGGTTGAGCGGGTAATAATTGGAGAAATCAGGTCCGCTGCTCAGACCCGTGGGAAGTGGTCCTGGGGGGGCTAGTTGACCGGGCGGTCAACATCCCCAGGACCCAATGGGGTTCGGCCACGTGGCTGGATCTTGAGGTGACAAATAGGGGTAGCTAGGGGCCGAATCTGCAAAAACTCCAAACATGAAATATTTTTATTTTATTTTTTTCTATTTTTTTGGTGATTTTTAATTAATTTTTGGAAATAAAAATAGGCTATATACATAATATGTACTATATATAGGTATATACAATGTATATAGGGTAATGATTTTTGATTTTTATATATTATTTTTATACAATTTTATCCTTATTTTATATTTTATTTATTTATAGAATTAAATAAGGAATAAAAGGGTGTTTTTATTTTATTTTTATTATTTATGTACATTGGTAAAATAAATAGATATGTACATCTATATACATTGTATATGTACAATGTATTTTTGTATTTTTGATTTTTATATTTTTATTTTGTTTTGATTTTAATTGTTTTTATTTTATTTATTTACAATATATAATATAGACTATTTATAAAAATTATAAAAATTACTTTTATATATTTACAAAGCTAAATAAATATATAGGTGTGGTTTATATACATGATGAAAGGAGGAATTTTTGATCTTTTTGATTTTTACTTTTTATTTTGTTTTTATATTTTTATAAATATATACAAGTATTTACAAGCATATTTTTGGGTGAGGAAAATATAGTTTTATTTATTTACACCAATAATTACACATGAGCCCCTATCTCCCTCTACTTTGGCTTTTATGCGGTCAGGCCCATGCTGAGCCCTCCCTTGGGTTAGGTTGCTCAATATTTATTCTAAATATTTCCCTCTTTTTCTTTTTCATCTTTATTCTTTTATTTTTGCACAAAAACATGCTAATTATAGGTTTTTACACAATGCATGCTTTTGATAATTATTCCTATTTACACATATCTACATGCATTTGCAAAGGTTTTTGTAGCTAAAATATAAGAATAAAGAGTGATGAATGAGTATTCATCACCCCCCTATACTTAACTTTGCTAGTCCCTTAGCAAACACTTATTTGAAAAAGAAGTGAAAAAGAAAGAAAGAAAAAGAAAAAGAGGATGTACATGGATCAAGGTTGATTATTAAACTTGCCTTCATTAAATTGGGGTATGGAGCTCGATCAGATCTTTGGATTATTAATGTGTCGGACCCTTATTTAGACTTAAGCTTAAAACTCAACAGCCTCTAAGTTCCACTAATCTATAACCAAGACTCCTCAATGCTCCAGATCAGAACAAGTCATCAATCACAAACCCTGAAGACCATGAATCTTTTCTTGTCCTGTGAATGTGAAGTCTCAGCTCTCCACCTCAGAAATGGCAACTTGACAACCCTCCCCAACAAGGTAACTCTATGACCTCAATCTGGCCACTCTTTCCTCGAGGAGCGGGGTATTCCCTTCTAAGTTCAAGTTCAACTGGCTAAAGAAGAGGGGGAAGAAGAGAATGGGTCAAGGCCAGTGTAGCCAAGTACCCTTGGGAGCTTGACCAGTGTAGCCAAGTCTCCCTGCTGCAAGCTACAATAGGTGGATCATGAAACCAAGCTTTGCTTATTGCACTCTATATACATACTCCGGTGGGATTATCATTTTCTCTCAGACCCACCACTTTTTTGGAGTTCTTTTCTTTTTGCATTTTTTTTCAAGTGCATATGTACAACATATACATGTGCAGCATATATACAAGGAGTTTTTCCTCTTGAGCCAGTAGACTATCCCTCTTTTGAAGCTTTATTGCAACCCACAACTCCCGTCGTTAGACCTCATGGCAACCAGACCAAGTTGAGACGCACTTCCTTCACTATAAGAAGAAGAGAGGTTCCGCCTAGAAGTACTACCCTCATATGCTACCCCAAGTCAAGGAAGACTGCCTCCTCACCACCTCATTCGTAGAGAGCTCAGTGCATAGTGCGGTTGTCCAAGTAAAGCCATAATCTATATGAGTCATGTGTTGTTGTTAAGTTCTCTACTTAGGCTCATTGAGATGACATGTGATCATAGCCTAGTGGACTCAAAGAATTAAGTCACCATGGACCTGAAAAGCCTTAAACCTAAGCCCTATAAGGTTCCTCTTAGAAATTAGGTGGATTAAGATCTTAATCAAGCTCCATTTCTCAATTTGATTCCAGGCTAGTTTAAATGTCAACTATCATCCAGAAAAAACTATATACATATGTACAAAAAGATGCTTATTTACACAAATTTTACAATCATGCAAAATTTTTGAAAAATGATTTGAAATCATGAATGAATGATGCATGAAGTGCAGGTTTTGCAAAAAGATATTTACACATATTTACACAAGATTTTTGCAAACTTTTGATTTTCAAAACATTTTGGAAAAATTTTGTACTATATACATAATTTTGATACAAAAATATTTACACAAGCTTTACACAAAAGATTTTTGAAATCATTTTTACAAAAATAATTTGTACACTAGCTATTTATGTGCAAAGTAAAAGAAGATTATGTACATGAAAACAATTTTTTAATTTTTGTGGTTTTTAGCCATTTTATTTGTTAACACACTCACAACAAAGTACGAGTTATGGCTAAAGTATATATGAAATATATACACACCCCCCTATACTTAGCTCGAACGATGTCCTCAAAGTCAAGAGCGATGAAG
Organism: Ottelia alismoides; assembly: GCA_037367405.1. Taxonomy (NCBI): domain Eukaryota; kingdom Viridiplantae; phylum Streptophyta; class Magnoliopsida; order Alismatales; family Hydrocharitaceae; genus Ottelia; species Ottelia alismoides. Next base: position 292,013 of record JAZKJV010006915.1, on the reverse strand, counting down.
AAGACATAACTCGTGCTAGGTATAGGGAAGTGAAAAGAAAGGCTATACAAAGAGGAAGAAAGAAAAGTGAAGAGGGTCTCGGGTCTTCCCCCTATACTTAGGATCAAATAATCCTAAGTATAGCAGGCTGTATACTAAGGGAAAACCTGAGTGGAGAATGTACAGGGTCTACCCCCCCTATACTTAGGGTGAAATATCCCTAAGTATAGGCAGCAAATCAGGGGTAGACAGAAACAAAAGAAATACCCAAAAGGTCTCACATCCCCCCTATACTTAGGGTAAAGTGCACCCTAAGTATAGCATAATCACAAGATGAAGAAAGGGATGTGGGACTAAAGAATGTGGTGATATGGACATCTGGATCTATACAAAGCGGAATATCAGTGAAACTCAGGCGTGAGATGCATTAGATGTGAGTCAAAGACCACATCTCACGCAAAATGAATAGGTGCAAGATCAACGACCCGCGGCTCATGATCTAGAAATGGCTTGAGCCGCTGGCCGTTCACTCGAAAGGTACTCTCAGAAGACAACTCAGATATGTCAATGCTACCATTGTCGTGTACCTTTCTAACCAGATAAGGTCCCTTCCATTTGCTCTGTAGCTTCCCTGGAAATAATCGTAGCCTCGCATCAAACAGCCATACTCTCTGTCCAATCTCAAAATGTTTGTGGCTGATATGAGAATCATGCCACTCCTTGACTTTCTCCTTATAATGTAGGCTGCTTGAGAAAGCTGCATCTCTAAGCTCCTCCAGGGCAGCTAACTCTGCCCTCCTCTGGTCTCCCATACCATCTGGATCCATCAGAATATCTGTAACTGCCCAAAGTGACTTGTGCCTCAGCTCAACAGGTAAATGGCATGGCTTGCCATACACGAGGCGAAAGGGAGATGTGCCCAAAGGTGTCTTGAAAGACGTCCTATATGCCCACAAGACCGAGTCCAAAAGTTGTGACCAATCCTTTCGGTCTGGGCGGACGACTTTCTGCAGAATAGTCTTGATCTCCCTATTCGACACTTCGGCTAGACCATTCGTCTGTGGATGGTAAGGTGTAGCAACACGATGTTCTATGCCGAACTCGCTAGCAAGTGCCTTCACCTGGTCGTTGATGAAGTGAGATCCCCCATCAGAAATCAGAACTCGTGGAACCCCGAACCGCGTGATGATGTGCTTCCTCAAAAATATGCAAACTGTCCTCGCATCAGCGGCTCGGGCGGGGATAGCCTCCACCCAACGACTCACATAATCAACGGCCAACAGAATGTACTCAAATCCCTGACTCTTAGGGAATGGACCCATGAAATCGATGCCCCATGCGTCAAAAACCTCATAGAAATGAATGGGCTGCATCGGCATCATATCACGCTGTCCACAAGTGCCCATCCTCTGACAGTCAGTACTCCTCTTCACGAACTCATCTGAGTCCTTGAAGAGGGTAGGCTACCACAAGCTGGATTGGATCACTTTCTGTGCCGTTCTCCTCCTAGAATGATGACCCCTGCCTCAAGCTTGTGGCAGTAAGTGAGGATGCTATGGTGTTCCTCCTGAGGAATACACCGACGCCAGACGCTATCCCCTCCTTCGTGGTAAAGGATGGGATCCTCCCAATGGTAGGACTTGGCCTTCGCAAGGAAGGTCTCAAGCCTCTGCCTGGGCTAATCTTGTGGGACTTTCCCAGCAACGAAGAAGTTCACAATATCGGCGTACCATGGGAGTGAGGCGATAGCAAGGATCGCCTCATCTGGGAAGGTATCTCTAATAGGGTCAATCTGCTCAGAATCCTCAGGCTGCTCTAAACGGGAGAGATGATCCGCCACCACATTCTTGACTCCAGGCTTATCCTTGATCTCAATGTCGAACTCCTGGAGTAGAAGGATCCATCTAGTCAGTCTGGCCTTGGCATCCTTCTTTGCCATGAGGTACCTGATGGCGGTGTGATCTGTAAAAAAAGTCACTCTAGATCCAATGATATACGATCTGAACTTATCTAGGGCAAACACTACAGCTAGCATCTCCTTCACTGTGACCGTGCAATTCTGTTGGGCGGAATCCAAAGTGCGGCTAGCGTAGTGTATGGCAAATGGAACTCCATCCCTCCTCTGTCCCAGCACTGCCCCTACGGCAAAATCGGAGGCATCCGTCATGATCTCGAATGGGAGAGACCAATCAGGTGGCTGGAGGACAGGAGCCTCAATAACACACTGCTGGAGAGTCGCAAAGGACGAAAGACACTTGTTATCGACAAGGAACTCGGTGTCTTTCATCAAGAGGTCAGTCAACGGTCGGGCAATCCTGCTGAAATCCTGAATAAATCTCCTATAAAATCCAACGTGCCCCAGGAATGATCGTAGCTGCCTTAGATTGGACGGCGGTGCGAGTTTCCTAATGACATCAACCTTCGCCGGATCAACCTCCATGCCCCTGTTGGAGATGATGTGGCCAAGCACCGTCCCTTGAGTCACCATGAAGTGACTCTTCTCCCAAGATAAAACCAAATGATACTCAATACATCGCTGGAGTACCCGGTCTAGGCAGTCAAGACAGGAGTCGAATCTGTCGCCGTAGACCGAGAAATCGTCCAAGAAGACCTCCAAACACTCCCCTACCATGTCCGAGAAGATCGACAGCATGCACCACTGAAAAGTCGCAGGGGCATTGCATAGCCCAAATGGCATGCGTCGAAAAGCATATGTGCCGAAGGGACAGGTAAAGGTGGTCTTCTCCTGATCCTCAGGAGCGATGGCCACTTGGTTGTAGCCCGAGTACCCATCCAGGAAGCAATAATGGCTCTTCCCTGCCAGTCTCTCAGTGATCTGGTCAATAAAAGGCATGGGGAAATGGTCCTTCTTGGTGGCCTGGTTGAGTCTCCTGTAGTCAACACAGACCCTCCAAGAGGTGGGTACTCGTGTAGCAATCTCCTCTCCCGACTCACTGATCACAGTCATGATGCCCGTCTTCTTGGGCACCACATGCAAGGGGCTGACCCACTTGGAGTCGGAAATGGGATAAATAAAATCTGCACTCCACCATTTTGATATTTCCTTCATCACGACCTCTCTCAGGTTGGGGTTCAGACGCCGCTGGAACTCACACGACGGCTTCGCCCCTTCCTCGGGATAGATATGGTGGCAGCATACTGATGGACTAATCCCATGGAGATCTCCTACGCTCCATCCGATCGCCTTGCGGTTCTTTTCAAGAACCCCCATCAAACGGGATTCCTGCTCTCCAGTCAACTCGGCGGAGATGATGACTGGGTACATCTCTGGCTCGCCCGCAAGGAATCGATACTTCAGCGAAGTAGGGAGCGGCTTCAGCTCTGGAATGGTGGGTGCTGGCAAATCTGGCTGCGGAAGAAAGTGAGTGAATGCTGCTAAGTCTGCCAAATCTGCCTGGGAGAAAGAAAGTGCACTCTCGCAAACTGGATCGGGAGAAGGCTGCTCAATTGCACTGTCTCTGGTCTGCTCTGCATCTGCCTCCTCCTCACTTGTAGGCTCAGGTGGAATCAGGTCTGGCATCTGATCATCACAATCGGCCCAATCAGACTCTGAATCCGTGGGATCTGTATCAAGCGTGGTGGCATCAGTACCACCGTAAAGCAAGGTGGCCTCAGTACCACCATCACTGAAAATCGTGTCGCAATCAAGGACCGGCTCTGCTGCCTCTATGGTATCCTGAACCAGGGTTGTGCTCTCCAGACTCTCCTCTGCTATCATCTCGGCATCAGCTGTGTCTGAAAATGAGAGGATGGTCTGTGCTGCGGGATCTGCCCAAGCTGCCTCATCATCTGTGATCACAAAATCACAGTCCCGGTGGATGTCTGGCTCTGCGTCTGTCAGCTGCTCTGAATCTGTACTCGCATCTGAGCGGGCTCTCTCTCGAGCTCTGTAGTCCTCGACCGTCTCTATTTGTATACTCTCGCCCTCGACGCGAAAGTACACCTTCCCGCTATCATTATCAGTCACCGCCTTGGTTGTGGCCAAGAACGGACGACCAAGGATGATGGGGGTATCGGTCACTGAGTCAGGGATCTCCATGTCCAACACTACGAAGTCCACGGGGAATTTCAGGCCCTGAATCGTGACGATAACGTCTCGTAATAACCCCTTCGGCCTCTTGACAGATCGATCAACGAACTGAAGGACTGTCCTGCTCTGTCGAAGAGTGCCCAACTCGAAGCGGTCGAGAAGGGCTGCCGGAAGAAGGTTGATCGACGATCCGCTATCTAGAAGAGTACGGTCGAACCTCTGCTCACTGATCTGGCATCTGACATACGGGGCCCCTGAATCTGGCCTCTTGGCTGGCAGTCGGTTCTGGATCGCAAAACACGTGGCTTTTGTCAGCACATGGATCTCTGAAGTGTGGTTCCTCCTCCTCCTCCTGACTGTGGTCCTGTCTCTCAAAGAACGCTGGAGAAGGGGGATGTGCTGCAAACCCTCCTGGAGGGTCAGCTGGATGTGAAATCGATCTATCATGCTCTGGCTAAACTCCTCAAGCTCTCTCTTTTTTGGATCTTTTTCTTTTTTCTTCCCCTTCCCCATCTGAAGGGCTCTAGGGAAGGGGATCACAGGGTCCTTCTCAGATGAAGGACTAGGAAAAGGCCTAGACGGTTCGACGACCGGATCCACACATACATCATGCACCACAGTGGGACCAGAAGAAACTAAACCTTTTCCTTTATTCAAACCAAAGTTCTGAGATACATCAAAGCGAGGAAAGACAACATCTCTCTCAACACAAACACCGGTGGCCTCAGTACCACCACGAGCTGGCTCTGCTGCTGCTGCTGGTAGACGTCTAGCGGCATCAGTACCGCGGGCTGGCTCGGTTATCCTGGTGGCATCAGTACCACCTCCTCGATCTGGTGAAGCGGCGGCCTCAGTACCGCCGGTGGGATCAGGATCCTTGGTGGCATCAGTGCCACCGTCATCATCTGGAGCGGTCTCAGTACCGCTCTCCTCCTCCTCATGTGGCGCCTCTGAAGTATCCTCGTGGTGAAGCTCAGATGAGGCGCCACCGCCTGCTGGGGTCCTACCGCTCCTAAGTGTGACAAAATAAACATCAAATAGATCCGAAGATGTATCAACAAATGGGTCACTAGGAGTGGCAAACTCAGTGTGTACTACCTGCTCAGATTTCCTCTTGAGGTTATTCGGGTTCGGCTCGATCGGGGCTGGGATGGCGGCCTTCCCTCTCACCAAGTCCCGCATCTCCTGGCGGAACTCGTCCATCTCCCGTCTGAATGTGGCCTGCTGGTCCGTGAGGAGGCAGGCAATGTCATCCAAAGCGGGGCTCTCGTGGGAGCCTGACGGGTAGCCTCTCTGGGGGTGAGGCTGCTGGAACTGCTGCTGGTGGTAAGAGGGGTACGAGGAAGGGTGCTGCTGCTGAACTGGGTGAGACTGCTGCTGATAGGGACGAGGACCGAAGGATGATGGCTGGTGCTGCTGGTATGCTGGGGGCTGTTGCTGCGACTGCTGGTGATCTCTCTGCTGGGAGTACTGCCCTCCCTGACCTGACGGCTGCTGCTGGGGCTGGGCACCACCACTCCCCCACCTGAATCCGGGATGGTCTCGTCGGATCCCAGGCTGGGGGCGGTCATACCAAATCCCGTTGACATCCATCAACGGCTCGGCATCGTAGGGGGCTGGCGGGAGTACTGCCAGAAGCTGGTCTGGCTGGTATACCACCATCTGCATGTCTGGAGATGGTGGGGACTGGTAGGTGGGTTGCGGCTGCTGGTACGGCTCCGCCTGTACAAGATGAACCTGTCTAGGCTGCTATAGGGAGCTGGAGCGCTGGGACGAGCTGCTGTTGCTGCCGGAGTCGCCTCGCGACTGAAGACGGAGCTGAGGAGCCGTCTGTGCCTCCTGAAGACACATGAGCTGGGTCTTCATGTCGCTCAGAACCTGTGCCATCTGTTCCATCTGAGTGATGCTCTGGCACTGCTTCTTCTCAATCAGCTCCATGCGGTCCAACTTCTCGCTGATAATGCCCATGTCCGCAGCTGTCGACTCTGCCTGTGCTGCTGTGACTGCGGACGAACTGGATGGACCTGCATCTACCCGTGCTATCCGCTGGTACTGCACGGGTCCTGGCTGCTGTGGCTGGGGTCTCTGAGAATACAACCTGGTCTGGGACATCACCATGTAGTTTTCGGCCATCTCCTCATAGATGGCCCAGACCTGGTCGTGGTCCTTGGCAAAGTAGGACCCGCCGCAAGAAGCGTTCACCAGACCCTGAAGCTCTGGCGTCAACCCGCTGAAAAAACTCTGAACTAGGTTCGGCTTGGAGATGTCGTGGTGCGGGCATCGGTCTAGGAGCTCTCGAAACCTCTCCCATGCCTCGTGAAACTGCTCGTTGGGGAACATGGAGAAATTGCTGATCAGGGCCCTCGCTGCATTCGTCCGCCCGAGTGGATAGTACTTGTTCAAGTACTCGATGCGGAGCTGCTCCCAGGTGTAGATAAACCTCCCTAGATGCTTCAGCTAGGTGGCTGCTCTATCTGCCAGTGAAAAAGGGAAGGCTATCATCCGGATCGTTCCTGGTCCACGTGGCGATCGTGGACAGTGCTGCAGATCATAAGAAACTCCTAGAGGTGGAGGTGGGGCTCCTCTGTGGCAAGTCCGTGGAAATGGGGCAGTAACTGCAAGGTGTTCGGGGGGAACTTGAAGTCCCCCACGATCGCTGGCACTACTACCCAATGATGCATGAGTGTCAATCCGGGGTTGTGCAACTCCTGCATCGGTCGTGGTGGTCCTCCTTCCGCGGCGCCTCCCGCTGCGGCGGCGGCTGCTGCTGCTGCTGCTGCGGCTGCTGCGGCTCGTGCCTCTGCATCAGGTATCTCCTCAGGCTCGCTCTGCTCTGAGCCTCTCCAACTCTCGCCTCATCTCAATCATGAATGCCCCCTGATCGCGTAACTGCTGCTGGACTGTCTCAAGTGATGCGATCAGGGTGGAGTTGATCGCTCCCTGGTCTAGTACAAAATGCTCGGGCTGATGGGAGTGATCATCTGAACTGCCGGCCATAGCGACGTCTGCAAAATCAAACGAGCCCAACTCAGGTGCTGTCAAATCAATCAGTCTCTCCTCGGGCTCGTGTCTCTCAGGCAGGAAAGAAAGGGGGTCGAGGGGGAACAGGGTGGAATCGTACTCGGGCTCGGAGAGCTGGTCTTGGCTCTCACGGGCCAACCTAGATGATGAGGTAGACGTGCCCGAAAGCGGTGCAGCCAGAGGCTGCCTAAGAGACCGTCTACCCATCATCTCGATTTGGCGAGTAGTGCGGATGAGATCTGGAGAAACTATGATCACAAACAAACCCCCGGTTCACCAACGCAATGCGAGCTGAAGATTGTGAAAGTTCGGTCAAATTATCTTGTCAATTTTATTAGGTGAACACACAAATATCAGAGCGCTTACGTGACCTGTTGGGATACCCGATGCTAACCCAACCGACTGGACCGCACGGAAGAGTCGGTAATCAGTCGGGACTAGCACCGGAGGGCTCTACCTAGGGTGCGGGTCACTCTCTCGCGCATCCAAACCATACAATGAGGGGGTTGCTCTCCCCAAGACAAAATTTTTAGGGTGAGCGGTTTTTAAGATCAATAGAATTAACCAGTCCCAATTTTATGGTTTCTCTTTTTAATCTTTTTCAAATAAAAACAAACGTCCTAACGAATTTTTTGGTTCTCCTGGTTATTAAGTCCAAAACAAGGGGGAGAAGACGAAAAATCCGATGCGCGATGAAATCAATGATGCATGCTGAGTAAGAAATGCGTACCTGTCTCCAGCACTCTACATGCAATATGATCCGCGCATAAATGTAAAGACAGAAAGGAAACTACCTATATGATGCAATGGGAAAGCCGAGTCCTAGATGAGCAATTCTAGCGAAGAACCGTCTAACCGGTCACCGACCTCCAAGCCAAAGAGTCCGATCTTGGCCCGTCCCTCCTCTGTCCGACAAATCGGGGGTAGGAGAAAGCGCTTTACAGGACGGGCTGCGGCACGTAGGCTACGAAGGCAAATGAGTCGGTTATTTTTATTAATGATTTTTAGTAGGTCCAATTAACGATATATAGGAACATATAAGCAGTTAGTTGTGTGGATCCTACTAATTACGGCACAATCACCCGAAATTCCTAAGTCTAGGGGCTCGAGCAAAAACTGCGTAAACACCGGAAAAGGCAGAAAGAAAATAAAATGAAACCGCGAAAAGCCGCGAAAAACCGCTAAGGTCCTAAGGGTCCCCCGAGCACACTGGTGCTCGACGAAACAGACCCGCTAAGCAAGATAGTCCAAGTGTCTCTGAGAATGTCCTGTATTATTACAATAATAATGAATAAAAATAAAAGTCTATCCTAATCCTCACCCACTCAACTCTCTCTCACTCTCTCCTGCGGCTCCGTACAGAAGGGAGCCGCCTCCGAATCCCGCGGTTGCGCCGGCTTCTCGAGAGTAGCCGCCTCGGTCCTCGGGCCCTCGCAAGAGAAAACAAAGTGGCCAGAACCAATAATCAAATAATAATAAAGGAAAAAGAAATGAAAATAAAAATCAAACGGTATATATGCAAAAATGCAAAATAAAAATAAACACACAAAATAAAAGAAATAAAAACAAAAATAAAAGAAAAAGAAATTAAAACAAAATAAAACAAAAACAAAGATAAAATATGAACAAAAACTGCGAAAAGCCGCGAGCTCTGAAAGAGCCGCGAAAAGCCGCGAAAATCAAAACAAAAAGAAAATCAACTACTAAGCCGTGCTCCCCGGCAACGGCGCCATTCTGATAAGCGATCCGAACGATTAAGGTAAAGGTACACAAAGGGTCGTTGCGACCTCGGTCGCTCAGATGCGCTAAGTCAAGAAAAATGAACCACTCGATACAAATAAAATCAATCAAAACGAAGAAGCGGTCCTGCTATGTGATTAACCTGGTATAGCACCCAGGGTCGAACTCAAGGAGCACGGATTGGCCGAAGGCCTACGAAGTAGTAAAAACAACTAAAATAAAGAAATAAAATCTTTTTAGTGGTTTTTAATTATTTTTATATTTTTTTAGGATTTTTAATATATAAAGAAAATAAGAAAAGCAAGGAAGAACACAATTCAACAAATTATTTTAAGCACAAAAAATCAACCAAAAATCAAAACAAAAATATTTTTATGTGTTTTATATTTTTTTATGTTTTTGTTGAATTTTTGATAGTTTTCTGATGTGTATTTTATTTTCTAAAAATCAAACAGTGGCGAAAATAAGGGGTACTGTCCAGCCGAGCCAAAAGGCCCTAGATAAAATATCTAAGGGCCTCAAAATGGACTGGAGGTAATTTTCCTGTAAAATAGGTAAAACAAGGAAAATTTAGGTACCAAGTTTATTGTTTTTGGGTTTTTAATTTATTTACTATAATTTTTATGGGTTTTTTAGTGTTTTTAAGTTTTTAAGGTTTTTAAGCAATGAAAAATAGCCAAAATTGGCTAGAAAATCAAACACACTAAACTAAACAGTAGAAAATTTTTATGGAATTTTTAGGGGAGTTTTTATATTTTTTTGTGATTTTCCAAACTAGACAGTAACAAAAATAAAGGTTTTTGAATTTTTAAATATAGCAAACAAAATAAAAAATGTCCTCAAAAATCCTTGAAAATCCTACACCATGGCAGGAGCCATGTTTCAAATTCTCATTGGATTTGGAGGTGATTTGATATTTTATTCAAAAATACAAAGAGGGTATTGTGCGTAGGGACTGAAATGCAAATACCCGAAGTTCTAGGGGTCCCGGTGCAATTAACCCAGCAAAACACGTGCCACGCGCGTGCCTGGGGCACTCAGGGACCTAAATGTAAGAAAAATAAATCCCGAGGGCTTATTGGTAACACGTAACAAAAGTCCAGGGGCCTCACTTGTAAATTACCCAAAAAATATCGCACATGGGGAAATAAAACACGCACAGGGGTATAACTGCAATTATCTGAAAACCTTCATTCATTCCATAACAACCAGAACTACAAGGGCATATACTGCAAATAACCCAAAATAACACGTGACGAAGCATGTGGCTCGCAACAGGCAGGGGTATATATGCAATTACACTAAAGCTCAGGGTCCTCTATGCAATTAAACCAAAAACTAAACAACTGACTAAAATATTTACAGGACTAAAACGAAATAAAACTAAAGACTGGGCCTAAGGGTAAATTACCCATTATTAGGCGGTGGTGCTGGATGCGCGCCACGTGTAGATCGAACGGCTGCGGCTGGTGGGCGCTCCTGATCGCTCCTCCTCTGATCGGACGGTGCTGGTAGCTCCAAGGATGGACGGCCAATATCTGAACTGGAGCGAGGGGGAGGCAATCGACGACGACTGGAGGTCCTGGAAGAACAGGTCCCCGGCGAGCTTCGCCGGGCTCGTGCGTGCACTGGGGTCCTCAGGGGAGCCTTCTGAAGGTCGGAGAAGAATCGCGGAAGGCCCCCGCGTCTGCCGGTAAGCTCCGATGATCAAGCCGAGCTCCGAGGAGCACTGGCGAGGTCGGCGGAGCTGGGTCTCCTGGCCGGAATGACCGACGCCCTCAGATGGGCTCGGTAGGTCCTGCAAAGTAGCTCAGAAGACTCGCGGGTCGAGGGCAAAGTGCCTCGACCCAGTTAGGCGAGGTGGCGGTGGCCGGTGCGTCGGCGTGACGGGCTCCGGCGAAGGTGGTGGACGGAGAAGCCCGGTTCCCAGCTCCTGTGCGAGCTGGGTTACGTGAGCGGGTGGAGAACGTGCGACGGAGGGAGGCGAACGTGAAGGTCGGGTCCGATGGTCGGATAGTGGTCGGAACCGGGGTGAATCGAAAAAGCATGACGGCGAAGCGATTTGGGGGAAGACTGAAATTTGATGAAATGGCGGAGCTACGGGGTTACCTGGATGATCGGTGAGACTGGGGAGGAGTAGGGGGTGCTCCTGGTCGTCGCCTCGAGGGTCGTCTCGGCCCGAGGCTCGAAGCTCGCTCAGGTGGCGGAGCTATGGCGGCAACGTCGCCGGATCAGTGGATTCCTCCTCCTCTCCTCGCTGCAACAGGTGGAATCGCTTGCTGTCACTCTCGCGGTCTCTCTGGAGCTCACAGGGAAGGAGGCGAATGACCAAAGATGGAAAGAGAAGGTGGCGGAGCTGCAGCTAAATACGATTATGGGTCCGAGAAGGAAGGGTCCGGGCAAGCTCAGGAGCGCGCGGATCCCGAGGGAGCGGCACCGGCGAGGATGTCGGATGCAAGGGGAATGATTCGGACCCGGGGTTCAAGGAGATGGGTGTCGGGTTGAGCGGGTAATAATTGGAGAAATCGGGTCCGCTGCTCAGACCCGTGGGAAGTGGTCCTGGGGGGTCTAGTTGACCGGGCGGTCAACATCCCCAGGACCCAATGGGGTTCGGCCACGTGGCTGGATCTTGAGGTGACAAATAGGGGTAGCTAGGGGCCGAATCTGCAAAAACTCCAAACATGAAATATTTTTATTTTATTTTTTTCTATTTTTTGGTGATTTTTAATTAATTTTTGGAAATAAAAATAGGCTATATACATAATATGTACTATATATAGGTATATACAATGTATATAGGGTAATGATTTTTGATTTTTATATATTATTTTTATACCATTTTATCCTTATTTTATATTTTATTTATTTATAGAATTAAATAAGGAATAAAAGGGCGTTTTTATTTTATTTTTATTATTTATGTACATAGGTAAAATAAATAGATATGTACATCTATATACATGGTATATGTACAATGTATTTTTGTATTTTTGATTTTTCTATTTTTATTTTGTTTTGATTTTAATTGTTTTTATTTTATTTATTTACAATATATAATATAGACTATTTACAAAAATTATAAAAATTACTTTTATATATTTACAAAGCTAAATAAATATATAGGTGTGGTTTATATACATGATGAAAGGAGGAATTTTTGATCTTTTTGATTTTTACTTTTTATTTTGTTTTTATATTTTTATAAATATATACAAGTATTTACAAGCATATTTTTGGGTGAGGAAAATATAGTTTTATTTATTTACACCAATAATTACACATGAGCCCCTATCTCCCTCTACTTTGGCTTTTATGCGGTCAGGCCCATGCTGTGCCCTCCCTTGGGTTAGGTTGCTCAATATTTATTCTAAATATTTCCCTCTTTTTCTTTTTCATCTTTATTCTTTTATTTTTGCACAAAAACATGCTAATTATAGGTTTTTACACAATGCATGCTTTTGATAATTATTCCTATTTACACATATCTACATGCATTTGCAAAGGTTTTTGTAGCTAAAATATAAGAATAAAGAGTGATGAATGAGTATTCATCAGCTGGGTCCACTTAAATGCATATGAATGATCCTTTAGATTGTTGATCGATTGATTAAGCAACCCAGAGCTTTGTTGGAAGACATTGTCGTAACTGTGCATGGCATGAAATTCCCAATGGAGTTTGTTGTCCTGGATACAGATTCCCCTACGCCGTTACTCTAGACTTTGATTGTTCTCGGTCGACCAATCTTTCTAACAACTGAAGCGGTAGTTGATTATGGGTCTGAGAATATCATGTTCCTCTCTTGCTTAAATAAGGTCACAATGGATATGACCACCGAGCTGAAGGATGCAAAGAGCACATCTGAGAGAAGCAATCCTGAACCGACTGCAGATGATTGTGACCATGTTAAGGAAATTAAAGCTCCAATCTTACCGTGAATGATATTGAAACCATTGAAATCCTCTTCCTAAAGGAGGAAGGAGAATATTTCTAAAGAGATAATTAATCAATTTAAGAAAAATTCATCTTTAACTGAACAAGAAGAAGTCATTATAGATATATTTGGTACATTATTGTTAGAACCAAGAGTGACAAAGGTGGAAAACAAACCTTTATTGCCAGATCATGCACCCACAATCTTCATAGTTTCAGAAGTCACTACAAATCTGACTCAGAATTTACATGAGTTAAAGCTGCATCCAACAAATCTAAAGTATGCTTTCCGTGTGAGTTAGCTGAATAGGTAGCTAGTCATCATCAGTTGCCAATTGATCATGGATCAAGAATATCGGTTACAAGATATTCTATAGAAAAACAATAAGACGCTAAGTTGGATTGTTGTCAAGAAAGAGATAACAAAGTGGTGTGAGGCTTCCTTCATTTATCCCATCTCCGACTCAAAATGGGTGAGCCCATTGCATGAGTTTTGAAAAAATTCAGAATTATGGTGGTTACTAATGACCAGAGAAAGGAGGTCTCTACTTGAGTACCTACATCGTGTCGCATCTGTGTAGATCATTAAAGCTTAAAATTAATGACCAAGAAGGATCACTTTCCTCTTCATTTTATTGATTATGTGCTTGAAAGTTTAGTAGGGAAAGAGTTCTTTTGCTTTTTGGATGGGTTCTCCAGGTACAACCAAGTTACAATACCTCTTGATGATCAAGTGAAGACCACTTTCACCTATCCGTTCAACACTTATGCTTTCATGCGGTTGCCCTTTAGATGGTATAATGCATCTGCTACATTCTAAAGGCATGTGTTTGCTGCTTTTGCCGGTATGATGGGTAGTTTTTGAGAGGTTTTCATGGATATTTTTTTGGTATGTGGTGATAGTTTTGATGCTTGTCTTGCGTACCTAGACCGAGTAATTAAGAGATGCTATGAAGCCAATGTTCTTCTATCAGGTGAAAAGAGTCACTTCATGGTAACAGAAGGAATTATGCTTGGCAATGTCATCTCCAAATTAGGCACAGAGTCAACCAGTAAAGGTGGATGTGATTGTAAAACTTGAGACACCACGATTAGTCGAGAATGCAAGGTCATTTCATGGGCATGTTGAATTTTATTGCAGATTCGTACATCACTTCAACAATATTGTTCGACCTTTAACATAACTTATAGAAAAGGAGATCGATTTTATTGTTGATCGAAAATCCTCCAGGCCTTTAATCGGTTGAAAGAACTTGTCACTCGGCTACCTGTCCTATAGCCATCGCATTGGTCTCTTCCATTCGAGATCATGACAGATGCATCTGATTTTGCCATTGAGACTGTGTTGGGATATAGACAAGATGGATTGCCTTACACCATTCACTATGCTAGCAGAATATTAGATAATGCTCAGAAAAATTATACAGTGAAAGTTAAAGAGCTGCTGATAGTTATTTTCTCCCTTGAGAATTTCTACATCTTCTCGGTTCCAAAGTGATAATTTATAGTGACCACTATGTTATTTGGTATTTACAGTAGAAGAAAGATGGCAACTTACATCTACTCCATTGTATCCTTCTCCTCCAGGAATTTTATTTGGAATAAGAGATAAACATGAAGTCAAGAATGTGGTAATAGATCATTTGTCCAAAATAGAATGTTCAAAGACTTTGTTGAGCCCTTTATTGATTAATGAACCCTTTCCCTATGAATCAATTATTTTGATTCTCTTACCTGGTATTTCGATATTGTGAATTATCTCGTCTCTGCGAAAATTCCACAAAATTGACAAGTGTAAAGAAGGACATGTTTTTTTCCAATATTCATTTCTACCAATGGGAAGATCCCTACCTTTTCAGGGAATGTAGGGATTGCATTTGGCATCGATGAATTCCTCAGGAGTAAACTAGTGTCCTCGAGCATTGTCATATGCTTGAAGTAGTAGGATACCATTTTGGAAGAAGAACAACAACGAAAGTATTGCTGCATGGCCTCTAGCAGCCTACACTATTCAAGCATGCCACAACATATGTGAAAGGATTCATCAACGGTCAGAAATTGGGAGGAACCCTCAGTTCCAAATATTCAATGCTTCTCACCTTTATTCTTATCTCATATATTTTTTATTCTTTGGGCGTCGTGTTTATGGGACCATTTCCTAACAATAAAGGATTTGAATACATCCTACTTTCCATTGATTATATGAGTCATTGGGTGGAGGAAATTCTCACCTGATTCGTTGATAGTCGTACCGTTTGTCACTTTCTCATGAACAACATTATTTCACGATTCCATAATTCTAAGATTCTGATTTCAGATGGGAGTAGATATTTTATCAACAGAGAAGTAAAGAAACTTGTGAAGGAGTACAACATTGATCTTCATGATCTCCATACACCTGCAATCAAATAGCTTGGCCGAGTTATCTAATAGGTAGATCAAGACTATTATGCACAAATGTGTTAGTCCAGATAGGAAGAATTGGTCTCAACTTCTTGAATTCATTCTATAGGCTTATCGTATTGCCAACTAGTATTCATTGGATATGTCTCCCTATCGTCTTGTATATTGAAAGTCATGCCATCTTTCAGTGGAACTAATTCACAAATTTGGTTCCGTGGTAAATTTTTTCAATTTGAACTCACAAGCTGATGGTCAGAACTGAAAGATCGAACTGAACAAACTCATGGAATTCCGAGACTACACATATGATATTAGTCTTATGTACATGGAGAAAGTCAAATGCTGGCATGCCAAGCACAACAAAAGAAATACTTTCGATTCTGGTCAAAAGGATTGGTTATTTGTTCCAAAGTTAAATATATTCCCAGGCAAACCTAAGAGTAAATAGATAAGTCATTTGTAGTGAAACATGTGCGTGACAAAGGTAGCATCCTAATATCTAAATTACCATCTGACGTATAATTGTTTCTAGTCAACGAACAATTACTGAAGCCATATTTAGAGCACGATAAATACCTATCCATTGTCGATTTGATCAACGTGGTATTTGAAGATGATCTCCTAGTGACATCAGATGATTCTACCAGTGCCTCTAAAAATATCTTTCTTGATTGATCCTTTTCCTTTTGCTTAATTCTTTCATTCCTATGTTATTTCCATTCATCGCATTCATCATTGCTATACTTAGGATAACTATATCCTATGTATAGGGGATGAATGGATTTGATTTATACTTCATTATTCTCTCGATTGTCTTCGAACTTGTTGATAATTCTTTTCTATAATTAGTGATATTTTACCTTAAGTATAGGGTGAGGCAAGTTGAGTCATTGATTATTTCATAAATTATAATACTCAATCATCCCCTCATTGTGTATAGCCGGCTATGGTTAGGATTAGTTAATCCTAAGTATCGGGGGGACGATCGACTTCTTGTTCCTTTATTTCATCATTGTAATTTAAGATTTTCTATGCTTAAAACAAGTTATATCTTCCTTTATTGATGTTTGATCACTATGAGGACATAGTCTGAGATAATAATAGGGGGGTGTATATATTGTGTGTCTATATATACATTAGCCATAACTCACATTCTGAATTTTCAATATTCTGGCCAATATACTACACTCAGGAAGGGTAGACAACAAATCATTAAAATGAAAACTCTTGTAAATATGTATTTTTTTCAAAAATGTTTGTAAAAATTTTTTTGAAACTATTTTGAAACTGATTTTGAAAAATGGTTGCAAAATGTTTTGAAAATATTTTGAAACCATTGAAAAATCATTGTAAAATGTTTTCAAACCTTTAAAAAATATCCTTTTGTAAATATTTCTAAAAACTATTGTTAAAAATTGTTGTAAAAATGATTGTGTAAAAATCTCTGTAGCAGTATTTGCAAAATAAGTTTTCAAAATGTTTGTGAAATGTTTGCAAAAATGTTTTCAAATAGTTTTGAAAACCTTGTACATATTTATATTAATAATAAAATTCTTTTGTAAATAAAACTCTTTTATACGTGTATAAAATCCTTTGGAAACATGTACATGTACTTTTGTAGATATGTATAATATTCTTTGTAAATGTGTATAAAACTCTTGTAAATACTTGTAAATATATTCAATCCTCTAATTTTTAGAAAAATCCTAAAAATATGATTTTTTTTGAAATCCATAAAATTTGCAAAACATTTTGAAGAATTCCATAAAACGATCAAAATCAAAAAAGTTATTTCACAAAAATATTTTCTTCATTGCATAATCAAATTTCAAAATGTTTTTTAACAATTGAACAAGTCTAAATAAAATCTAAAGATTAGAGCTTTATCTGGACCTTAATACTCTGAATTTCTCGGGAACAATAAAGGATTTGGAATTAAGATATTTCAATTGAGTCCCCAAGACTATGTTCACATATCATCTTGATAACATAAGAAGAGTAATTCGAAGCATACACACGACTCTTGCTGATAATGACCTA
The DNA here is from genome assembly GCA_037367405.1 of Ottelia alismoides. Lineage (NCBI taxonomy): Eukaryota > Viridiplantae > Streptophyta > Magnoliopsida > Alismatales > Hydrocharitaceae > Ottelia > Ottelia alismoides. Next base: position 274,848 of record JAZKJV010006915.1, on the reverse strand, counting down.
ATTTGTACAAGCACTATACACTTATCTCAACTCTGATGAGGCGTCTAGGGCAGAATATTTTAGCATGATAAGCACGCGTGTGGAAACATACGTCACACCAATTGGAGGCTAGTGCCCCTGATGAATCCTTGATTCCTTCACATTTCTGTTGCATTTTATCTTAAAACCCTTAACAAATATATGTAAATACACATTAATAATTTTCTTTTATCAAAATGTCATTCATGAATAAAAATGCATTTTAATACATTAAAAAAGACATAAAAATAAGGAAAATAAAAAATAATGAAAAGAAAATAAGGTAGACTCTAAATATGTATATATTGTATAGTATGACTCAGAATATATGAATATAGCTATAAGATATATTTATATAGACTAACCTTCAAGATCAAATCAGCATGACTAAGTCGACAAACAATAAAGTAGTGGGAGATAAGGAAGAAAATACCAAAATAACTTTTGTTGTACACACTAATTAACATTTATTTATTAGATATATACAATATTCACCAAATTTTATTTAATTCTTGTGGACATATTTTTCACTAATTTTTTCACCAATGTGTTTATAAAATGTATATAAAAATTAATTATAAAAAAATCCAAATTATGAATATGCGAAAAAAACAAACTTCCAAATTACCAATTTACAAACTGGAACCTCGTACTCATCCTACGAACTCCAATTTAACTCTACTCACATTTAAAGTAAATAAAATAAAATTATCTAACTAACGAATGTGATTTCATCGAAAGCAAAGTCTATTTGCAAAAAGTCAGTTTTTGGATGACAATTGGGTTCATGGGCTATTAATTTTGTTTTGTGCATACTATTTATAGAATAGTTAATTTAACAAATTTTAATGATTTTCTTGACCTTGTGGTTTATTTATTATATAAAAACAAAAAATAAAATCCTTATTTAGTATTTTAAATAAATTAAAACCCAAAAAAATAGACAAATTTGAATTGCAATGTTTATACTTGTATTTATTAATATATGTAAACTAAACTATTAAAATATACATAAATTCATATGACCCCTATTTATTATTATATAAATTAATTAAATATAAAAATGATATCATTAGTTCTAAAAATACTAAATCAAAAATTTAAAATATATTTATAATGCTTATTTTATGGATATTGTATTTATATAACATAATATATATTATTTGTATATCATATATCGTAAATTAGATTATTTAATTGTCTATAATTTTCGTTTTTTTCATCTTTTTAAAATAACATTATTTAGTATTTATTAGCGATATTATAAAGGCCTTTTGCTTCTGCATTTTTGTGGCGTTCACACGTGTCAGCACCACAACCTTTCTTCAACCTCATGAATTAGGTTGTTTCCCGTTCCAACCTCCATACTTCCATCATTTATCCTACCTTCGTTCCTTCACCTAAATCCAATCCAAACTCATCAATCTTCTCTCCTAACAATCATCTCCCTCGCATGCCCTTCGGTCTACACTAACTTCCCATCTTCATTCATTTTTAAGGTCATGAAATTAGCATGAAACAACTAACTACCTCCACCATCAGCAACAGTTGACTGACTTCCAGCCTTCCGAGTCCCGATGCTTCAACCTAGGGTGATAGACGATGAATCCATTGCTTCGACGAAGACAAGGGAAGGTCAGGGAGTGGTTCCACGATCTCCAAGCCATGCATCGTGGATGGAACCACCACGTAGAGCTTTGGGAACCATCGCCCACCAAGTGACGACCATAAGGCTATATGCCTCCAAATCCCAGGAAATTGCTCCACACTATTTTCCGAAATTCTAATTATATTTCTAGGACGATTAATTGTGTCTTTATGTACACTAATCATCCATCTATCGATTCCATTCAAAATCACTCCCCATTTGATTCGTTTCTATTTAAATTTGGCATTTGAAAGTCGTGTTCTAAACTCCATTCTAAACTATTATTTGCTCATGAACTATACAACAACTCCATATCGATTCATATAGAATTGAAGAAATATCCTAAACTTGCAGGTTTCCCTAGTTGGAGAGCTATCCTATGATCATCTGGATCAAGTACAAGATGTGATCTTCACATAAATTTGATTCTTATAAAGATGTTCAAGACCTTGAAGCATGACTTGTGCTTGGAACCCTAGAGGCATCGATTCCCTTCCCATCTTTGACCATCACGCAATAAGAGGGCTCGAAGGGGGAGGAACCCTCATTTGGACTTGCCTCCGACCTCCTAACCATTGTTGATGGTTACTAATCGCAGCCAGTCAATCCAAATCCATCGGAGAAGCTCAATCACTGCCACCTTGTTCTTAGATTGAGGATGAATAGTCCCCATCGCCAGAACGCACAGGTGCTTGACTTGTGTCCTCATCCAATGACCGTGATTGAGCACCATCTTCTAATCTCAGTCCCCAAATCTGAAGGGATGGAAATTTTGCACAAAAGACCTAGTAGTTACTCAGAATACACATGTATGCTAGGACATTTCAGAATTCCATTTAGGTCCTTACACAGGGACCTAAATGCAAAAGTAGTATTAATTTACAGAAACTTTTCTTACGCTTGTGGCCCTACCCCTGGACATATTGCTACATTTGGACACTATAGACATTATATTTTTTATTGATTTTTCTACGATAATTATATACTACCCTAGCGTGGTTTTAAGACCTTTTTCATATTTTTCCATCTCAAAGTTGATTGTTTTGGTTTTTTGAAACTTATCTAGTTTTGATTCTTTTTGTGTGTTTATCGCGAGCTCGTTGCCCGGTTTTCTTCCATGTTCTTACTATATAGTAAAAACCCCACCTATCTCTAATATATCGTATATCTTTTTAAAATATATTCCTATTATAAAAAAATAAAAAATCGAATGGTCATTTTCTTCCATTTTCTTTATTTTTGGTCATTATTGTTTAATACTACATTACCATATATTCTACCTACTATATTGTATCAATTTTTTGCAGAATTAATCATTCTTTAAAAATAAAAAAATACAAAATAAAAATAAAATAAAATTTTGCAAAACTAAAAACCAATAAAAATCTTAAAAACAAAAAAACACACAAAACATACTTTCGAAGAAGAAAATCAATCTCCAAATCCTATCTTGAAATCCGAGTATACTCCATGCCTCCTTGTGTTTGACCCAGGGATACTTACCTGGTTAATATCAAGTGACAATAGAAGATAAGGAATTTATCTTTTCTTCATCTATATTTTCCTTATCTCTCTCTCTCCCCTGTCATTTTTGTTTGATCGAGTCACTCTTCTATTTCACGGATACTACAATTCGACAAAATTATTTTTTAATAAATAGCCATGAAAGGAGGAGCGCTCATCAAAATGGCATCATTGCCAGGGAGATGTTAGCGATATTTAGTTTTTGAGATTTTTAGTGATTGTTTATTCTTCTTCTTGATCGATTATATTTTTTGTTTTGTTTTTCTCTCTCTTTCATTCCAATTTTTACCCCGACAAACGTTCATAAAAAAGTTGTCGTTGTCAAGAAGATGTTAGTTATGCTTTGATTTTGAAAATATTATTATTATTTCTTCTTCTTCCTAATGTGGTTTCTATTTAATTTCGCTTTTCTCTCTTTCATTCCAATTTTCTCCTGGCAAGCACGCATAAAATTGGCACCGTTACCAAGGAGGTATTAGTTGTACTTAGAATTTAAGATTTTTTTTATTTTTCCTTCTTCTTTGTTTTGATCGATTTTCTTGAGTCTTGTTTCTCAATTTTCTTGATTTTGTATGTTTCGATCTTTTTATTTTCGATTTATCTTGATTTTCTGTTTATTTTTTAGTTTTATTTTTTATTTCTTTTGTTTTGATGAGTAGTGTAGGTCCTGCAGGATCCGCTAGCTTCTTCGGAAGTCAATTAAATTGAGAGAGTCCAGATCATCACTTTATGTACTGTTTCATCCGCTAGGTACATGATAATATGTACTCTTTGTAATACGGGTACTTAGAGAATCAGTTAGAATCGAGAGAAAATCTCTGTGAAGAGCGTCTCAGCTTGAATTTATATCCCAGGCTAGTCCAAGGTCGAACACAGGGAGGCAAAGGAACAACATTGGGTTAATTCAGAAATCTTAGGTCTAGGTTTCTAATGCAGTTTTTTGTATTTTTTTAATGGAATATGAATGCGACTGCAAAATGCGGGTGAATTAAATTAATAAGAAAACACACAACTTAGCTAAATTGATTTTAATATAAAATTAGTCCAATTTAGCCAAATTATATTTTTCCTAGAAACCTAATCTAGTGAAGAATGCAAAACACATTTTTTTGAATTTTATGTATTACAATGCAACAATGAAAATTACACACTTTTTATGGGTTTTTTCACAATTCTTCACACAAAGAGAATGCAACAATTATGAAATTTTTATTGGAACCTAAATATGATGAAATGAGGCTACGTATTTTTTTTATTTTTCTAACAAAATATGATTTTTTTTATTTTTTTAATGAAAATACAGTGACAGTGAGTAATTAATTACTAATAAATCCACAATGTCAAATCATCATATAGTTAATTATCTCCAAAAGATATTTATATGAGGAATCCAAAGAGTTGGAATTTCGCAAAAAATAACATCTGTGGGTTTAGTTAAAAATCATTTATGAAAATTACTCTACAATTTATTTAAGACACGGGACAACTCCAATTAAGATGAGATTTTGATAGTAATTAAAGCATATTTTAAATCAATTTTTTTGATTTTTGTGAACTTTTTAGAGCATAGCCCAGATTGAGTAAAATATGTAATATACAATTGTAATTAATTACTCAAAACTCAGAAAAATCCAAATAAATATCCATATGATAGACAGTTAGTTGCTCGATATCAAGACATTTTTCATTAAATAAAATGATGCAATAAAGATGTCCAAATTACCAACCAAACATAGGGGTGTCCATGCAAAACAAAAATTAAAATCGATAATATAAAACATGCATGGGGACTAGTCTGTAATTACAAAAACTTAACATAAAATGAATGCAATATTTCTAATAAAAAATATAAACAAGAAGTCCTTATTACTTGAGCTTAGGGTACGATAGAGGTAGAGGGTCCGAGGCAGTGGCGTTGGGACGGCCGCGAGGGGAGGTGGTGCTGGGCAGACTGGAGGCACAGAGGAGATGTCGCTGAGGGTCTGTGGTCGATGGGTCGCAGGTGCGGGGAGGGGGGGATAAACACGAAATTCACGGGAGTCTAAATTGGTGTCTCACACAAGGCGGAGACAACCGTCGCTGTGGTGACCCTCAAATGAATCTCATATTTAATCAACAATTAACCCACACTATAGATATCAAGCAATGACAAGCAAGGTTTACTTAAAATTTATTTTTAACTCTACATAAATGGTGTATAGCAAGCAAGTACGTAGAGAGTTCGAACACAGGAAGCAAACATGGTAGATCAAACTAATATGTGTGAGTGAGTGTGAAGTGTTGTCTACACTATGCAAAGCAAGGATTTTTGTGGGTTTTTTATTATTTTTTTAATTAATTTTTAATTTTGTATTTTGATTTTTAATTTTTTGATTTTTATATTTTATATTTTATATTTTTTTAATTTTGGAATATGTAAACAAGGTAATAAAAGAGGTGCTACAATATTTATAAAAATATGCAAAAATATCCAAAAATTTAGAAATAAAATCTTTTAGGTATTTTAATATTTTTCTACTGTTTTTGTGATTTTTGGGTATTTTTCAAAATATTTTTGGTATTTTTAAAGACTGAAATAAAGCAAATAGTGAATTAACAATCTGGCCGAGAATAAAATGGGAAAGAAAAATATCAAACGATCTCAAATTTTCTCAAATCAGTTTTTAAACAAAGAGAATGAAATATAGAACCTACGGGAGTTGAGTTTGCATTTTTTAGAGTTTTCTATAATTTTCTAGATGTTTTTAAAGTTTTTAGGTATTTTCAAATTTTTAAGGTTTTTCATTTTCAATTTTTAGTGATTTTTGGACTGACACTAAAATAGGTTAAAATATACAGTAGGTATTTTTTTTGGAATTTTTTGAGGTATTTTAATATTTTTTGGTATTTTCTAATGCAAACAGTGCTGAAAATGGCTATTTTTCATTTTTAATAAATATTAAAATGCAAGAAATATGAAAAATAAAAATATGGCGAGATACTACACTGCAGCAGGAACTTAATGTGATTTTTGGGGATTTTGTTTGGGGTTATATCGATGCACGCAAAAAATGCAAGAAGCAAATGGAAAATACATGTTTGTAGGGGTATATGTGTAATTAGTCAGGAATCCAGGGGCCTACAAGCAAAATTTCCAGAAACTTATAACCTAATAAAAATGTTTACGGGCTGAATACAAATATCAAAGATTCCCGGTCTAACCCTGCCAAAGGTCCAGGACGCACGTGACGAGCACGTGCGCCTGGCAAGGTCCACAGTGGAATACCCAAAAATGCAGGGGGCTCACGATGCAATTTATACAAAAAATTAAGGCGCAGATGAAAGTTTGAGTCCTTGGTAAACAAATAATAAAATAGCCGGGGCAGGAATGCAAAATACCCTTGGCTTGGGCATGATCAAACGGCTCTCTACGCTCCACTTGCCACGTGTCCAGATCCTACGGGCCTGTACCCCTTCGCTGCCGATGGCCGAGATTAAAAGGTGAAATGATGATCGGACGGCCAGTGGATGATTGGATCCAACGGCCACTGCTATTCGCCAAGAACGAGCCGCGATCGAACGGACGCTAGGTCCTTTGGATGAACGCACGAGGAACACACCCTGGGGTTCGTTCGATCGGCAAAACCAGCCACCTCCGACCTCCAAGACCGCGGTTGTGATGTTCAGAAGCTGGTCGGAGGATATCCGCAGTGATTGGAGGTCTCAAACTAATCCGGGCCCCATCGGTGGGGGCCTGGATCTCTCTGCGCCTGGAGGTCGTTCCTGAGTTACATCCGAGGCTCAGACGCCACCTTCAACACCTGCATGAAAGATAGAAAGAACTGCAGGATCTTGAAGGTGTTGGCCGTTATTTGGTAGAGTTTGGTAATGGACAGTGCCGGGGTGAGCATCGGAGCGGAGCTCCGGCGTACTCACGATGATCAGGATTTAGGAGACCAGCGTTAAATGGATGTTAAACTAAGAGAAGTAAATGCAATCAGGAGGTAAATGCTACCAAAAAAGGGTAAGGAAACAGACCTCGATTGGCCGAAAAGCCAAGAGATAAGTACCTCACGGCAGCCTCGCCGGAGATGGGAACGACCAAAATGACGTCGCCGGAGCCCTCTGGAGGGAACTGGAAGAGAGCTGTCACCTCTCCAGTCCAGAGCTCAGCCAAAGAGGGGGTTTAGGTCGGTCAAAATGGGTTCAAATTGGAATGGGGATTTTGGTGGTGTTTTTGAAAGATGGCTCTGGAGGCGTGAAGAACGAGGCGTATCGAGCGAATCGTCGCTCCAACGATCGATGCAAGCCTAGGGCGTGTATGCCCAATGACCGAGGAAGAAAAGTTGTGAAGAACTCGACATGAAACAGTGAAAGAATTCGCCTCGAAAAAATCAATAAAAGAGACAAAAACTTGTTCTGACAAAGACACAGGCAGAGGTCTGAGAGTTGACCCAAGGTCAACTCTCCAACCCACCTGGTTGGTCTACGTGGACCAACCAAGAAAAAGCCTGGAAAAAGGTTTTATAAAATCAATTTAAAATAGAAAATTAATTTATTAAATTATGGTTACAAAATAAAAAAGTTTATTATTTTATAAATTATTTTATGTTAATTTTTATTTGTTTTTTAGAGGTATATTTTTACAAGTTGCCTATTATACCCTTTATAGGTATATTCTTCTATATATTTTATTCTTTTATTTTTATTTTGTGATTTTAATTTATTTAATTTTATTTATTAATTTATAAATTTATAGAATATTTTTATACACTTAAAAATATTTTTATTTTATTTATCTGATATATTTTATATACTTAATAAAATAAAAGTACACAATGTATAGGTTTGTGTATGGGTTCTATACCTGTGTATTATAGACAAGTATTTTTATTTTATGTTTTCTTTGAGTTTTTGTTCTGATTTTAATGCACAAATATATTATAAGTAATATATACACAATTATAAAAATAATAAATAAATAATAAAGTGAATATTTTAATATGTACTAGTATACAAGGTGGGTCCAAAACTCAACTTTCACACCGTAGCTCCGCCAAATGCAAAACCACCGCCATTAAATAGCTTATTTTAAATTATATACAATTAAAGGTGAGTTTGATGCATTTGGAGTTTTCATTTGTGAGATACGGGTCTGGGAAATTGGGATTCTGGATTTTTATTCAGACCATAACTTTTTATCTGTACATTATTTTTGAGTGAAATCAATTTTCTATTTTTCTATATAAAATTATCTACAACTTTCATGTACAAAGTTTGTTTATTTGATGTATAAAAAGTGGAACCAAAAATAGGTCCCAAAATGAATAAAGAATGAATTAAAAAGTATAGGTTTTTGACCCTTATCTCCCCCTACTTTATTCCTTGTCGACCTATTCATCAAGATGCCTAGGTCTCGGGGTTTCGGGTCATAAAATGTTTACAATATTTTTTTCTTTTTCTTTTCTTTTCTTTATTCTATAATTTTGGCTTTAAAAACCGCATTTTACACAATATTTACACACATATGCATGAATGCTAAAATGCATGAATTAGCTCTATTTACACGCATTTACTAGAGTTTTTAAGGACAAAATGATAGAATAAAGATGATGAAATGTAGAATCATCAGGGGGTATCAGTGCCAGTTGGAGCTAGAGGTGCGGTGTGGGAAGGAGCCGTGGTGCGATGGCGTTGGGCGGCCGTGGGGGTTCTAGAGAGCGAAGCTGCGGCTGGTGGGTGGGGCTGGCACTGATGGCGCGGGTTGCAGGCGGTGGTCGTCGGAGTGAAAATATTCTTTTTGTTTTGAAAAAGAGCTTTGTTTTTTGCTTTTTTTTACCAATTTTACCCACCCTGTAATTTTTGTATAATATATACAAAAATACGTGAAAGTACGAGTTATGGGTAAAGTACATATGTAATATATACACGCCCCCCTATATTTAACATGTGTTATGTCCTCATGGCACAACAAGAGAGAAAAAGACATAGCTTGTGCTATGTGTAGGAGAGCTAAAATAACAAAAAGTATAGAATTCGATCCGCTCCCCTATACTTAGGCTTTGGTCAGTCTAAGTCTAGAAGAAGAGCAAAAATGTGGCGGACGAGGTCAAGAGGAGAAATGGATGAGTATATATATGGCAGGCATCGGTCCCCCCTATACTTAGGCTTTGGTCAGCCTAATTATCGGACATGAGTAAGTGTGAGAACCGATGTGATCTGGAGAATATATAGAGAAGGGAGAATGTACAAGAGGAATGAATATTCTAAGCTGTTGAATCTTGATGCTGAGTATTCATAAAGATTAATATGATGTATCTGTTTTGTGCTCACTCTTCATGAAGTTGATGACCTCGACTTGGACAAACTACCCTTTAGAATCTACAAAATGCTCCAACAGTTGTCCATTCACCACATGGGATTGTGTACCATCTATGAGATCAACTATCTCTACACTTCCATTCCGGTGCACTTACTTAACAATAAAGGGACCCATCCATTTAGATTTGAGCTTCCCATGGAACATCTTCAACATAGAATTAAACAACTATACCTTTTGCCCAAGGACAAAGTCTTTGCAACTAATGTGATTATCATGCCATCTCTTTACTTTGTCCTTACATATCAAATTGTTTTCATATGCCTTGTTTCGGATTTTCATGATCTCGTTCAAGTTTAAGTCTCGACAAAGCTTCCCTAGGTGACAATTCCAATTAATCTGCTTATTTGCCCATTCAGATTTGTGAATCAGCTTTGCGGGCAAATGACATGGCTTGACATAGATCATTCTGAATGGTAAAGTACCCAATGGTGTCTTGTAGGCTGTCCAATAGGCCAGCATAACTTGGTCCAAGAAATGAGACCAGTTTTTCCTATCGGGAGAATCCAACTTCTGTAAAATACTCTTCACCTATCTGTTTGAAACCTCTACCATGCCATTGGACTGTGGGTGGTAAGGACTATTAACTCTTTGTTCAAATATGTAGTCCTCAGCCAAAGATCTCACATTTTGATTCACAAAGTGCCTACCCCCATCAGATATCAAAACTTTTGGCACCCCAAACCTAGCAATAATATGGTCTCTCAAAAAGTTATAGTCAATCTTGTTGTCTATTGTTCGGGTTGGGATAGCCTCCACCCACCAAGATATATAGTCAACCGCCAATAAGATGTACTCATGTCCTTGGCTGTTGGGAAAGGGACCCATAAAATATTTTGCCCCATGCATCAAAAACATCACAAATAATCACTGGCTGCATGGGCATCTTATCTCTCTATCAAATTATCCCTCCCATCCTTTGACAAAGCGGGCACAACCGTACAAAATCAATAGAACCTCTGAATGGGGTCGGTCAATACAACACAGATTGAATACATTGTGAGCGGTTCTCTTCCCCGAATGGGGTCCTCCAGTCTCAAGTGAATGATAATATGTGAGGACACTTTGGTATTCCTCCTGAGGAATACACCTTCTCCAAACACAATCTGACCCTTAGAAGAAAAGGAAACAGTTGTCCCAGTGGTATCTCCTCGAACCCGACTTCAGTCGTTCAATGCTTCTCCTAGTCTAACCATGGGGAACCTACTTGGAGACAAGATAGTTCACCATGTTGGAATACCGCGGGAGTGAGTCAATAATACAAATTTACTCATGTGGGAAGGTCTCTCTAATCCGCTCACAATAAGGAGAATCCTTGAGTTCAATATGAGAAAGATGATCAGCCACAACATTCTTCACACCCGGTTTATATTTTATCTCCAAATTAAACTCTTGGAGGAGTAAAATCCGCCTAAGAAGACGTGCCTTCACATCCTTCATTTCCATTAAGTATCGAATGGTTGTGTTATCAATATAGATTGTCACCATAGAGCCCAAAATATTCTCGAGGTCCCATACTACAACGGGCATTTCGTTTTCAGTCATAGTGTAATTTTTCTGTATAGGGTCTAATACATTGCTCGTATAGTGGATCGCAAATGGGACCTCCTCTCGTCGTTGTCCTAACATAGATCCTATAGCAAAATCTGAAGCGTCAGTCAGGATCTCAATAGGGAGAGTCCAGTCAGGAGCTTGTAGGATAGGCGAGGCACAAATTTTCATCTTCAAGTTCAAAGGCTTCAAGACACCTGTGATCTACAACGAACTCTATGTCTTTCCCTAAGAGCTGAATTAGTGGGCTGGCAATCTTTGAAAATTCCTGAATAAATCTCCTATAAAATCCAACATTCCCAAAATGACCGTACTGACTTCACGTTGGTAGGTGGATCGAGTTTCATGATCACTTCCACATTTGCAGGGTCACCTCCATTCCCCTTTTGGAGATGACATGTCCTAACACGGTACCCTCCGTCACTATAAAATGACTCCTCCTAGGAGAGTACCAGTTTCACCTCTCTACACATCTTGAGGACTCGATCCAAGTGCGCTAAACATGTATCAAAGGAATCACCATGGACTATGAAGTCATCCATAAACACTTCCAGAAAATCTCCCACCATCTCGGTAAATATGGCAATCATGCACCACTGAAAAGTTCCTGGTGCATTGCAGAGCACGAATGGCATGCGCCTGAATGTGTAAGTGTTGAATGGACATGTGAATGTGGTCTTTTCCTGGTCCTCAAGGGCTATGGCTACCTGGTTGTAGCCTGAGTACCCGTCAAGAAAATAAAAGAACTCTTTCCCTACGAGTCTCTCCAAAATCTGATCAATAAAAGGCAAGTTAAAGTGGTCTTTCTTGGTCGTGACATTCAGGTGCCTGTAGTCGACACAGACATGCCATGACGTGAGTACTCATGTTGCGATCTCTACCCCCTCCTCGTTGTTGACCATCTGAATTCCCGACTTCTTCGGGACAACATGAAGTGGGGCCACCCACTTGGAGTCAGAAATAGGGTATATAAACCCTACTTTGCACCATTTCTTTATCTTGTGCTTTACTACTTCCTGTAGATTGGGGTTAAGTCTCCTTTAGAACTCACAGGAAGGTCTTACATTATTCTCAGTAAAAATGTGGTACGAGTAGAAAGCGGGGTTAATCCCCACGAGATCCGACTTTGTCCAACCTATTGCTTTGTGGTTCCTCTCTAAGACCTCTAACAACCTATACTCTTATTCTAAAGTCAAGTTTGAGCTAATTATAACATGATATCTCTCTCTGGGTCATGCAATAAAGGCGTACTTGAGTGTAGGAGGTTGTGATTTTATTTTCGATAATGTGGTATCATCAAGCAAATCTAGTTGAAATGATTCTGAATCTGGTTTCACGTTGCATGAAGATGGGCTCAACTGTGTAGTACTTGGCACCAACTCTAAAGTATCGGGAGTCGGATCGCCAAGAAACATGGTAAATCAGCCAAAAGTCGCAACCAACTCGTCATCTATGTCCCGTGATCGTTTTGAAGGGGATGGAACTGACAGATCCAGATGGATCTCTATGTCATCACGGGAATATATAGATGCATCTCTAACAAGACCAGGAAACACCTGGAAAATTGCATCATGCACTATGTCCTTTCCAGAAAAAAAGGGTCTAGATCTATCCTAAAAGAACCTATCTCTAATTTTCAACGATACTAATCATTCTACAATCTGAATCTAAAAATGAGTACTCTGTGCTATTCTTTGAATCGGGTCGTTTACACTTGGTTTGCTTCATCTCAATATTCACTTCTCCACATGGAGAACAAAACCTCATCATTCTCATGCCATAATCGAAAGCTGCGCCTGTGATCCTAAGGAAGGGCCGCCCAAGAATAATATGAAATTCTCTCTAATGACTGGGGGTCTCCATGTCCAAGACTGTGAAGTCAACCTGATAGTTCTGCCCCTCAATCGAGATAACGATGTTCTCCACTTTTCCCATAGGTCTCTTCGCTGAATGATCTACGAATTGGAGTAAAGCTCTGGATTTGCGAACCGGTCCCAACTCCAACTTCTGATGTATGGCTAAGGGAAGTAAGTTGATGGAAGAACCTTTATCCGAGTGTGTGTGCAAACGCGATGTTGTCAATATGACTCGCCACATATTGAGCACCCATGTCTCTCTTTCTCCTTGGTAATGTCTGATTCTTGAGACAATATGTTGTGGCTACTGACAAGATGTGTGTCTTCATATTTGGTTCTCTTTCTTCTCGCTAACCCTAGTAGGTGTGCATATCACCTTAAGGTATTTCTGAATGCAGGATGGTTATCCACATAATCATCAAATGGCAACTTTACAGTGATATTATCTTTACAAAACTGTGCCATATCGGGGTCATCTTTCTAAATCTCTTTGGTGTGCTTTCCTGTCGTAAGAGCACAGGAGAAAGGGATTGAAGCTAGGGAAATAGAAGATGAAGAATATGAATCATGAACTGAAAAATCAATCTTGGCATTAATGGAAACAAAGTTCTTCATACAAGAATCTTTTTGATGCAACATGGAATCAAAATCTAGACTATCTACTACATGTTGTGGAATAGAAGCTGAAGTGGTATCTTCCACAACCGGAGATGCAAGGTCCTCCATAGACTCATAAGTATATCCACGATGCTGATGCCCCATACATGCTCTCCTTCCCTTTCAGCTCCTTGAGTGGAAATTCTCAAATGGTGCTGATGGGACTCCAGAATATGTTACCTCTCCTCCTTTTCCTCCGAAGACTCCTCAGGTAGAGCTCTAGAGATGCCCCTCCTCATGTTCCTCGGCTGGTCAGGTACGGTCACGGTCCTTCCTCTCAAGAGTAACATGTAATTAGCCTCGTCACACGCAAGAATCTCATGTTCAGATCTAAGAGATGCTGAATAGTATACCTGAACAAAGTGTTGCTGAAAACTAGATCGGTTCAGGATATTTGTATTAGCCTAAACTAGGGCTGGGATTGAGGTAGAGGGTGCAGTCTGCTCGTCTCGCCCTCTGGATAGGAAGTTGACATCCACCTGTAAATCGTGAATTTCATTCATGTAGGAATGGAGCTCGTCGAGTGTCTGTTGTTGTATGTCTACGGGACCAGATGAAGATGGAAGGGGATAAAACTGGGAAGAAGAACGGGAAGACTAGCCCTGCAGGCCAGGGTATTGTCTTTATTACTACTAGTGTTAGGGTGTCTGCTGAAATTGCGAGCCCTACTGGTGCGCCTAGTAATGGCCCTATCGACCATACTGCTGGTACTGTTACCAATGATGTTGGGGTGGCTGGAATCCAGGGCTCTGCTGTGAAGGAGGTGGTGCAGAGGTGAATGCGGTGTTGTGAAAGGTTGGGGGATGCTGGTAGGTTTGTCGGTCCCCCGTACTTCCCTACCTGGTTGGGTCCTGAGTATATCATACTCCATTCACATCCCATACTGGTGGGGGCTCCTCCTGAACTGTCTCTGCTAATGGAGGTGGTTGCTGGAAAGAGTGGGTCTAGGACTTGTCCTGCTCCCATGGCTGGTGTTGCCCTAACACCAACTGCTCCTAAACAGGGACAACTCGGTATACGGGAGCAGCGGGTGCTGTCACAGCGGGTATCCTTATCTTAGATACCTTCTCAGTCAACTCTTCCATTTATTTTGGAATTTTGGAGACGCTTCGATCTAGCTCATCAATCCTCCTATAAATATTCTCGACTACTGTAAGCTTGTCTGCAAGGAGTTCCATACTAGGGATCATGTCCTGAGAGAGATCGACTACAACTGAGTTTCCCCTCCATATGAGAGTGAACTGGGGGATCATGTAAAGGCCCTGCTGGCCATATCTGAGCGGCTGGTTTCAGCCATCTACTCGAATACCTTCCAGACAGTATCTGATCCTTGTGATGTATATCTACCTCCACAAGCAGTGCTCACTAAACCATGCATCTCAAGGTTGAGACCACTGAAGAACGACTGGACCAAGATGATGTCATCTAGTATATGTCAGGGACACTTCTGCAATATATCCTTGAACCTTTTCCATGCATCATAGAAGGCTTCATGGGGTAACTGGGAAAAGTCCATTATGTGCATCCTCATCATGTTAGTCCCACTCAAGGGGTAGATCTTCCTCAAAAAAACGTTCCTTCAACTGGGCATAGGTGTTGACAGTAACTCCAAGATTTTTCACCCAGTAATTGGCTTTGCCACCCAAGGAAAATGGAAGGGATGTGAGTTTAATATAATCCTGCCAGCCCTAGGATGTCTAAGGTTATCACATATGAGCTTGAAATCCCTTAGGAATGCATATGGCTCCTCGGAAACATTCCCATTAAAGTGTGACAACAAGTTTAGAAATTGGAGCTTCAACTGAAAATCAACTTCGGGTTCGACTGGACTCAAATAATTCTGAATTTGGTATTGTCCGGGGTTGTACGCTGCATCTGGTGGTTCCACCCCAACATTAAGCTATCTTAACAAAGCTCTGAGTAGTGCTTGTTGCTGCTCAGATGCAGCTAATCTGGCTAGTACCATTCTCACCGGGTCCTCGGTGTATTCTTCTTCCTCTACTTTCTTCTTCGGAGGCATTTTACTTGAATCTTCTTTAAGGCCTGAATCAGTAATGTGGTCTTGATTAGAAGAGGATTTATGCATAAAGATATTCACATCGAGGCGAAGCTCCTCCTTGGTGATGTGGGAGGAGAGAAAGGGAATTGTTTGAGAGTAACCATCTCGAGAGTGAGCGATCCTGGCCTCAAGAGGGTCATAAGTCTAGGTTGTCCCAAGTTGCGCTTGGACTTTGAAGACATAATTCCTGGACGGTTCAATGAGCGATTCGCAAAGTCCGAATAAATATCCCCCCAATTAGTCATCTTTGATGTCAAAAAAACCAATTAGAAGACGATATTCAATGAGATGCTAGTTCTACGATGCACGTGAATGTACGGAGAATACTCACACAATACAAACGCAATTCAAACCCTCAATTTCACCAACTCAACTCGTGATGGCTATTTAGGTTAGACCGAGTTATCTGGTCAATTTTAATTTGTGATAATTACAATCTTTGAAAGATTAACGAGTTGTTAGGTTCCCATATTTCCCTACAGACTGTACTGGTTCTTACGACTAGTTCGACCTACTTTCATCCAGTATAGGAGTAAGTACGAACCATATAAATACGGCTACCTATTCCTTGAGGACAAATCCTTATAAGGCATCCTCTAAACATCTCACTTTGCTAAGGAAATCTGGACCATTTACCGGCTGCCCGTAGATCCTCACTAAGAAGGGGCTAATCACCTAAAAAGAAAGAACCAATAGTCTATAAAAAATCCTAGCTTGGCTCTATCCTAGTGTCGTCTCTCTCTCACTTCCAACAAAATCATGCAATGAGGTCTTTATGCACCTGTGAACAAGGTTCTTTTTATTCCAAATTTTTAATCGACCTGCTCAATTCAGTTCTAATTTCAGAGTTAGGTTGTCACTTGAAATTTGATCTGAACACACAAACACGTCCGTCGACCTCCAATGCACTCCAAGTTCACTAGGCCCTCACATGGAAAATAAAATTTATATTAAAGAGATAGACAACAAAACATATAAGAAAAATAATTAAGAGATAAAAAATGAAATAAATACAAGATGGCTCGAGGGTCAGACTACATGAGAGAGAGAAAACCTAAATCAAATTTTCTAAATTAAACCCTAAGATGTTTGCCTCACCGGCAACGACGCCATCTGTTTGGTCTGCTAGGTACGTGATAATTTATACTCGTTGTAATATATGTACTCAGCGAATCAGTCAAAACTGAGAGAAGATCACTGTGAAGAGTGTCTCGGCTTGAATTTATATCCCAGCCAAGTTCGTGTTCGAACACAGGGAGGCAAAGGAACAACTTTAGGTTTATTCAGAAAACTGAAGGTCTAGGTTTCCAATGTGATTTTTTTTATTTTTTTAATGGAATATGAATGCGAATGTAAAATGCGGGTGAAGTAAGTCAATAAGAAACACACAAGTTAGCTAAATTAATTTTAATATAAAATTAGTCCAATTTAGCCAAATTATATTTTTCCTAGAATCCTAATCCAATGATGAATGCTAAACACATTTTTTTGGAATTTTATGGATTTTAATGCAATAATGAAAAATGCACAAATTTTATGGGCCTTTTCTTATATTTTCACACAAACAGAATGCAAAAATTATGAAAATGTTACTGGAACTTAAACACGATGAATTGAGGCTACATTATTGTTTTGGTATTTTCTGACAAAATATGATTTTTTTATTGTTTCTTTATAACAACAAAGTGACAGTGAGTAATTAATTCCTAATAAATCCATAATGCCAAATGATCCAAAGAGCTAATTATTTCAAAAAGATATTTATATGAGAAATCCAGGAGAGTTTGAATTTCGCCAAAATAACATCTGTGGATTTAATTAATAATCATTTACTAAAATCTCTCTCAAATTATTTGAGGTGGATGACAACTCCAATTAAGATGAAATTCGGAAATAAATAAAGCATATTTTAAAGAATCATTTCTAATTTTTGTGAAATTTTCGGAGCAACTGTGAGTCAATATTAATTTAAGAGACCATATTGAGTAAAATATGTAATATTTCACTTAAAAATTTTAATTAATTTTTCAATACTCAGAAAAATCCAAATAAATATCCAGATGATAGGCAATTAGTTGCTCAATATCATTACATTTTTCATTAAAATAAAATGATGCAATAAAGACGTACAATTAACTAGCAAACATAGGGGTGTCCATGCAAAACAGAAACTAAAACTGACAATATAAAACATATACAGAGACTAGTTCGTAATTATAAAAACTTAACGGGACATGAATGCAATATTTCTAATAAAAAATGTAAACAAAAAGACCTTCTTCCTTGGAGCTTAGGGCACGACGGAGATAGAAGGTCCGAGGAGGTGGCATTAGGGCGCACATGCAGTGGTGAAGGCACAACCACATGGGGTGGCGGTGTTGGGCAGACTGGAGGCGCGGAGGAGATGCAGCACATGGGCTAGGGTTAGTGGGTCGCAGGCAGGGGTGGGGGGGGGGGGGCGGGGTTGCAGCTCGAGCTGGAGTTGGAGGTGCGACGGGGGAAGGTTTCGCGATGCGGCAGCGCTGGGCGGCCAAGGGGTTCTGGAGGGCATAGCCGCGGCTTGTGGGGGTGCTGGCGTTGGTGGCGTGGGCTGTGGGCAGCGGCAATGGGGGTGCAGAGGCTGGAGCCGCTGCACCCGCTAGTGTTTTTTTTGTTGAATTGTTTTTGTGATGATTTGGTTTTAATTTAATTTTTCAATTTTTTTACTTAGGGAACACAAAAGATGCAAAGATGAAGAGGTGATTTGGTGGTTTATCAAGATAATGGTAGTGTGATGGTGATCATAAAAAATGCAAAATGTAACAAGGATGAAATAAAGAACGCGAGGAGAGAACTTACCTATGACGGAAGGGAATCGCCTGGGAAGTGCTCACGAGGAGCATTCTTCCTTTCTCGAATCACCATGAGTGATGAGATCGAGTAGCATGTGGAGGTGGCTGTGAATTTGGACAGAATGCCGACGGATCTCCTTGGAGAGGAGGCAGTATTTGCTCGACCACGGTTGTCATGTTGTCACCGATTCAACTCGAGGATCTCGGGCTCTCTCTCACATAAGGGCGGATTGTCAAAAATGAGGATGAAGAGATGAATAAAAAGAAGAAGAAAGGTGAGTTGGATAAAAATGAAGGTGGAGGAGATGGAGTGGAAATGAGAGGTTATTGGAAAAATGGTGTAGTTGAATATAGTTGAATGAGAGGTTAGAAATTATAGAGTTGAATGGGAGTTCAAAAATAGGGATTTTTATTGGGCAGACCCTATAATCTTTTCCAATTACCTCTATGACCTTCGAAACATCGTAATTCCTCCCCCGCCCCCGTAAACTTGTTAACCCTTACCCTACAAACCTTGTGGTTAACCCCCGTTCATTTAACCGTTTAAATTAACCAGATTTAGTTATCTTCTTTTATATTATACCCATTTGTTTATCAAATTTACATTGAGTGCCAGTCCAGTAGCTGATCCACCCCCCCCCCCCCACCGCTCGCCGCCAGGTCGCCTGTTCAAGACCTCCCCGTCCCCTCCATCCCCCCCCCCCCCGCGTTCCCCGCCGCCGCTGCTCCCTGCTCCCCAGCTGCAGATGGAGCCCCCCCGACGATGGTGCTCACCGCCCCCCCCCCCTCGTCCGTTCCCATCCCCCCCCCCCACGGGCTCCAATCCTTGGTCGTCGGTGTCTGACACCCCGGCCCATCATCGACACACCCTCCCGCAACCCCCGCCAGTCCCCGACCGCAACCTCGCCCGTCCCGACATCCCCCCCCCCCCCCCCCGCATCGTGTCTCTGCCGACACCCGTCCCACCGTCGTACCCCGCGCGACCCCCCACCCAACCAACCAGCAGAGAACACCCCCCCCCCCCCCCGCTGATGCTGTCGCCCAGGTCGCCTGTTAAGGACGTCCCCCCCTTCTCTCTGCTCCCCCTCCCTCCTCCCGATGATGCTTCCCCCATCCCGTCGTCGCCGCTCCCTGCTCCCCCCCCCGCCCTCCCGTCGTTGCTTCCTGCGTTTCCTAGACTCCCAAGCTCCGTGTTTTTTTATCTATTTTTTATTTTAGCTAATCCTAACCGTCGGATGGTAAATTGGTTAGGTTAACTCAAGACTAACCCAAGTAATTGACTCAAATATAGTTGAAATTGACGACATGGTTTGTTGGGTAAGACGGAGCAAGTTTACAAGGTCAGAGGAGGAATTAGGATGTTGCTAAGGTCGTAGAGGTAATTGGAAAAGATTTTAGGGTCTGCCGGGTAAAAATCCCTAAAAAATATGGAGTTGAATGGGAGTTATTGTAGAAAATGGAAAATAAATAAAGGAAAAAAATAAAGAAGGCTACTAAATAATAATAAAAAAGAGAAGAAAAAGAGTGGAGAATTTACAATATAAGACAAACAATATGTACATTTTTTTTAAACTTTTCTAATTTTAATTAAATACTTTTTAATAAAAGATATTTACAAACTAAAAAAATTAAAATACTAGAAATAAAACAAAACACAAAAATGATTTTTTTGAATTTTTAATAATTAATAAAAGTAAAATAAAAAATGAGAAAATAGAAAATATGTACAATATATACAATGTACACGTAGGTCCCAAAACCGAAATTTTGTAAAAGAGTTCATATTTTAATGAAACCACTTTCATTGGATAGATAATTTTCTATCTTAAACTTTAAAAGTGTGTTTAGTGAATTTGGAGTTCATACGGAGTGGGAATTTGCCGGAAAGTTCGATTTAACGGCTTTTTCTCTTTGGGGTCTAGGAGTATTTATTTGAGATGGAATTTATTTTGTATTATTGTATTTTTATATACAATTTTATGAACAAGTCAGATAAAGAATTATCCAAAAAAGAGTTGAAATGAAATTATTAAAAATACATGAATTTTTGGACTATTTACAGGTGAAAAACTCTTTTATTTAGCTACTTTTATTGTTAATTTATTGTGTACAATATAATATAAAATAATTAGTGTATTTTATTTACAAGAGTCATTCTTTTAATTTATTTATTTTATGGATATTTATTTGTGATTTCACTCAGGGATTTTGCTAAGATCAATATATTGAGACGATGTATCGTTGACTCATCACCTAGGTATTGGTTGCAGAGGAGCATCGTGAGTCAACATTATGTTTTTTTTCTTTGAGTGACATTACTTTTTCTATTTTTTTATAGAGGGTAGTTTCCCAATTTATTATTTTGGTTAGATAGGAAGGGGCACTTTCTTGCTTTTCATTTTTTAGAAGGGGTCCACTGAGGACATCTCGTTTTGTACTTTAACTTTAGACACTTTCTTCTCGTGGTCTATTTCGCCAAGTGCTAGTGAACTTGGTGGGCCTCACCATGATTTTCAGTTTTCTTCATTTTCTTTGTTTCCTATGATTTTAGAGGGTCTATCCGTGCATGCTTGACTGATTAGATGACAAAAAATAGAACCCACTACCCAAATCCAACTTAGATGTAAAAATCAGATGATTTTGAAAATGTACTCATTCTTTTGCTAGAGTTATATGTCTAGGATACAATTTTATCGCTTTTGCATGCATTTGAAATAGGTATTAATTTAAGCACGGATCATTTGCATGTAGAGTTTTGGAACCATGTATGATTTCTGTCTCCAGATGAATCATGATTCCTACTACATTATGTGATTCTCCCTGTATGCGATACATTTTTCATTGATAAAGAAAGCCGAATTCCCGTAAGCATTGTTGAAAATGCTAGAAAAATATAAAAACTAGAAAATAAAAAAAATAATTCCTTTGGCTTCGAAATTTGACCGCAAATAAAAATAGTTAATTGTAATTGCTTTGGGAGAGAAATCCCCTCATTGTTGTAGGTACTTACCTCCAGATAGAGCGGGTGAGAATGTAGCCCTTAAGGATTAGAGCCAAAAATCTCTGAACTTGTGCCCTAAGTATACGTTTATTACCTTTCGGTATACGATCGCAGCTACAATCACTTGCCTCTGACCACTGAAAGTTGTTTTGGTGTACTCCACTTCACATTTCCCTTTGGGCTTGATATAAGTCGGTAGCCCTAGCAGATGGTTCCATTGTTTAGGGAAGTATGAAGATGTATGTTGTGTTATGGGGCGACACCACTTGAGAGCCTGCTTAATTTCACTGCTTGAATCACCTAACTTTAAAATTGAAAAGATAAACAACCGAACTCTTAGAGTCATCACTATGTAGAGTTGGTGAATTGGGGGTTTGCTGTTGTGTTTGTTTGCAATGTGTGTGTGATTTCGCATCTTACACACCTTCCTTCTATCTCTTATTTTTACATCGTGTTCTTATACGTATTCTCTTGGCATTGAAGATGATGTGTCAACGGTCTTTATGCTCAGACTTCATGAGCCATCGATCTTCCATCATGATGCATATGTCCTCACCAACTCGAGATGACCCTCTTCCTGAGTTAGTTTCACCAGTCACGAGGTGAGTTAGACCCAGACTCCCTCTCCTCCCAACACCGTGGTCAGAAAGACCCTCATCTTGATATTTCTTCTTCTCCTACACGTATTTCACTTAGTGTTTATGAAGTCTTTTTTCCCTCGTGAGCAGTTTACTAATACCATGTTGAGATGATAGTTACCGGATGATGAGAGATAAACCGATGAGAGATCAACTAATGAAAGACATGATATCGGATCAGATGTGACTGTAGGGATTTTAGATACGTTGCAAAAGATGAGTGTACAACTTCGGCAGCCGTTTAGAGTCCAAGAAGAGTTGAGAGATGAGATTGACAATTAAGAGCAAGAGGAGGGAACCCACTAGGTGCAGTTATTCCCATGTCCACACTACGTGATGAGTACAACCCTGGAGTGAGAATATTATAACATACATTTGATTTGATTAGTGCCGAACACGTGTCCATATAATATGAGGACAACTTTATATCACTACTTCCCAAATTCTATGGGACCATGACATAGGAGACGTTTACCTTCCTTCAACAGCTTGAGATGATATGTTGTATGGCTTGTTACCCGAACATTACGCAGGAGGCTGTATGCCTTAAGGCCTTCCCCCTTTGCATTAGCAGAAAAGGCACTTTACTTGCTGAATCATTTGGGTTGGGGGATTTCTAATTGGGACAATCTGAAGTCCACATTCTTGTGTAAATATTTTCATCTTTGGAAAGAAACATGAGGCCAAATTTCAAACTTTACACAAGAATCCCATGAGTCATTCCATGAGGCATGAGAGCAATTCAAAAACATGACAGAGAAGTACCCTCATCATGAGATACCACCGAAGGTGCTAGTCTAGAATTTCTTCGGATGACTTCATTTTAATATTCAGGGATTAGTTAGTGTTGCATGTTATGGAAGTTACCTAAACAAGGATGCTGAGTCAGTTTAGACCTTTTATGAAGGGATGATTGAGAACTCTAGAGTCGTAGATTCCACTGGTGCATACAAGAAGACAATTCAATCACCACACCAGCGAGATCATCAGAAGGTGCATAACGTAGTTGAGTCTGATTCATGATTTACCGATATGGGATAAATTAGTGAGAAGCTTACTATCATAGATGTAATTCAGAAGCAAGTTCAAGAGTTGTAGAAACTACGAGAGTTGGAGAAGTTATCTTCATTACCTTAACAGATAAGTGATTTAGAGAAGAAGGTTGAGGATATTCAGAGATAGAGCCAACAACCACCTACATTTCAATAGACACGAAGATCTTTACCTGCTCCTCCCAGCCATTATGTACACTTTGTACAGGTTGATGCAGGGAGTTCTACTCAGACTCCATAGTTAGCTTGGCCTGAGGATTCATCCACAGTCAGTCAGATCTAGATCAGATCACATGTAGCAGATGATGTTGATGCACCTCCCACTTTTGTGATCAACAGTAATTGGTATGCTCCAGTTCCTTATTATTCTACACCATGGAGCGTCCACCAGACATTGCAACAAATGCACCGACAACATGGACATCCGCATTACCAACATCAAGGACAATATATGCAGCTTCAGTCTCACCATTCTTCCTATCATATACCATTTCACCATCCTCCAATTTCACATTACCATTACCACTAGCAACAGTTACAGTTACAGTCTACACATCAGAGATTTTCATAGCCATATACTTCACAATCTCTGCACACTTTTAGGCAGGAGAGACCAGAGAGACGTGGACATTTGTTATCTGTACAGTCCTTGGCCCTGAACCATATTATGGGCATGCTTACTACGCTCCAGATTGTGCACGATAAAGAGATGGAGCAAGTTAACCATCGTCTGGATGAGTTAGTCGTGGCCAAGACTACCCTTCCAGCACAACCACAAATGAATCCAAGCAATAAGCATCATCATCCAGATCATGTAGAGAGCACATATAGATCCAATAGTAAGGTTACTTTATTGAGCTTTTAGCTAACTCTATTCATCTCAGGAGCTGGTGGACAGCCGCCAGTACTTAATTCAGATGAGGAGGGAGTCACACATGATGAGAAGCTACAGTCCATACATGAGGAGACACATTCCGATGCTGAGGAGGAGCAAATTGACAATACCATACTGGATGATATCATGCATGATGATGCTAGAGATATGAGCGATGCCTAGATGATAGACAAGGGCACATGTGATTCTAACGATGATGCCACACCCGTCCTTGTAGATATTCTCGAAGGATTTTCTTCTCCTATTTTTGAGTGTTTTGTACATAAATCTGATTCTCTCAATGTACATGTTTATTATGATCATATCAATAAAAATGTGAACTTTATTGTTTAAGAAATTGTTCCTTTCCTGATGTTTAATTCAGTAAAGGAAATTTAAAAAATCAAAAAAGAATGATGTGACTCAAGAAATGTATAGGATGCTGAAAGATCACATATTTTTGAAGTTACCACTCCATGATGATTTGGATCATTTTCCTACACTCGTGCAATAGTTGAAGAACAAATGTACAACACTTAGGAGAAAGAAGTCATGCACTGGGAAACACATTTTGACCAAGGCTACGTCTTATGCTATAAAGAACAAGTTACCAAAGAAGAAGAGAGATTTAGGTGCACATTATGTCAGATGCAATATCTCCAATGCCACATTCGACCGCACTCTCTTAGATAGTGTCTCCTCCATTAATTTGTTACTATCTTTTTTACACGGTAAAACTCGAGTTAGGTCCTCTTTACAAATCACACGCGGTCTTCCAGTTTGTTGATCGATGATGAATATCAATTTCATCATTTTATTCATTTATTTCTATTTAAAATCCCTTATAAAACACATGTAATTATCATTAAATCCTTCTTTTTATAAATCTCCATTTTTTTATATATTTTATATTTATTATTGTTTTTAACCTAAAATAAATAAATAATGGAAAAAAAGAAAGCTAGAAGACTATATATATGCAATAAATAGAGACTGACTTTGTCTCCAAGATTAGGTCACCTAATAGACAAGGAATAAAGTAGGGGGAGATAAGGCCTTCATCAGAAAAAAATCAGAAAAAAATCATCATTCATAAATATTAATTATGTACATTGATCACTTGTGCACAACACATATAATGTATAATTTTCTTACTCTATTATATTTATAACCAAAATTACTCAAATAAAATATTTTCTTCTTGGAACTTGTACATAAAAATAAGTTGTAAATATTAAAAATATTTACAAGATGAATCATTTGACATATTGAAACTAAAAACACTTTGAAAAGGTCGCAAAGTTCATATTGTCAGAGCAATATCATCTCCATAAAATTCAAAATAAAGCAAACTCACTTTTATTGTATTATAAACAAAACAAGCTTTTAAATGAATGTAGATTCATTAAAATTTGAGCCAAGATGTGAAAAGTGGCTTTTTGGAGTGTTATATATTTTACTCAATTTTTTATTAGTTATTTATTTTCTTATATATATTTGCACATATTGTATTTTTAAATATTTATTTATATTATATTTGATGTACGTAAAATGTAAATAAAAACA
Source organism: Ottelia alismoides (assembly GCA_037367405.1). Classification (NCBI taxonomy): domain Eukaryota; kingdom Viridiplantae; phylum Streptophyta; class Magnoliopsida; order Alismatales; family Hydrocharitaceae; genus Ottelia; species Ottelia alismoides. Next base: position 249,215 of record JAZKJV010006915.1, on the reverse strand, counting down.
ATAAAATCAAAAAAAAATAAAATATAAATCACGTATATTTGCATATTTACCACATATCTATATTGTAAATACTCTTATTTATTTAACCAAATAAATTAATTTATAAAAATAAATTACCAATATGCTTAAAATCCTTAAAAATGCTTTAACTTAATAATTGTTAGATTATAAATTTATTTGCAAAAATAAATGGTAAAAAACATCTTTTGCATATTTAGGTATATATACCTATGAATAAAGGTGAATATTTATATTGACCTAATTATTAGATTTATTTAAATTACTAAAAAACATCATAAAAAAGTTTAATTACTTATTAACATATTTATTTATAAAATTAATTTATTTAAATTCATTTGTTAATTTATTTTATTTTCATTTATTCGTTTTTGTCTTCTTGTGGGTTTGTCCTTTAGCAGACTCGGTCCTTATTGTCCGTCATGCGTCTGTTGACCTGGGTCAACTTCTCCTCAGTCCAGTTCGTCTAAATAACTACATAGGCATCTTTCTTTCTTGCATTTTCCCCTGCATGATCCGTTGATCTTCTACACCCGCTTCCTTCATGAAATTGATAGCTCGATTAATAATGTTGATCACCCGAATAAAACTTATGTCGATCATCCTTGGTTCATGTGCCAATCCCTTTTTCAAATTCTACTTTACACCATACCTATAATATCACTCCAGATCTCCATCTTCACCACCTCTTGTTATCCATTTTCTACAGCTTTTATTACCCAAGTCGATTCATGGAGTGTGAGGTTGTGACAGAGCAACATCTCTACGATCGGGAGAGCGAGTAGAGCCGTGGAGAGTGAGATCCAACATGTCATCAGAGCTTCGTCGGTGAAGCTCGAGCTTCATTGTGTGATGCACAAATCGAGCATGTGAATCCCTTGTCGTCAACCGTAGGTTAATCTAGGTTGTTTAGCATTTGATTTCATCTTTAATTTTTGCTTTTGATTTCATTTCCAGCCTAATCTACATCATCCAGATATGCCTTCGATCTTCGTGATCGGAGGCTCTCTGTTCATCGTTCATCCCTTCCAAAACATGATTCACGTTTTCCATTCCTTTATTTGCCTTCTCCCACCACTAATTGACGTTGATCACATCCGATTTGGGAATTCGACTCCTTCCTGACCAACCTTTGCTAGAATCCCAATCAAATCCCCCATTTCATCTTCTTTTGTGTTAATAACGGTGGCTAGAGGATATTCTCCAAGAAAATAACCCCGCGTGGGGCTTTGGATTGTCACTGGAGCAAGGATTCGAGATGTGGAGCACATTTTAGCCGTCGACCACTTTTAGCTCCAAATACATAGTCGGTGACTGTTAAGCTTCATCGAGACCTCTATTCGACATGAGAGCATATCATGAATGAGGACTGACCATCAGGAGGCACTTTAGAGGAAGATCGGACAAGATCTGGTCCATTGGAGTTTGTCGTCAACCTCATTCTTCTGAGTTCTTCCAATGCCTCTCATTGTCGTCAGATCAGGAACATTTCACTCTAGATCGCATCTGAACCATTAAAGATGCCCCAATTTTCAATTGTCGATTAGAGCCATATAGATGAGAGCTGAGTCAATGTCTTTGCATGAGGAATGCATGTGCAAGGTGATTTTTGCTCTCTAGCCCCAGTCATTTTCATTAATTTTAAATAAGTCCTCTCATGGACACATGTCAGTTATGTGTTTCATTGAACAGTTGCATAAAGGCACTCGTTGTTTTTATTATTTTCTATTAAGTCCTACTTGAATTGGACCACGTGCCTTAACACGCGTATTATGGTGATATTGCATTTTTCTCTTGTTTTTATCTATTACTTTCCATCCCTTTGAGATAAAGTATTACCAAATAATCCCATGCCAGCGCGACTCACGTGCGTTGGAACGCACTTTTTAGTGGTCAAATTGTAGAAATGCATTTGTATTTATTTATTATGATATTCATTTAGTCTTGCAAATACTTTTTCATTCAGTTCAGTCCATGTGCTTCAGTTTAAATAATTATTCATTAATTATGCTTAATAATTTGCAAATTGCTTTCAAAAATTACCTAAAAATTTTATTAATTCCTTCTAATAACCTCTATAACACCTAATTTTTGTTTACAAAAATAAGTAGTTTTATTATTTTTAAAAGTTCAAAAACCCTCTGAATTTTCCTTGTTTGTAGTAAATAATGAATAAAAATTCAAAAATAGTTTGAAAAATTCAAAAAAATGTATTCTTTTTTATTTGTTTTACTTATTGTATAATTTTTATTTTAAAATTATTTATATAAAACCCAAAAAATACAAAATAAATAAAACACTAAAAAAATTATATAAACTCACTGAAAAATCTAAAAAATAGACAAAATATCTCCGCTTAAAGCTTGAAAAATCCTCTTCCTTTTTTACATGTTTTCCTTGTTTTTTATTTTATTTTCTCTTTTCAAAACACAAAAACATTGCATTGATCTTTTATTTTCTGTAATTACAATAGTTAATTATTTTGAAAATCATAAAAAATATGAAAATTTTTAAAAAGATCACAAAAATACTAGAAAAGTAATACGATTTTATTTTATTTTTCTACATATGTTTACTATATCTGAAATATACAAAAAGGGTGTTTGTCCTTTAGTCAGTTATTCTTTTATTTATTTTGTTTTAAAAATAAAAAACTTGAAAATTGGAAAATTTAATTTATATTAAAAATAAAAAAAACATAAAAAATAAAAATAAAAAATCCATAAAAGATATAATACAAAAAGATAAAAATTCCATAAAAACATCAAAAGTAAGAAAGTAAAAGATCCATTTTATTCTTTGATTTTCATTTATTAATAACCCTAGGGATTAATAAATTAAAACCTTATCATTCTTGAAAAAAATGGTGTCATTACTTGGGTGGCATGGTGAGGGTACCTAGGTTTCCTTCTTTTCCTCTACTTTTGGTATTTTGTATATACATTGTTTAGTTCATTTTTACTTGTCTCTTTTATTTCATTTTCTTCTTTATTTTTGTTGCTCATATTTTTAATAAATTGTATCTGACACATTCTTTTGTTTCCTCTTTTCTTTAATGCCACGACAAGCGAGGGCGTAGTTCCTAGGAGCACTGACACACCCGAGCAAAGTAGAGGGTGATCCTTTCTTCATCGAGCAACATGAGAGCATAGGAGGATGAGTAGAAGATTTGGAAGACGCATCTTTTGGAGAATTTTTTAGTCTTTTATTTCCATTATATTTTTGTAATTAATTTTTAATAATTATCTTGGTGCTTGCCCTCTGTTCTGGTTTCTAGGACAGTGTATATCCTTGTGATTATTGGGTCTATTTCACCAAGTGTTGGTGCACATAGAGGACCTCATCGGATTTTTGTTTTATTCCTTTTATTTTTATTTATTTTCTTACGATTTTGTGTGCATAAACACAATAAGTAGTATATTTTATTATCTTGGTTGAGCCAGGTAAATAGTAGGTCCAAATCCCTGATAATCTTCCTATTCATATAGAGTAGAGCTTAGCTCGCACTTAGTCAAATAGTTGGTTCTTTTATGATAATGGAAGTTACTGCTAGGATAGTTCTCGTGCTTAATTTTGGTTAGATTTTCTTATCTTTTTTATTTCATGCGAGTATCATTTTGCATGTAGACTGCTGGTGAAAGGTACACATTTCTGACTTTGCATACATCATTCATTTCCATCGAATCAGATTTTATGATCTCCTTCCTTATTTTCTCTCACTTGGGATAAAAAAGGAATTGGAAAATTTGTTAGACCATTTATTTGAAAAAACAAAAAAAATGATAACCAAATAAAATTGGGATTGTTAATCTTACTCGACCCTAAACCTAAACGTAAAGGATTGATTCATTTATTTGGGGAAGGGAACCCCCTCATTGTTGTTGTTACTTACCTCCAGACAGAGTTGGTGAGGACGTTGCCTTAAGGATAGAGCCCAAGCCCCTAAACTTGTGCCCTATGAACTTGTGCACTACTCTTCGGTACATGGTCGCAGCTACAAGCACTTGCCTCAAACCATATAAAATCGTTTGGTGTGCTCTGACTCTTATCTCCCTTTGGGCCAGATATAACTGAGAAGCCCGAGCAGGTGGTACCACTTTTGGAGGAGGTTTGAGGACGTACACTGGGTGATGGGGAGACATCACTATGTATGCATGTTCTTAAATAACTTCTTGTGATTCACTAAACTAAAAATGAAAAGATTAAAGAGAGAACTCTTGCGGTCATCACATTGTGTTCAGTTGGTGAATCAGGGGTTTATATTATGTTTGTTTTCTCAGTGTAAGGATCCCTCTACGCCTTTTGTGCCTTTTCTTCAGTTTCTTCTTCTCGTTTTTACTTCGTGTTCATGCATCTTTCCTCCATATTTCAAGTATGGCGGATTGGAGTGATTAATGTTTGGACATTGTAGACTTATCACTTTCCTCTCCAGTTTGTTAGTGTTTATTTTCTTCTACTCGGGACGACTCTCTTCTCGAGCTTTCTTCATTCTCATTCATACCTAATTTTTCGCCAATCAATCCATTGTTTGAGATTGACCCTCTTCTCAATCTTTCCTTTGAGACTCTATCATTTCTGCGGTCTGATCAAGTTCCTTTCACAATTCCAAATACACAACCAGTTATGTAGGTTCTAATGCCACCAAGGGGTAAGAACATCGTGGTAGATCAGAGTGAGATCAATAGTACGATGTTGGCTTCTATTCATGCCATTCAAGACAAGTTGAGTGAGCATGCCAACATCCATGTCTGACATAGAGATATGATATTAGAGATGAGGAACAACAAAGGAGATAGAAGAGAAGAGGATGAGAAGATGAATAGTGGAGGGAATGGGGGAGATGAGCAACATCCTAGAGCAGATCCTATTGTTTAGCCATATAAACTGGTGTTAAGCTCACCCTTAGAGTTGCCTATAACCCATGCACATGATACTGAGTCACATGTGTTCAGATACTTGTGTTTCATGGGCATTTCGAGCTTAAGCCCCAGATTTTACCATTACCCCCCATATTCCAAAGTTACATCAACGAGAAACCATATATACGCCTCAAATAGTTTGATCGTATTTGTGACAATATACAGTACTCTAACATCCCGTTAGAGGTAGTGAAGATGACAGCCTTCCCATTCTATTTGATTGACAAAGTAATGTATTGGATCAACCATTTAGGAAGAGTTGTCACATCTTGGGAGGAGTTGAGATCAGCATTCCTTAGCAAGTATTAGCCTCTTAGACAACTGAATCAGATGCAATCACTCATAGTGAACTTATCCTAGTTGTCCCATAAGCCTATTCACGAGGCATGGGAAATATTTAATAATTTGATAGAGAAGTGCCCGCATCATGATATACCTTAGACGAGCTTAGTGCAAAATTTCTTTTGGAGTTTGAATTCCAAGAATCAGAGATTGGTTGATGCTGCTAGTAGGGGGTCCCACTTCAACAAAGACGAGGATGTCTTGTGCCAAATATTTGAGGAAATGGCAGAGAGCTCAATTGCTCTATCTTCTTCCTGTGCATTTCATAAACATCCTCCTATTTCTTATGTACCCCATAAGGCCATCAACATAACAACATCTCACGATGTCGATAGGGTGGACAGTTCTGATCTGATCATCATTGGGAATCACCTATCTTAACTAGATATAATCGAAAAGAGATCACAACAGATTGACAAATTACAAGTGATCGAGCAGAGGACAATGCAGTTGGATAAGGTGGATGATATTACGAGACTTTTGGAGCTTCTTGTTCGCACGACCAGTTCATGTCAGAGTGCATATGCAATAGTAGATACTCCTGCAGTTGATCAGACTCCTTCTAATGTTCTGCGCATTTACAATGTGCAGACTCCGAATTAGGTCCATCAACAGTCACCTTCATCACGCATTATCTCGTACTACCCAGAGTGCCCATATCTTTCTGAACAACATTTTCCACTTCCATTTCATATTCAGGAGGTGACCACATTTGGAGTGATCCATAATGCAGTCAGACCAATCCATCAGGGCAGTGATAGTTGGATTCCCATGCCATTAAGAGGCCAGTTCACCAGTTTTAGGGTGGTAGACTTCAGCAGTTCCAGCATCAGCGACCACAGCCTCGGGATTCATCTCCACCACATTTCAAATCTGGAGACTTTATAGCAACAGATGTATCCTTCACACCCATATCGACCTTATTATCAGCAACAACCTACATGTTATGGACATTATTCGCATCCTCCTCCTCCTCCTCATTCATATCAACCACATCCTGCCTATTTTAGGTACCAGACTCCGCACTACTAGTCTCAGCCACTTTTAGTTGTTGAGCATCTGAAGGAGTTATCGATCAACCCAATACTTGCCAGCTTGTGCATACTTTAAACAACATGAATGATTTGACTTTGTGGCTAGATGATTTGAAGTCAACCAAGCTTGATATTCTTCACTGTAATTAGGAGCAGGTAACACATGATCTATCCATTCATGAGATTATTATGGCCTTTAATTTTACATGTTTATCTGATGCCATTTCTCTCTAGATTTGTAGGATATTGCAATCAACAACACCATTTGGATTGGGAGATCGAGACACTAATAGAGCTTCATCACCTTCTTCATCTTCATCATCAATTGAGTAGAGGACCAGTGTTGCAACACATGGAGGATCACCATCTTCTTTTTCATCACCACCATCTAGAAAATACCAAAAAGAGAATAAAGAAAGATGCATTGTCGTGTCAGCCAGGAAGGAGAATATACCCACCGCGAAGTCTTCTTCAGCACTAGGAGACCGTGCAGCACATTTTGTTTTTCTTTTTACTTCTTCTACACATATATTGTATGATTTATACAAATCAATTCTATACATCCACATGTACATGATGATTATGATTTGAATAAGAGAAATGAGCATTTTGATTTTTGTTCTACTTCTATTCCATTTCCTGAAGCTTTGAATAAATCAAAAAATATCAAAAATCTAAAACCTACCCTTTCTAATCTTAGAGTGATTGGAGATTATAGAACATCTTATATGAGCTGCCAGTCCTAAAAGCCATGGAATATATGCTTGCCGTTAAAAATGGAATGAAAGAAGCTTGTGCATCTAAACATCTTTCTAAGAAAAGAGGACGTCGAAGGACATAGCATCACATTGTTACCATGGCTACTGCTAATGCCATACACCATCGATTCCCAGACAAAAAGAATGATAAGGGAGAACCCATTGTCAGATGCTAGATTTCTGATCTTCAGTTTGATTGTACCCTTTTGGGCAATGAATCGTTCGTCAATTTATCGCCTTTCTCACTACTCAAGCATCCTCAGCTTGGACTTCTTAAGAAGAGCACATTGCTACTTCAGTTTGCAGACCGATCGGTCAAGAGACAAAAGGGCATATTTGAGAACGTTTTCATGACAGTACATGGCAATAGCTTTCCTGTTGACTTTGTTATCATTGATATGGAACCTATAATGCCACATCATAACCTGATTATTCTTAGACAACCCTTTATGTGTAAAGCGGGAGCGGTCATTTATTGTGGGGGTATCTACAATCACTTTTCACTCTCACAGTGAAAATGCCATTGTTGAGATGATATTCGAACAAAAAGCCAAAGCCGCATGAGATGGTAATGTTCCTGAGTCTTCTGATTCAGAGGATTGTGATTATACAGTTGAGAGAAGACCCGAGTCTTTAACATTGAATGAGATTTGAACCCATGAATTTCTTTTTCACAACAAAAAACATGGAAAGCATTGTTCCTTATAGTCCACACATTGTAGATGGAGTACCAATATTGATGATCAACCAGAGATTCCTGAGTATATTGATGAGTTGCAGATGGTATATGGACATCATTCTTTTTGAGTTCAATTGGGATTCACTTCTATCTTTGTTTCCTATTCCAGACCGTTACAAATCTGTAGATTTCTTTCACCATGCCGACTCTGATCGGGGGATTGATGATTCAGACATGGGTACATCTGAGGACGATCCCGATGTCGACATATATCTTATTGACTCCATAACTCAACATATGTGAAAGAAGGTCAAGCTTCTACCTTCTTGAGCATTGTATATTCTATTACCTCTTGTGTATCCCTTTCATTTTATTCTTTCTTCTTCCATTATTATCATTCACCTCTTTTCCGTGTGTGTGATTTACTTAGGATGTACTCTATCCTAAGAATAGGGGAGGTCAATGACTTGAGTTGTTCCATTTTTGTTATGTTCCATCACTCTTGTTGTTGCCTATACTTAGGGATCCTTCACCCTAAGTACGAGGGAGTGACATTGTTCATTTCCTTCTTCTTTATTTTTATTTATTTTTCTTTTTTATCTCTTTTGTTCCCATACTTGTCCTTCAACTTGTAAATATTCTTTTTCTATACATAGGGATCTTTTACCCAAAGTATATGGGAGAACAAGTCAAGTCGTTGAGTATGTACATTCTTTTACTCGATTTTCCCCGCCTGTATAGTCTCAATACTTAGAATTATTTGATTCTATGTAAATGGGGGGATCATTGACTTCTTTTATTTTTATTGTTTATTCTTCGAGTCATTGTAGTATAGTATTAGTTTCATGTTCTATACTCAGCACGGGAAATATCTTCCTTTGTCGCTTCTTGGTCACTATGATAAACATAGGGGGTGTCATATTATATATATATATATATTAGCCATAACTTGTACTTTTGTTAATCTAATAATATTGCTAATAAAATTGGAATAAAAATATTTTGTAAAAAGTTTGTAAAAATTCTTTGTGAAAAATTATTTGTAAAATATTTTTAAAACTCTTTGTTAAAAAAGTATACGAATGCTTTGTAAATATTTTGTAAAAATCTTTGTAAAACATTTGTAGAAAACTTTCTAAAGTTATTTATGTAAAAAGTGTTGTAAAATTATTTTGTTTGTAAACATATAGTAAATTATTTTGTATAAAATTTTTTTATATTGCAAAATTATTTGTAAATGTTTGTAGATATTTTTTTCTATAAAATTGATTTGTAAAAGTTTGTCAATTATTTTTGAAAAATTTTTTAAAATGTTTGTAAAAATGGTTTTGTAAAAAAATTGTAAAATGTTTTGTAAAATATTTTTGTAAAATATTTTGTAAAGGTTTTTTAAAATGTTTGTTATTTTTGTTGTAATTTTTTTGTAAAATATTTTTGTCACCTTGTATATAAATAACTTGTTTGTATATGTGTACATATTTGTTGTAAAAACCTTGTAATAACTTTGTAAAATATGTCAATAACATTCTTGTGCGTAAGATTCTTTTTTATAAAACCCTTTGTACGAAACTTGTATATAAAATTCTTTAATTTGTTTCTAAAATTCTTTTTTAGATAAAATCCTTGTAAATTTTGTACATAAAACTGATAAATAAAAATTCTTTTTGTAAAATATTGTATATAATGTTTATAGTCTTGTATATAGTTTTTGTATAAAATTCTTTATAACTTTGTATAAAGTTCTTGTAAATTCTTGTAAATATGTATAATAATCTTTATTAAAAATGTCATAAAAAGGGAAAAAAAGATAAAATCCATAAAAAATGCAACTTTCTCTAAAAAAACTTTTTAAAATTATTCTTTTCTTCTCTTTTGAAAAACAAATGTTGTATATTTTCTTGCATATGCATTTGCATTTTTTAGAATGATATTACAACCTAAACTAGTCGGGAATAAAATAGATGAATGGAGCTTGGTTAAGTCCTTAATCCACTTAATTTCAGAGGAACCTTATAGTAACTGGAGTTGAGACTGTTCATGTCATAGCGACTTAATTCTTCGAGTCCACAAGACTATGTTCACATGTCACCCCGATTGGTCTAAGTAGAATATTTCGTACACATGTATGATTATTTTAGACAGTGAGTTAACTTAACCAAGCACTTTACACATAGCTCTTTACTGATGAGGTGGTGACGGGTAGAATCCTCTAGTAAGAGACACATGCGAATATAGACATATGTAGTCACCTTGAGTGGCCAGTGTGCCCCAACCTAGACTATTGGCATGGACGTCTAAAGACAGAGCGGTGGGTTGAAATATGGCTTCAGATGAGTGATGGTCCGCTGGCACAATTTTTTCTAAGACCCCAAAACAAGTGCGGAAAGAAAGATTCTATATCTGCATGGGCACAATAAGATCAATGCAGTGCAACAATTCTTTCCACCAAATAGATTCCATATGTATTCCAATAAAAGAAGAATAAAATTTATAGCTCCACAAGGAGATGTGGCTACACTGGACACACTCCACTTCTTTTCTTATTATTCTTTCTTCCCCCTCTTCGATTTTGGACACAACAAACACCTGAACTTGGAAGGACATACACCTCTCCTCGAGGAAAGAGTTGCTAGACAAGGGAGTTAGGGTTACCTTGCTAAGAGCAAGTTGTTCTTTATCATTTCTGATGTGGAGAGATATATTTCACTTGCACATTACAAGTAGATTCATAATCATCATAATTTGCATATGAGGAATTGTTCTGAACTGACTATTGAGGTGACCTGGATAGGGACTTGTAGAATCTGAAGGTTGTTAGGTTTTAAATCTGATTCTCAATAAAGTTCGGCCAAACTAATAACCCAAAGGTCTGATCGAGATCCACACTTTGATTTTATGAAGAATAGTTTAAAAATAAAAATTACAACAAGATCTTTATTTTTCCTTTCTTCTTTTCTTTTTAGTCATTTATTCTTCAAATAAGTGTTTGCTAAGGGATTAGCAAAGGTAAAGTATATGGAATGATGAATATGCATTTCATCATCGTTATTCATTTATTTTAGATTAAAATCCTTTATAAAATACATGTAAATATCAATACATCCTCGTTTTTGTAAATATCTATTCTTTTATATATATTTTATGTTTATGATTTTTTCAACCTAAAACTAAATAAAGAAAAAATAAAGGAAAAATAAAGAAAACCAAAAGACGATATATATGCAATAAATACATGCTGACTCTGACCCCAAGAGTAATTCAAGGCTTGACCTGATCAACAAGGAATAAATTAGGGGGAGATAAGGCCTTCATTAGAAAAAAATCAGCGAAAAATAATTTGCATTCATGCATATTCATCACTTGTACATAATGCACATAATGTATATTTTTCTTACTCTAATTTATTTATCACCAAAATCACCTCAAATAAAAATGTTTTCTTCTTTGAACTTGTTCATAAAAATAAGTTGTAAATATTAAAAATAATACAAGAATAATCATTGTATGTATTGAAAATAAAAATACTTTGAAATGCCACAAAGCTCAAATTATCAGATCAATATCTTCTCCATAAAAAAACTCAAAATAAAGCAAACTCACATTAATATATTCTAAATTTAATAATATTTAAAATGAAAGTGGTATCATTAAAATTGGAGTTAAGATGTGAAAAAGTGGATTTTTGGAGTGTTATTTTATAGTGTGCATATATTGTACTCTATTCTATTTATTATTTACTTATATTCTTGTATATTTATTTGCACATCTTGTATTTTTAAATATTTCTATATAAACTTTTTGATGTACATAATATGCAAATAAAATTAATAAAATAAAAAATAAACTAAAATAAATTATGTATATATCATATATGTACTACGTATAAATATTGTAAATACTCGTATTTTATTTACCTAATAAATTAATTTATAAAAAAATAAAAATTTTCTTATAAAACTAAAAAACTCTTTAAATTAAGAAATTATTATATTATATTACTTATTATAAAAACAAATTATTAAAATTCCATTTGTTGTATATATAGGTATACATACCTATGAATAAAGGTAAATATTTATTTTTACCTAGTTATTTAATTTATTTTAATTTATAAAATTCACCATAAATATTTTTAATTATTTATTCACCTTTTTTATTTATAAATTTTTTTGATTTATCTTTATTTGCTAATTTATTTTTAATTTATTCATTTTTTGTCTCATGGCAGGTTTGTCTTTTTGCAGACTCGATCCTTATTGGTCGAACCCTGGTCAGTTGACCTGGGTCCACTTGTCCTCAGTACAGCTTGCTCGAATAAATGTGTCTCCATTGTTCTTGGATTTTTCCTACATGATCCACTGATCTTCTTCACCAGCATACTTCATGAAATCGATAGACAATTAATAATATTGATCACCCGAAAATAACTTCCATCGATCGGCCTAGGTTCATGAACCAATCCCTTTTTCAAATTTCACCCTGCACCGCGCCTATAATTATCACTCCAGTTCTCTGCCACTGCTTTTTTCCATTTTCCATAGTTTTTCTTACCCTAGGTCGATTCCAGGAGTGTGAGGTTGTGGCAGAGCATCATCTCTACAATCGGGAGAGCGAGTCGAGCCGTGGAGAATGAGATCCAGTACGCCCTCGGAGCTTGGTCGGTGACATCCGAGCTTCTTTATCTGATGCACAAATCAAGGTCATGATTTCCTTGTTGTCATCCGTAGGCTAATCTATATAGTTTAGCATTTGATTTCTTCTTTGATTTCTACTTTTGATTTCATTTCTAGCATAATTCAGATCATCCAGATCCACCTTATTTATTCGTTAGTAAAGGAACTATGTTCATCGTTTATCCATTTTAATCTCGATTAATGATCATCCTTCCTTTCATCGCCTTCCCAAACCTTTAATCAACCCATATAACAATATATATGGGAATTCAACTCCTTCTCAATAACCCTTCGCCAGAGTACCCATCCAATCCATTATTTCATTTGTTTTTGTGCTAATAACGGTGGTCAGAGGATATTCTTTGAACAAATAACCCATTGCAAGGCTTTGGAGTGTCACTAGAGCGAGGATTTGACATCTGGAACACACTTTCAACTGACGACCACTTATAGCTCCAGATCCTTAGCAGACGACCGTCGAGCTTCAGTCGACAAGGAAGCACAACAGGAACAAGGACAAACCATCTAGAGAAGCTTTAGACGAATATCACAAGATTAGATCGATTGAAGTTTGTTGGCTACTTCCTTCATCCGAGTTCTTCCAGTACCTCCTACATCCATCGAATCACGAACATTTCACTTTAGATCACATACGGACCATTGAAGACACCCAATTTTTAGTTGTCAATCAGATCCTTCCGGACTAGAGCTAAGTCATTGGATCCGCATGAGCAATGCACAAGCTCGATGGTTTTTTATCTCCATCCCTAGTCATGTTCGTTAATTGTAAATAATAACTCTCATGGACATGTGTTACTTGTGTATTTTTTTGAACATTCACATAAAGGCCCTAATGGTTTTTATTATTTGCTATGAAGTCCTATTTGAATTGCATCATGTGCCTTAGCACATGTATTGTGGTGATATTGCATATTTTCTCATGTGTTTATCGTTTACTTTCGAATCCTTTGAAATAAACTAATCCTGAATAAGCTTGTGCCAACGTGACTCAAATGTACTAGCACGTGCTTTTTAGTGATGAAATTACAACAATGCCCTTCTATTTATTTGTTATCTTATTCATTTAGTCCTGCAAATACTTTTCCTTTCATTTCAGTCCATGTGCTTCATAGAAATAACGATTTGCTAATAGCATTGAAAAAATCCCTAATAATTTCCATTAATTCCTTCTAATAACTCTATAACTCCTCATTTTTATTTGTAAAAATAAATATTTTTATTATCTTTAATAATTCAATAACCATCCAAATTTTTCTTGTTTATAGTAAATAATTAATATAAATTCAAAAATAATTTGAAAAATTCTAAAAAGTTTTGTAAGTGCTTTCTTAGATTACTGTATAAATTTTGCTTTAAAATCCTTTATAAAAATATCACAAATATAGAAAACACTAAAAATTTATATAAGTTTGAAAAAATTCTGAAAATACACAAAATAACACTTCCTAAAATTATAAAAATCCTCTTCATGTTTGTATATATTTTCTTTATTTTTTAGTTTTTTTTATATTTTAAAAAACCCAAAACATTGCATTGATTTTCTGTTTTGTGTAATTTCAATTTTTAATTGTTTTGAAAATTATAAAAAATCTGAAAATTCTTTAAAAATATTAAACCAACAAAAATATATCAAAAACTCAAAAATAATTTAATTTGTTTTTCTGCATATTTTTACTATATTGGAAAATTACAAAAAAAGTTTTATCCTTTTGTTTATTATTCTTTTATTTATTTTATTTTAAAAATTTAAAATATAAAAAATAAAAAAATAAAAAAATAATTAAACGATTCAAAATCAGAAAACATAAAAATTGTTGGAAACTAGAAATCCATAAAAATATAATAAAAAATTATAAAAAATTCATTAAATAGAAAAAGTAAATATGAAAATGGCCCCTTTTATTCTTTGATTTTCATTGATTAATAACCCTCAGGGTTTGTATCCTCTCTAAGTTTGATCTTGTACGTTACTCCTTACCCCAATAATTTTTGGGAGGCTTTTTTGCAGACTGCGAAGGCTCTCTTTGATTATGGTACTAGGAAGGTATCTTTTAGCACTAAGGGTGAGAACGTACACATTAAGATGGTGAGAGAATCATCTGCTTACAGTGTCATGTCTACACACAATTTAGATGTCATGAGTTCTCTAGAGAGCTGCGATTACATGGATGAGGTTTATTGCGATGACCTTGAGAGGTATCGAATTAAGACCCATTATAACCTAGCAAAGGATGGATCATGCACAACAGTTGGTAGTTCTTCTAAGGGTGGCTTGTACACAGAGATAGATCATGTGGAGTAGCAGTTTGATGAGCTTATTGGAGATATATCAATGACTTTGCTTGATGCTTTCACATTAGAGGACCTAGAGCTAGATTACTACTTACCCGAGTTCTTTAGTTCTAGCCCTTATGTGGAGGAGCACAATAGAGAGTCGGATGGTGTGATGGACACATTTATTGACACCTTCTATAGTCTGACTCCAAAGACATCTACTACGGTAGAGATATCGATGCCACACACAATATTCACCTAAATAGGGAGCTCTACTAAGTCAGCTAGGGATTGGTGCCCACTTTTGCAGCAGATGATACCGTACGGCCCATGTTGAGGTGATATGCTCTGTACAAGATTTGTGACTAATTTTCATCTTCTTTTTGTCCCATACAGAGACCTTGATGCCATTCATTTTTGTAGTACACACATGATGAATCTCCGTTTCATTATCTTTATTTTATCATTTTGGTCTTAAAAACCCTAGTTAATGCATGTAAATAGCCTTAATTCATGCATTTTAGCATTCATGCATTTGTATGTAAATAGCGTATAAAATACAGTTTTTAATGCCAAAATTATGGAATAAATAAAAGAAAAGAAAAGGAATAAAATATGGAAGATATTTTATGATCCTAAACCCCGAGACCTAGACATCTCAATGACAAGATCGACAAGGAGTAAAGTAGGGGAAGATAAAGTCCAAAATACAATAAAATTCCCTTTTATTTAATTCATTTGTATTCATTTTAGGACCTATTTCTAAGTCCACTTTTTATACCTCAAATAAAGAAACTTTGTACATGAAAGTTGTAGATAATTAAATACAAAAAAATATAAAATTTATTTCATACAAAAATAATGTACGGATAAAAAGTTATACTCTGATAATTTTTCAAAATCCCAAATTCCCAGACCCATATCTCTCAAATAAAAACTCGAAATATATCAAAATCACTTTTAATTTTATATAACTTTTAATAATCTTTTTAATGAAGGTGGTTTCATATTTTTTGGAGTTACGATGTGAAAGTTAGGTTTTGGACACCTATTGTATAGTTTACCCGATTAAAATATTCATTTTATTCAATATTCAATATTTTTATAATTTTATATTTTTATCATTTTGTAAATATTATTTATTATATATTTATATATTATAATAAGAATAAAATGATGAATAAACACATTAAAATAAAAATACTCATGAAAATAGATAGGCAGAATACCTATAACTATACCTATATAAGTAATACTACTACTTATTTAATTAAAAATATTATATCCGAAAAATAAAATAAAAATATATTGAAATCTATAAAAATAGTTTATGAATATATAAATTAATAAATTAAAATAATAAAATCAAATATACAAAATAAAAAATAAGACTAAAATACATAGATGAATATACCTATATATAGCCCTCAAAAGGTAACTTGTAATTCTAAGCCTCAAAAAAAATTAAAAATCATAATAAAATAATTCAGAAAATAATAAATATTTTTCATTTTATAACCAAAAATTAATAAAATCATTTTACTTTTAATTGATTTTCTAATTTTTTTCATGGATTTTTCTGGTTGGTCTACGTGGACCAACCAGATTCGCCCGTTGGTTGACCTTGGTCAACACTCTAACCGGGGTCTGCACCTTGTTAGAACATCGTTTTTTGCCCATTTCATGATTTTTTCACGACGAATCCTTGCACTTTTTGATGTCGAGGTCTTCTGCACTTTTTCTCCTCGATGATCCATCTGACACGCCCTATGATTATCTCGAGGATTGGAGCGTCGATTCGCTTGATTTGCCTCGTTCTTTGGAGTACATAAGGCACTCCGAACATCCATGACTTTTCTGAACCCTCTTTGACCTTTCCTAGGTCCTTCTTTTACCTTGCTCTGAACTGGGGAGGTGATATCTCCCCTCCAGCATCTTCCGGGAGGCTTTGGCGTACGTCTTAGGGCGGTCTCCACCCTATCTTCAGCTATTGGTCATCGAGGTTCATCTTTGGTTTTTTGATCATTGAGATCCATTTTCTTTATGCTTTAGATAGATATAGTCGTAGGTGTTTATTTTGTGCTTTTCTTTTATCTTTTAATCACATTAGTATTATATATTTAGGCTCTAAACCCTCGTCGGAGCTCTCGAGCTCTGGCCACCTGTGACTCTCTGCCATTTCATTGCCAAAATTCCTCAAATAAGGGCCAACACCTGCCCCGTTCCCTCGTTGTGTTTTCTATCTTTTGTGCATGTGCTGAAGGGGGGGTTTGTACCCCTTCAATCCAGAGAAACGCCCCAGGTTCCCCTGAGCTTCGACGTGCTCTCGATCCTTCATTCCAGGGGCCTGGGCATTTTTGAAGTGTCTGGGCACTTATAGGAACGAGAAGAACACAAAGAAACCATCAGTGAGGCCTCAGACCATCCGAGAAACTCACAAAATCAAAGGGAAACTCGCTCAGCGCAAGTTCATACGGCGTTCTTCCTCCAAGCTTCAGCACCGTTGAATCTGCCCCAATCTTACATAACTAGAGCAGCCGTCAGATCCATCTGCTCCTCCACTGTCAAATCATCATATATGATCTAATCATTGTCGTCTGAAGCGAAATGGTATTGTTGCGCCTGGAGCTGACGCCTGTCCAAGTAAGCATCATCTAAGCCGTTGGCCCGCGCCCCTACATGGGTATGTTGCGTTTTCCTAAGCACTTTCTATAATTAATTATTAATACGTAAACATTTCTTTGCAACTTTATATTTTTGTACTACTTCCATAAAAACCCTAGTCCTTTTGCCATATGCGTTTGAGTTCAAGCCCATGTCAGCAGATAGAACGTGGAGTAATTGCAACCAGACCCTCACGGGTTTGCTTTATTGTCATTTAGTCAGAAATTGTGGATTTGTAGTTATAAGTTTTTGGCAAATTTGAAAAATAGCCCCTAAAGTTTTTCATAATTACGAATTGGTCCTCGCCAGCGTGGCCCACGTTCATGTGTACGTCGACGTGGCGTTTTTACATAGAGAACCTTACGGGTCGTGAATTTAGTGATTGATACTATAACTTTTTGTGCGCGTTCAAACTTTTTGGAGAATTTACTGTTTAGCCCTTGTACTTATTTATATTTTCAAAAATGCTCTTGCCAACATGTAGTTTATTTATGTTTTCTCTATTTATTTAAATTAGTAAATCTAATCGAAAAAATCCAAAAAAATATCATTGTCTTTCTGTTACATTGTGCTTTCACGCTATCCACTTGCATTTCATTTTTGGAATTTTTTTAAAAAAATCAAAAAAACGCATTTTTATCCCTGTTTGATGAGCAAAATACATATAAATTATAAAAACTTTTCGAAAATTCTCACAAAATTTATTTTTTGTATTTTTTGCATTTTTATCCTAATACCAATAATCACTAAAAATAATAAAGAAAACTGAAAAAAAGAAAAACCTCTATAGAAGTATTAAAAATTCTTAAAAATCTCAAAAATTTATTTTATATTTTTAAATTTTATTTAGAATATTATCTTTATTATAAAATTCATTTGGATAATTTTTTGATTCTGTTTGGTATTTTTAACCTCCATTTTAATTTTGGGTATATAATCAAACCCTATTTTTTGGTATTTTTAACTTTAAAAATATATGAAAATTTGCAAAAATTCTTAAAAAATCACAAAAACGGTAAAAATTGTTAAAATTCAAAAAAAAATTATTTTCTTTTTTGACTAATTTTGTTAATTTTTATATTAACCCAATCTTATATTTTATATATATCGGATATAGCTTATTATATATATTAAAAGAAAAATAAATTAAAAATATATAAATATAAAAAAGAAAATATAAAATTAGAAAATTAAAAATCAAAAGACAAAAATATAAAAAATCAAAAATTAGGAAATTAAAAACCCACAAAAAAACCAAAAAAATACAAATGCATCACATTCACATTTTTTGTGCAATTTATGGCCTGATCTATCCTGCTTGTTCCTTGTGTTCGACACTCTAAATATACCTTCACCTATACACATCCTAGTTGTAGAGTTATAATAAATTTTAACTCCGCACATTTATTTTCATTGCTTGATTCTGAATTGTGGGTCAATTGTTGTCTGAAGTCTGGTTTTATGTGAGGTCAACACATTGACTGGAATTCTCACCTTATGAGATTTCTAGACCTCTGCAAGATCTGCTTTAAAAAATGGCGTCGTTGCTGGGGAGCAATGCCGCTTAGATTGTCTTTCTGCTTGATTGTGATTGTTTGCCTTTTTTTCTCTATTTATTTTCTTGTTTATTTGATATATATTGTTGAGCTGTCTAACCTCTCTCTTGTTGACTGTGTGATGTACCGTAGATCGAGGGAGGTGATCTACTCAGGCGTTTGTTCACACACGTGAAGCTGGTGTGAGACTCTTAGCCGAGCACCAAAGGAGACTTAGAGAGTTTTTTGCAGATCGAGCTCCATTTTTATTTATTGTATTTATTTTCTAATTTGAATTGAGGGGGAGACTCATTTATTATAATAACTTAAACATGACTCTCAGGACACTACACTCCACACTTCATGATGTCTTATTCCCAAGGGATTGTTCCGTTGGGGCCTCGTCTTTTTTTCCACTATTTTCATCGCCTTTTTATTTTGTTTCTTGATTTTGGTTTTCTTTCATTTGTGTGATTAAGCCTTAGCTTTAGGAACTGTGTGTCGATAGTATTAGGTCCAAAACCTAATTATATTTTCCTGTGCATATAGTTTACGTTTGGATCTAGTCAAAATCTAATTGCTTCGTATTTGGATTTGAGATAGAGCGTTGAGAGAAGTACTATACAGTGCTTGCAGGATCCGCTATGGCAGACATCGATGCACTTCAGAGACCAGACATTTGGATCTCTCATCTAGATATTTATCATCTGGTTCTTCACGCTAATAATAGTTTCTCACACTGGGACGATTTCATTGGCTTACATTGCATATAGTTTAGGTTTCAATTCTGCTTAGCATCTTTGCATTAAGAGTGCTGGAGGAAAGGTGAGCATTTACGCTTTAGCATTTGTCATCTTTTAACCTCTCGCATTGGTTTTCCGCCTCCCTACCCCTGATTTTGACAATGTATGTGCTTAAAGGAATTGACTCCTCGATAGGATTCATGCATTTTCAACTAAAAAATCAAAAAAGATATAATCAAATAAAATTGGGACTGCTAACATTACTCGACATTGAAATCAACCCAAAAAGAAAAATCTTGTCTTGGGGTGAGTAATCCCCTCATTATCTTCGTTTTACATTGCTCGTGTACACAATAAGGTTAATGCCCAAATCCCATTAATCCAAACCTAAGTTATTGCGTAATTTTTGACTTCTTACCTAACTCTAAAGTAGACAAGATAAGACGATCGCACTTTTGCGATATTCACCGAGTTGAGTAGGTGAATTGAGAGGTGTGCTTGATTTGTGTGAGTTTGTTTGTGATTATTTGTGTGAATTCTAGATCACCTCTGCGCATATTGCACCTTTTTTCTTCACATCTCTTGATTTGACCTTCGTGCTCTCCCGAATCACTTCTCTTTTGATTTCCAAATGGCCGACTAGAGCGATTTTATCTGGACTTTGCGGATTCCTCATACCCTCCATCCGACCCATCTCCCTTTTTTAAGGAGGACTTTCCTCCTACTTTTTGTACATATATGCCTCAACCAAAGTTTCAGATCTCAGATTTTTATCCATATCCACATCCGCCTCTGTATTTTCCACATTCACATATACACGAGAGTGACATGTTGGAGTCACCTCTCACAATTTCCGTACTTGAGACTTTATCCTAGTTCATGGAGCATATGAATTCGAGGATTAATGACCTCACCTGCCTAAATAAGATCCATATTGATGCTTCGCGGTCTGATGATTTGGACTTGATTAAGGATTCTTATGAGAGCTTGCAATCGCCCAAAATACAAAAAAAATAGAAAATTTGAAAAATCCAAAAAGAATTCGGGAGACCTTTGGTTGATTCAGACTGTGAGGAGAGGAAACACTTGCCAGATCATTCACCCATAAACTCAATCACATCTAGTCCCATCTTTGACCACGAGGATGCCATTGTATAAACTGCTCTTCGCATTCCTCGTGTATATTATGATTCTGATCTCCTCCCTTGTATGGAAGAGATCCAAAAATTCAAAAAAATGTTGATTGAACCTGAAATGGCGGTCGTTATTCATGAGATCATTGATGCCCCACTTCGCTAGGCCATGACCCAATTATCTGCTCCTCATCACAATAAGAAAAAGTGAAGGAGTTGATCTGAGAGTCATATCTTGACCATGGCCCTTGCCCACACCATCACACACCATCCACACTCTAGGAAAAGGAACACTACTACACCTTTCATTAGTTGCGCCATCTTTAACCCTCTTTGTGATCACACGCTTCTCGACGGCGGTTGATTAGCATCATACCCTTCTAGCTGGTACAGTCTCTTTACTTAGGGACTCTCAAGAAAACCAGGATGCTCGTTCAGTTTGATGATGAATCCATCCTTTCATTAGTTTGTTTATGGATCCATCATTTTGATTCAGGGCATGAGCTATACCGTTGATTTTGTCGTATTGCCCATGGGGACCTCCACTGGGGTGCACTCTTCAATCATCATGGGAAAACCTTTCCTCACCTCTGCGGGGGTCGTTATTAATTATGGATCAGGAGAGAATCACTTCTGTCTTGTTGACGAGAGTGAGGTGGTCATCACTTCACCCACTGATGACCATAGCCCTGCACCTGATGTAACTTCACCTATCTTAGCTGACCCCGAGGACCATGACCTTGATGAGACTATAGGAGACTTTTGTTACATGTTGGATTCGACTGAGACCCAAGAATTCCTCCATGTGGAGCAATACCCAGAAAGCTTGGACCTCAGAGTTCCTTCTTCTAATGTTTGGCGATGTGTTGATGACATCTGTGGGATTTGCACGATTGACACCATTGAGCGGAGAGCATATTCATTCATAAGACAAGATGGACATGACTGGAATACTTTCACTGATGAGTCTGTTCCTGTTCACATAGATATTGATGAGACCAAGGTCGACATTGATCTTGTTGCTTTTATCCAGGAATTCAGGCCTTTTGATGAAAAGGATGATCCGGTTGAGACTCTTGAGGACGAACATGATTCGACTACTTCCACTGATGAGTTCGTTCCTTTAGGTTTTGACCTAGATGAGACCTCGCTGGATGACACTGACTACACTTCTTCTGATGATGAGTTCTTCCCTTTCCACTTTGATATCAGCGAGACACCTAAGGCCAGATCTAGCTGCACTACTTACACTAATCAGTTTGTGCCTTCACACCCTAGGACCACTGAGGAACTTCACTGTGTTGACCCTGATCTATTTGTGTCATCTGAGGACCCTGAAGTCGATCTGCACCATATCAGATTTATCCCTCAGCGATTCCGCAAGAAGGTTTGCTTTCGACCTTCTTGATTCTTTATACATCCATCTTTGTTGTATATTCGCTCTCGTCAATCTCCCGTATTGCTCATCCACCCCATTCTCGTGTGTGCCTTGCTTAGGACGTACTTTGTCCAAACTATAGGGGGGTGGATGAGCCGAGTGTTCATTCGTCGTTCCGTTTCATCACCCTTGTTATTGCCTATACTCAGCGCTTCTTTTACCCCAAGTATAGGGGGAGTGATGTGTACATCCTCTTCTATCTTCTTTCATCTTCTATTCTCTTTTCTTCTTTTCTTCTTTTCATCTTTTCCTGTTCATTTTTCTTTTTCTACCAAAAAGGTGTTGCCCCTTGTTGTCAGTCTTCTATACTTAGGACGTACTTTGTCCCAAGTATAGGGCGTGTGCACGCCGAGTTCTTTCATTTTTTTCGATCCTCTCAACTATCTCCTCCACTTATCTATACTTAGGGATATCTTACCTTAAGTATAGGGGGAGACAATCTGAGTATGATATGTTCATTCCGACCCTTGACCCTCCCTGCTTTGTCTACTGTCTGCTATACTTTGGATTATTTGATCCTAAGTATAGGTGGGACGGTCAACCTCTCTTTCATTCATTTCTTTGTTCATTTATTCTTTAGATTTTCATATACTCTGTACGAGTTATGTCATCTATTTTTCTATATGATTTATGAGGACATAGCTCAAGCTAAGTATAGGGGGTTGTATATACTTTAGCCTTAACTCGTACTTTCGTATTTTTATTAATAAATATAGTTAAGTATACCGATTAAATTCATTAATCAAGTAGAAATATTTTTTGCAAAATGTTTGAAAAATAGTTTGAAAACCTCTTTTAAAATCTTTTGAAAACTATTTTGAAAATGTTTTCTTAAATATTTTCAACCTTTATAAAAAAGGTTTTGTTTTGCAAAATTTATTTTATTTGTATGAAATAAAAATGTTTAAAAACCTATTTGCAAATGGTTTGAAAATGATTGCAAAAATATATTGAAAAAACTATATATACTATTTGAAAAAACTTTGCAAAAATGATTTTCAAATGTGTGCAGATGTTTGTAAAAGTTGTTTGTAAAAAATTGTAAAAAATTTTCAAGTGTTGCAGATGATTTTCAAATGTGTGCAGATGTTTGTAAAACTATTGTAAAAAATAGTTTTCAAAAAAAATTGTTGTTTGAAAAACCTTTTTCAAATAAGTTTAAGGAATATACGCATCGCACTAAAATTTTTTATTAACTCTATGTATATATTTCTATAAAATTAACCACTTTCCCCTTGAAAATTCTTAAACCCAATTCTTGTAAATATAAGATGCATCTCCGTGTAAATATTTGTATAAAGTTTTTCTCAAAATCTTTTATTTTCAAAAATCACAAAAACATTCGCAAAATTTGAAATATCAAAAACATTTGTAAAAGCTTTTTGAAAAAAAATTACATATGCATCATCTTTTTCAAAAAAAATCCATAAAAAGTTCAAAACATTGAAAAATTGCATCACAAAAACATTTTCTGCATAGCATTTGCATGGCATTTGCATTTTTTTGGATTGAGTTTGATAATTGAACAAGTCTAAGTAAAATCCGAAGATGGGAGCTTGGTTGGATCTTAAATCTACCTAATTAATAGGAACATTCTAGGAGCTGGAATTAAAGTACTTCAGGTCCAGTTGACTTAATACTTTGAGGATCATGAGACTTCGTTCAATGGATTCTTGACTGCCTAAGTAGAGTATTTCGAAGCACATGCACGAATCTTGTTGATAATGACCTAACTTGGACACTTGCACCTTTCACTTAGCTCAACTCAGTTGGAGTGGTGAGGGGATTGGAATTTCCAGTATGAGACGCACACAAGTGGAAACATTTGTCCTCCTCTAGGGAGGGAAGTGCACCCCAACCTATCCAGTGATGAATTTTGAAGATAGAAGATTGTAGATTGCAATAATGCTTCAAAGGAGGGATAGTCTACTGGCTCAAGAGGAAAAACTCCTTATGTAAAGGCTGTTGTGAATAGTATTTCAAAAAAAACTCAAAGAAAGTGGACACGCCTGATTGAAAATAAAATGTCTATCGGAGTGTATATATTTGTATAGTCAATAAGCAAGCTTGAGTTTTAAAGTCAAATTATGTGAGTATGCAGCTGGATGACTTGACTACACTGGTCTTGCATCCTAGGATAGGTAGCTATAGTGTCTGCCATCCATTCTTCTCTTCGCCCCCTCCTCTTGAGGTGGTTGTCACTTGAACATAGAAGGGAATACCCCGCTCCTCGAGGAAGGAGTTACTGGATTGGGGAATCATTGGGTTGTCATGCTGGAGAAGTCATTCTCTTTGTCATTTCTGTTGGGGAGAGAAACCATCACTTACACTGTATGAGTCAGATTCATAGTCATGAGGGTTGCGCGTATCTGTTGAAGTATTCTGACCTAGCTATTGAGGAGACTTGAGAAGAGTTTTGGGATTCCTTAAGGCTGTTGGATTTCAAATCCGATTCCCATTAAGGTTCCGCTTGCACAAAAAATTCCAAAGATCCGACTTGAGCTCCAAACTTTGATTTTGAGAAGACAAGTTTGATAATTAAACATAATCCATTTTCTTTCTTTTTCTTTCTTTGTTTTTTCTTTTTCTGCACTCAGTGCATACGTGTTTGCAAGGGACTAGCAAAGGCAAGTATAGGGGGATGATGAATCTCCATTTCATCATCTTTATTATATCATTTTGGCCTTAAAACCTTAGTAAATGCGTGTAAATAGCCTTACTTCATGCATTTGTGTGTAAATATTATATAAAATACAGTTTTTAATGCTAAAGTTACAGAATAAATAAAAGGAACGAAAAAGAATAAAATATAGAAGATATTTTATGACCCTAAACCCCAAGACCTAGACATCTCGATGACTAGGTCGATAAGGAATAAAGCAGGGGAGATAAGGGCCGAAATACAATAAAAGTCACTTTTATTTAATTCATTTTTATTCATTTTGGAATATAATTATAGTTCCACTTTTTATACCTCAAATAAAGGAACTTTGTGCATGAAAGTTGTAGATAATTAAATATAGAAAAATACAAACTTTATTTCATACAAAAATAATGTACAGATGAAAACTCATACTCTGAATAAGTATCCAAAATCCCAACTTCTCTGACCCACATCTCTCAAATAAACACTCAAAATATATCAAAATCACCTTTAATTGTATATAACTTTTAATAAGCTACTTAATGAAGGTAGTTTCATATTTTTTTAGTTACGGTATGAAAGTTAGGTTTTGGACCCTTGTTGTATAGTTTACCTGATTAAAATATTCATTTTATCTATTATTTATTATTTTTGTAATTTTATATTTTTTTCATTTTGGAAATGTTATTTATAATATATGTGCATATTAAAAAAGAATAAAATGGTTAATAAAACATTAAAATAAAATAATCATGGAAGATACATAGGCAAAATACCTATAACTCACTACAAGAGAGATGACCATTTACGGCGGTTACATTCCGTCACAAATCATTACAAAACCGCCGCTAATACCCGCCGCAAATAACTCCGACACAAAAACTTTTTACAGCGTTCATAAGTTAACCGACGCATATATTAACCGCCACAAAATGTGTACTTTATTTGAGGTGCTTGGATAACCGTCGTAAAATGTGTACATTATCTGAGGCGGTTGGATAACCGCCGCAAAATGTGTATATAATTTGAGGCGCTTGCATAACCGTCGCAAACAATCATACGAGACTCTTTTGAGGTGGTCAGAAGGAACTGACGCAAACAGTAACCACCGCAAAAAAATAAATGATTCTCTGCTAGCAAATCCGTTGTTGGAACATTATCAAAATCTGCTAGCAAGTAACGGGAACAATTAAAAATATTGCATCATAATGTAGATCTGATTAGGAACATACTGCTAAATAATTACACATTTTAGAAGTCTAGATATCCATAATAGTGCAAGGCTATAAAAAATAAACAAGAAAAAGAACCAAGTCATACACAAACTACAACATTCTAACAAATTTTTCCACAAAGGAATTGTTCTCCAACACTTATACATTTTCAGGATTCTAGATATATAACATACTAAAGCTAGCTAAATATCAGGTGCAACATCATTGTCGCCAGGGGGAGGGCTATCATTACTTTCACGATGCGGAATTACATGGTTCCTTCCAGTCAGCTCTTTAATCAGCCTATGCATTTGTTACATCATTTGGGTATTCTGTTGCACTAAATCTCGTAGTTGATCTTCCCTCTCATGTGCCCTATCAAGATTTTGTCTCATGTCCACTACTGTCTCCTTAAGTTTGTCGAACTCCTGCTGCGATGGCCCACCACCCATTCGTCCATACCAACTTGTCTTGGTGGAAGATGCACCACTAAGTAGAACCTGTCCTGAATGTTGTGTTGTAGGAGGAAAGACGTGGCAAAAAGCATCCTCACCCAATTGTTCTAGAGTCACGCGGTCTCATGGAGGTTGTCTTTGTATGAACTGGACCATGCAACCCTGCAAATTGAATGTCATTCATCCAATTATAGATACTCTTCCCTTTTAAAAGTTGGATTAAAATGAAAGTTTGACTTACATGAGCTTCTGCATAACTCTCATGGATAAAAATCTTATTTCCTTCTTTGTTATCTCAAAAAGTCTCACTCGATTCGTCATCTCCCTTGATGCAGCCTATAATTATAGATCACATCAGCAAATATTACAATTACAACAGAACAAAACTAAATCGATCTTACATGGGTGTGTTTTGATTGATCTAAACTTGTCCTTCCCAAGGTATGTGTGGGACCAGGAGCTTTTCTTCTATTGGCCTTGTTTGTTTGAGATATATTCTGTATGTAAGAAAGTAATAAAAAATTTTGAGTAAGATTTGAAATACTATATATATTTAAATCTATTATCATTATACCATGAACTCCTCACTGATCCAAAAATCAATGGCAGCCTCCCACTCTGCATGTTGTCAGCCCAAAGGTGGATTGGCTCTCGCTTCAGCCACGGATGTGAATTGATCGAAAATCTTCATTTTTTGTATAGTTAGCATGCAATCAAGAGTTACACAAACATATGTAACAAATGGTTATTACCCACCTTCCTTCCCCTAGTGAGTACGTCTCGATGTATTTTTGCTGCTTGTTGCAGAATCCCCTCCTCGATGTCAGGATCATCACCCCAATCAAATACATTCTGAATACACAAAAAAAAACACAAGTCATGCAAAAAAATATGAATATTTTAATTAACTTTAATTTCATTTACCTTCATGTCTCAGATTATATCAGCTCTCACTGATGGTGGGACTTTTAGAAATCTGTGGTACTCAATGGGATATGCATCGTCGCAGTGATTCCTAATCGACTAGAAAAAGGACCACTGCAATCTCGAACAGCTTGTCCACCCTTGGTCACTTGAACCTTTACTCTTTCACTTGGCTTCAGTTTATTTAATTGATTGCATTTGGCACGACCTCTTCCTTTATGTTGATGAGTTGTTTATAAAAAAAGTACATTCACTGCCAATTTAAGTAAGAAACATAGATATGCACATTTATACCTGATGATGATGGTCCTGCAGTATCAGAAGGAGCTTGAGTGCCCTCATTCTCATTTATGTCATCCCCTGAATTCGTAGAAACATGTATATCTTCATTCCCCTCAGAAACACTCTATTCAAGCTCGCTTGGCTCATTTCGTCTAGAAAAACGTGTTTGTACCATCTACAATTCTAAATGAGGTATATCATTAAACTTCATTAACAATAAGTTAAGTTCAAGTAGGAATTATTATAAAAATAAAAAAGGAGAATGTTGTACTTTATATCTATACATGTTCTTGATAAACCTCTCCTCTTCTTCATAATTCTCATTTTTAATAGGCACTCGATATCCTCGAGGAGTTACCTTTATTGGAATGATCCAACCAGGATTCACGTTGTCTGGAACATAAAAAACCTGGTCTCCTTAGCATGCCAGCACAAGTGGTTCTTCTTTATTGAGAATGGTTCTACTCTTGTTAAGGCTTATATATCCATAGTTTGGGTCTATCTTAAATGCATCATCTTTTAATACATCATACCAATCACACTTGAATAGTACTACTCTTCGATCATGTTGGAAGTTAATCTCAATTATCTCATTAATTTGCCCGTAATAACCATCATAACCTGATGATATATTACTTTTTACAAACACCCCAGATAGAATATTTGCCTTCTTATTATTAGTTCTGAGAAGCTCTTAAATCTATATCCATTTATTATATACCCACTGTGCCTGTAAGCATAACTGAAAGGTCTCTTTGCTAGCATATCAAAATCTGTTATCCAACAAGGATCATCTTCTCCTTTCATTCGCTCGACTCTTTTTGCATACCATTCAATAAAAGTAGTTTCACACCTTTTTATTCTATTATGTGAGTGTTTCCACTCATTGTAGAATGAATCGATTTCAGATACTTATTTCAACACAAACAACTGGGCTAATCGTCGATCTGTATCAGACATGGGTAGGAGGATTGTCTTGTTAAATGCTCGTCTTTGAATCTCAAATATAGAAAGCCCATCATCATCAAACTCATTGTAAGGAGCATCATTTCTTTAAATACATTTGAAACGACGATCCTCACTTTCGATGTACATTAGACAAGAGGTTATGCATTCTTCAACAAGGTATCCCTCTACAATTGATCCTTCCAGCTTAGATCGATTTATAACATAATCCTTTAATTTCTTAAGAAACCTCTCAATAGGATACATCCATCGGAATTGTACAGGACCACCAAGTCTTGCTTCATCTGCCAAATGAATGACCAAGTGCACTATCACATCAAAAAAAAACTGGTGGAAAGAGTCTTTCCAACTTACAAAGCATCTCAACAACTCTTGCGTTCCACTTCTCCGAAAGGTTTGCATCAAGTGCCTTACCACAAATTATCTTAAAATACATACCTAACTCGGTAATAGGTTCAACAACAGATTGAGGTAACAAACCATGAATTGCGAGAGGAAAAAAGACCTGCATGTAGACATGGCTATCATGACTTTTGAGCCCACTAATTTTCTTTTGGACATCGTTTATACATCTTGATATATTTGACAAGAAGCCATCTGGAACCAGAATGTCCTTTAGAAAAGAGAGGAGACATCCACACTTGTTCGAATCAAGATGGTAAAGCGATTCAGGCATATCAATCCTACCATTTTCCTTAGGTTTCACATGCAAATGCTCACGAATTCCAAGTTGTTGTAGATCTTTTCATGTTTTAATAGTATCCCTTGGAGAGTCAGTGAGGTTAAACATATCCAAGATGTTATCCACGACATTCTTCTCAATGTGCATTACATCAAGATTATGATGAATTCTCAATTCTTTCCAATAAGGCAATTCCATGTAAAATATGCTCTTTTTTCTGAATCCTATACTCTGTAAATCTTTCAAATCTTTTTTAAAAGTCTTCCCAAGTCTGATATTTTTCAACTTTAGCAACTTTTCCACCACCGCATGACCAGATTGCCGTATAGAATATGTTCTTAGAACTCTATTTGGAAATCGCGCTGATGGGCGGCAAGACTTTCCATCAAAGTCATCCTTATATACGCTATTCCTCCATCGATACGATATGGGAAGAAATATACGATGTTCAAAGTAACATATTTTCTTACTCTCATTTAAGCGAAGATGGTGCATATGTTCCATGCAAATAGGGCATGCAAACTTCCCTTTTGTACTCCAACCAGAAAGATTGCCGTACACTGGAAAATCATTAATCGTCCATAATAATGCCCCACGCAAAAAAATTGATTGCTTCGATTGTGCATCAAATGTTTCCACACCTTGATCCCATAATAACTTCAACTCATCAATGAGAGGCTGTAAATAAACATCTATTGCATTTCCTGGCGCTTTTGGCCCCGGAATCAACAATGTTAACATCATGAAATTTGACTTCATACACATCCATGGAGGCAAATTGTACGTAACAACAACCACTGGACATATAGAATATGATGGAAACTTTGTCTTAAAAGGATTGAAACCATCACTTGCAAGTCCTAACCGGACATTCCGTCCATCCATAGCAAAATCGGGAAAGCCATCATTAAATGATTTCCACTCAATTGAATCTATTGGATGATGCATAACTCCATCCCTTGAATGACTCTTCTGATGCCAAGTCATCCATTTGGATGTTCTATTTGACATGAATAATCTCTGTAATCTTTGGATCAAAGGAAAGTAACGCAATACCTTACTTGGTATTAGCTTTGAGCGTGAATCACCAACTTAATCACATTTATATCTGGATACACCACAGTACGTACAACGATCCAAATTCTTATAAGCATCTCGAAAAAGAATGCAATCATTCGGACATGCATCAATCTTCTCGGATTGAAGTCCTAACTTTCGAAATTCCTTTTTTGCATCCCGCCAACTATTAGGGAACCATCCTTTGCCTCCAATAATTGTCTTATCAATTCAAGAATATCATTCATACAAATTGAGGTCAATCTGTTCCTGGCCTTGATTCGGAATAATTCTAGTAAGAATTTCAATCTAGACATCTTATTCCCCTGGACTATTGGTTCTTCTACATCTTTCAAAAATGTGAATAACTGACCACTATTCTCTATCAATTCAACAAGATCATGAGCACGATCAAGAACATCTTCCATGAATTCAGCTTCATTTGGTTGTCCACTACTTTCAAACTAAAAACCTCCATCTACTGATGAGGATGTCTCCGCAAATACCTCACCATGAACCGTCCAGTTGATATAAAAGTCCCACCGGCCATTAATAATGACATGCTCTAACACGGTATCCCTTTCTTGTAAGTATCCATTCAAACATTTCTTGCACGGACAAGGAATCATCTCATAGTTTGCTCCTTTCTGAAATCTCTTTCGGTCAATGTAAAATGCCCACTCTAGCCATGTCAGAACTCCAGCTTTGTACAAAGGATAATCCGTCCTTCGCTTCGTTAACCATGACTTATCCATGCTTAAGACCTTACAAAGAAATAGTAAATGTTAGAGACTAATCTAAGAGTTACTACTATATTTGCAACGATAAGAGCTAGACGAGTGAAGGTCTAGATAACATGAAGAATTAATGACTGTAGTTGATCGTGATTAGTGGTTAGTTTAGAGAATTCCTTTGTAATAGATGGTTCAAGGTAGGCGCCAACAACATAAGAGAGCCAACTTGTTCGGTGACATCGGAGGACCTCCGGAGCATTGATGTGATACTGAATATAGTTCATCATAGAACCATCAATGAATGGCACCTCAGGAATGAACGTACTCAACTTAAAATCGTGCGAAACTCCATAATCATAGTACAAATGATATGTATTCGAGAATTATATGAGAACACTAATGAAAACAACCATAATACAAATGCTAATCCTAATCATAGTGGAAAGACCAAAACCCAACCACCACTCCACACTTGAGAAGAAATGATAAGGTGCAAGTTGAGAATGAAACTGATAGGGTGAGACTCACCAATGCCCCTTTATTTATTGCAAACATACTAATCTATGACCTCCTGGTAGACATAATCAGAAGTCATCAACAGAATCAACGAACTGATCATATATTCTACATACTTTCCTTCCTCAATAATTGGATTTTAGATTGTAAAAATGAATTTTTAAATCTTTCACTTATCACATGCAGGCATTGAACGAGTCGAGCAACTATAACAACGGGAATGCGTTAAATAAAATACAACCAGCTATTTCTGATGTCCACACTTTTAGCTCAACTTATCAGATTGCTCAAGAGATAACCTGTTTCTATTTTATTTCATTCTAGTTTCAACACCCTAATTGAACTGTAAAAATCAGATTGGCATTTAAGTCAGCAAGATTCCTTGAAAAAGATGGGGTGGAACGGTGGAAGGTCTATCGAGCTCGATGTAAACGCAACTCCTGCCAAGTTTTAATATCTGATATTTTACCCACTGAAGGTTTATATATAACAATATATATATATATATATAAACATTTTTCAAACACCTTTACTTCAAAATAGATCAACCCATCTATAAGTTTTGAATTATCAAACTAATCATCAAAGTTTGGAATATACAGAGTAACTGCACTCTTAAAAGACGCCATAAGCATTGCGGAATGAACTTTCTCCTTGGATCTCATTTTGAAAGTGTAGATCTGTCATTATACCTATCATTTCCATCTCAAGATATTTAATTGAGGTATTCCTATTTTTGTAATTCTGTTACTATAATATATATATATATATATCGATTAGAGATACAATTACAATGATTTGAACTATTTTAGTTCAACAAATGTGCTTAACCACCGGATCAGTTAAGTGAGTATAAGTAGATTAAATGTTGTAATTTTAGAACCGCTTGGTTGAATGTGAACAATAATGTGTGGCACATATATGTCATCCATGCAACACCTCTAGCAATACAAAACCTTTCTATAATGAAATGATTCTTAGCACCGATTGGAGGAGAAACGAACCTCCGACGACGGAAGAAGATGAACCTCGATTGGAAATCCCCCACGATCGGCGGAGGAAGAAGATGCAACTCAGGAGGTGAGTCCCCCGCGGAATCCGAGCAGCATAAGATGATGGCCCTCATTCGACGTCGTTCTCTCCTCCTCTCTGTCTCTCTCGCGGTGGGTTTTTGTGGGCTAGGGGAGGAGGTGACGGTTTCTCCGTCTCTCTCGCAGTGGATTTTTGTGGGGCAGGGGAAGGCGGCGAGGGTTTGTGGGAAGAGGGAAAGGGGAAAGAGAGGCGGGCATTTTTGGGGGAAAGGCCGAGGTTTTTTGATAGAAGCTCATTTACGGCGGTCGTAAATAACCGCCAACAATAACTATATAATGTTTATACGGCGGATAAATTAAAAACCGTCGCAACTGTCGATTAATTAGCGGCGGATTCTACAACCGCCGCATATGCTACGTCGAAAATATCCATGATTTTAGTAGTGACTACACCTATATAAGTAATACTTCTGATTATCTAATTGCATATAATATGTCAGAAAAATAAAATAAAAAAATATTTAAGTCTATAAAAATAAGTTATAAATATATAAAATAATAAATTAAATTAATAAAATCAAATATACAAAATAAAAAGACTAAAATGTATAGATGAATATACCTATATATAGCCCTCAAAAGGTAACTTGTAATTCTAAGCCTCTAAAAAATAAATAACAATCATAATAAAATATTTCATAAAAAAAATATTTTTTAATTTATTACCTAAAATTAATTAAATAATTTATTATTTTTAATTGATTTCTAATTATTTTTTCAGGGAATTTTCTGGTTGGTCCACCTGGACGAACCAGATCTGCCCGTTGGTTGACCTCGGTTAATTCTCTGACCGAGGTCTGCACCTTATCAGAACATCGTTTTTTGCCCATTTCTCAATTTTTTCACTACGAATCCTTGCACTTTTTGATGTTGAGGTCTTATGCTCTTTTTCTCCTCGATGATCCAGCTTACACGCCCTATGTTATCTCGAGGATTGGAGCATCGATTTCTTGATTCGCCTAGTTCTTTGGATTCGTCCAACCACTTTGTACATAAGGCACCCCGAACTTACGACTTTTTTAACCCTCTATGACCTTGCCTAGGTCCTCCTTTCGCCTTGCTCCGGACCGGGGAGGTGGGAGCTCCCCTCCAGCATCTTCAGGGAGGCTTCAGCGTTCGTCTAGGGGTGGTCTCCACCCCATCTCTGGCCATCGGTCGTCGAGTTTCATCTCTGGTTTTTTGACCATTGAGGTTCGTTTCGTTTATGCTTTGATAGATATAGTCGTAGGTGTTTATTCTGCGCTTTTCTTTTGTCTTTTAATCGCGATAGTACTATAGATTTAGGCTCTAAACCCTCGCCCGAGCTCTCGAGCTCCGACCACTTGTAACTCTCCGCCGTTTCATCGCCAAACTCCATCAAATAAGGGCTATCACCTGCCCCATTCCCTCACCGTCTTTTCTATCTTTTACGCAGGTGCTAAAGGGGGTGACTGAAACCCTTCAATCCAGAGAAATGTCCCAGGTGCCCCTGAGCTTCGGTGTGCTCCAGATCCTTCATTTCGGAGGCCTGAGCATTTTTGAAGTGTCTGGGTGCTTATAGACGACAAGCTGAATGCAAAGCAACCATCGTTGAGGCCCCAGACCATTGGAGGAACTCGGAAATCAGAGAGAAACTCGCCCAGCACGAGTTCATACGGCGTTCTTCCTCCAAGCTTCAGCGTCGTTGGATCTGCTCTGATCTTGTAGAGCTACAGCAGCCGTCGGATCCATCCGCTCCTCCACCTTCAGATCATCATAGATGATCTCATCATGGCCATCTGAAGCGAAATGGTATCGACGCGCCTGGAGCCGATGCTTGTCCATGTTAGGATCATCTGAGTAGTTGGCCCGCGCCCCTGCTTGGGTATTTTGCATTTTTTCCCCAGCACTTTTGTAATTAGTTATTAATACTTAAACATTTCTCTTCAGCTTTATATTTTTGTACTAATTGCATAAAAACCCTCATCTTTTTGATATTTGCGTTTGAGTCCAAGTCTAGGTCACTCGACAGAACGTGGAGTAATTGCAACTAGACCCTCGCGGGTTTGATCTATTGTCATTTAGTCAGAAATTATGGATTTTTAGTTATAACTTCTTGGCAAATTTGCAAAATAGCCCCTGAAGTTTTTTATAATTACGAATTGGTCCTCACTAGTGTGGCCCACGTGCCTGTGCATGTGGGCTTGGTGTTTTTTGCATAGAGACCCTTACGGGTTGTGAATTTGGTGGTTGATACAGTAACTTTCTATGCACGTTCAAACTTTTTGGAGAAGTTACTACTTATCCCCTGTACTTATTTATATTTTTTAAAATGCCCTTGTCGGCACATAGTTTCTTTTTGTTTCCTCTATTTATTTAAAATAGCAAATCTAATCGAAAAATCCAAAAAATAACATTATGTTCATGTTGCATTGTGCTTTCACACTATCCCTTTGCATTTCTTTTTTGGAACTTTTTTATTTATAAAAAATCGAAAACACCCATTTTTATCCATGTTTACAATTCAAAATACATAATAATTGTAAAAACTTTTCGAAAAATTCTTAAAAAAATATATTTTATGTATTTTTGTGTTTTTAACCTTCAGACCAAAAATCACTAAAAATATAAAAGAAAACTCAAAAAAATAGAAAAACCATAAAAAACTCTATAAAAATATTAAAAATTCCTAAAAATCCAAAAAATCTATTTTCTATTTTTAAATTTTATTCAGATTATTATCTTTATTTTAAAATTAGTTTGGAGAATTTTTTATTCTATTTGGTATTTTTAACCTCCATTTTAATTTTGTATATATATTTGAACCCTATTTTTGGGTATTTTAACTTTAAAAATATATAAATTAGCAAAATATCTTAAAAAATCACAAAAACTTTAAAATATTATAAATACCCAAAAATATTTTATTTCTTATTTTTGGTTATTTTTGTTAATTTTATATTAACCATAACTTATAATGTATAGATATCTTATATATCTTATTATATATTTAAAGAAAAAATATAAAAAACATAAAAATATATAAAAAGAAAATATACAATCAGAAAATTAAAAATCAAAAGATAAAAATATAAAAAAAAATAAAAAAAGAAATTAAAAATTAAAAGCCCACAAAAAATAGCACATATAGACAAATGCATCACATTCACATTTTTTGTGCAATTTATTGCCCGATCTATCCGACTTGTTCCCTGTGTTCGACACTCTACACATACTTGCACCTATACACATCCTTGTTGTAGAGTTATAATAAATATTAACTCCGCACATTTATTCTCATTGCTTGATTCTGAATTGTGGGTTAATTGTTGTCTGAAGTCGGGTTTCATGTGAGGTGAACACATCGACTGGAATACTCGTCTTGTGAGATTTCTAGACCTCCGTAAGATCTGCTTCAACAACGCATCTTGTACATTCTTCTTTGATCCCAATTGTCCCCATTTTTGTTTGTCTTTATACTTAATATACCAGATCATAAGTATTAGGGGACTGATTATTTCTTTTGATTTTCCGTTTCATATTTTTTCTTTTTACTTTTCTTTTGTGTACATTCTTTCACACCTATCAATCATACCTAATTTTTAGCACATTCTTTTCTGTACTTAGTATACCTGATCCAAAGTATTGTGGGGACAGATTGTTCCCATTGATTTCATTTTTCTATATTCTTTCTTTCGTTTCTTTATTCCTTGCCCTGAGTGACCTCTTTTTTTTTCTTCCACTATACTTAGGATGACCAGATCGTATGTATGAGGGGTGGGGGGCTATTGACTTCTATTCTTTCATTCTATTCACCACTTTTACTTAGCACACGTTATATCCTTTTTCTCTTTTTGGTACTACTAAGACATAGCACAAGCTAAGTATAGAGGGGTCAGTATATATAGTATAATTATACTTTTGTCCATAACCAGTACTTTCATGTATTTTCTATATCTATAAAATCTATAAAAGTGGGTGTGGGAAAAATGTATTTAAAACCGTTAAGTATTTATAAAAGCTTTGTAAATAAGTAAAATATATGTAATATTATTATTTTAAATTCTTATTTAAAATTTGGTATTTAAAATGTGTATTTAAGAGTGTATAGCATTTACTTTAAAATCTTATTTTTTAAAATATGTAAAAATAACTTAACATTTCAAAATCCTTATATTTAAAACTTTTAAAATTCATTATTATTTAATCCAAAATAAAATATTGATAGTTTATCCTTTTTTGTAAAACATGGTTCTTTATAAAAATCGAAAAATTTACAAAATTCATAAAAAGCACAAAGTCCTAAATTCAAAAAAATAGCAAAATAATTAAAATCCCTAAATAGGTAAAATTCAGATAATATACCTCATCAAAATATTGATGCAGTTGCATTAGCATTTTTCAAAATAAGTTTGAGTTCTTGAGCATAAGATTGGAAATAGTCCAAAGTATAGAGCTTGATAATGTCCTTTACCCTAAATTCTATGGAACCTAGTTAGGAACCAGAATCAAGACTTTTCAGGTCTTTGAACTAAAACTTTGGGGTTCTAAATGACCACGTTCGAAATAAAACTTAAACTTGACTAAGTAGAACATTTGGTGTCATCTGTTTAACTCTTCAAAGTGGACCGATCTTGGACACATGCATTCCGCACTTAGCTTGACTTGCATAAGGTTGCGAAGGGCAGTTCATTTTAGTGGTGCATTTTCATCCTTTCCTAATACCACAGGCGTCTCAAGACAGGAGTTGTGGGGTTGAAATAAATCTTCAGATGACGGATGGTCTGCTAGCACAATTTTTTTCTAAGACCCCAAAACATGGGCGAAACAAAAGATTCTATATATGTCACCGCACACAAGAATGCAATGCAATTTTTTCTATTACCCCAAAAAATTGGCGGACAGAAAGATTCCATATCTCCAGGGAAAAATCATGAAATACATTGATGATAAAAGTAGTCTAATCTTGATAGAGCTTGCATTTCTTGGTGGAGACATGGCTATACTGGCAAATCTTCACAAGGATATGTGATAATACCAATCACACTCTAGTTCTCTTCTAAGTGTTTTACCTTCTTTCCCCTTTCGATTGTGGACGCAATACTACAAGAACTTAGACGGGTATGACCCCCTCCATGAAGATCGAGTAGCTGGATGAGTAATCCATGGAGTATATTGATTATTAGAAAATTACAAGGGTCTAAATGTCTCACACAAGGCGGAGACAAAGTCGTTGCGGCGACCCTCTATGAATCCCGGCTAAGTCAACAATTAACCCACAATAACAATCAAACAATGAGAAGCAAATGTGGAGTTAAAATTTATTATAACTCTACAATAAGTGTGTATAGTGCAAGTATGTGTAGAGTGTCGAACTCAGGGAGAAAGCAAGATAGATCAAGGCAATAATGCGCAAAATGTGAAAGTGATCAAATGCCTACGATTTTGCTATTTTGATGGGTTTTATATTTTTTATTTTTTTTTTCATTTATATTTTTATATTTTGATTTTCAATTTATAGATTTTCTATTTTCTTTTAATATTTTATATTTTATATATTATTTTTTCTTTAAATAGAATATATACATATAAAGTAAGAAAGAGAGGGACAAGTATTTATAAAGATAGGTAAAAATAAGCAAAATTCAGAAAATAAAATATTTTTGGTCTTTTCATAATTTTATAATGTTTTTGTCATTTTTCTTTATTTTTCCTAATTTTTTTGGTATTTTTAAAGTAAAAAATACTTAAAATAGTAAAACAAATTGCTGGCCGAAATTAAAACGAGGATGAAAAATATCAAATGTTGTCCAAAATTCCTCTTATTAATTTTCAAGTAAAGCGAATAAAACAAAGAAAATTCAGGGACGAAAATTGTATTTTAGGGATTTTTTTGGAGTTTTTAAGATTTTTATGAAGAATTTTGGGGTTTTATAATTTTTATAGGTTTGCTTTTGAAATTTTTAATGATTTTTCGAAAGAAGTTAAAAACACTAAAATACACAAAATACAATTTTTTGGATTTTTTCAAGGGGTTTTAATATTCTTTTGGTATTTTCTAATGCAAACGGTGTTAAAAATGCATTTTTTTGAATTTTTATAAATATGAAAATGCAATAAAAATGCAAACTAAAAATATGGCATTAAACTACAATGCAACAGGAGCTTAAGTAATTTTTTGGTGATTTTTGGGATTTCTTAGATGCATGAAATAAATAGAAACAACAAAGAGAAAATACATGGCTAGCTGGGGTATAAATGCAAATATCCAAAAGTTCAGGGGCCAACGTGCAAGATTCCATAAAATTTACAACTAATAAATCAATTTCCAAGACCAAATACCAATATCAAAACCCGCAAGGGTACGCCTACAATATTCCAAACCCCGCATGGGGTATACACACACCTGGGAAGGACCTAAATGCAATAACAAAAATCCCAGTGGCTGACATGCAAAATATCAAAAAATATTACACATAATAGCAAAGTTCCTAGACTAAATTGAAATAAACAAAGACCAGGGGGTTCCTATTTAAAATACCCACCACCCCACGTGCAAAGATCACCTGAGGTGATGTGGATTGGACCTAAATGCAAATATGAAAAGTCTGGGGGTTCAAATGCAAATATTACACAATATTTATAACGGCAAATGAAAGTTTATAAAATAATAAATAAGTCGACAAAATGGCGAGGGCTGAAGTGCAAAATAACCATGCCTAAAATCATCGCGCGCAATCGGACGGCTGGGAAGCGTCCACTTGACTTGTGTCGCTTCAGGGATGCACGATGATGGTTCGCGATGAACGGGGAAGATTAGATCTTCCCAGAAGATCTGACGGTGGTGGCACAACGCGATCCAACGATGGCTGAGCGATCTGGAGCTCTGCCCTGATCCGACGACGGAGAAGCGATGAGCAAGAACGGGGAAGCAGCGCCAGCGAGGCGAGCTTCCTCGAGCTAGATCTCTGTCCTCCAGCGAGATTTGGGCTCCAAAATTGGGTTGCGAGCTCCTGGGGGCTTCCTCTGGGTCCTGGTCGCTCCAAAATGCTCCGGTGGTGGCCGGAGCTCGTTGGGGAAGATGATGGAGCTGGATGGCTTCACGGGTATCCGGCGAGGGTCAAAATGAGCCCCAGGCTCTCTTCAATGCGTGAAGAACTGCAAAAAGGGGTGAGAGGGTCAAGGGCAAAACGCCTAGACCCCGTAGTGGCGAAGAGGATGTGAAGGGGGGGCGTGAGATGGTGGCCGGAGGAGCACTCCGGCGAGGAGCAGTTTGAGCGATTTGATGGTCTAAACGTGACGATTCTTGGGGGATTAGGATCCCAAAGCTACAGGAAATAAAATGCGCAAGGAAATGAGAAGAAAAGAGAAACCCTTGAAGGTGGTAGACCTGAGGGGGAAAACCTCGACGCCGGAGATGGCGGAGGTGGCGGACACGCCTCTGACCGTCCTCGACTAGCCCAATGACACGAGGGTGGAGCTGTCACCTCTAGGCACCCGTAGAGCTCGAAATGAAGGAAGCAGG
The DNA here is from genome assembly GCA_037367405.1 of Ottelia alismoides. Taxonomy (NCBI): domain Eukaryota; kingdom Viridiplantae; phylum Streptophyta; class Magnoliopsida; order Alismatales; family Hydrocharitaceae; genus Ottelia; species Ottelia alismoides. Next base: position 208,937 of record JAZKJV010006915.1, on the reverse strand, counting down.
TGGACCGAAGGGACTCGAATTTTGAAATGGAAGTCGGGTCTGCATATAAGGGGTTAACGGATAGGCGAGGAAGAACGAGGCGCAACAACTATCACGTCGATCCATCAATCGAGGTTTCACCTAGGCATGGGTGCCCATTGAACGAGGAACAAAAGCCATGAAGAGACTTAGCCGAGAAGGTGCAAGGATGTTCCTCGAAAAAATCGAGAAACAAGGTCAAAAATGCAACTCTGACAAGGTTACATGGGGGAGGACAGCCAGTTGACCGAGGTCAACTTGGACTGTCACCTGGTTGGTCCACGTGGACCAACCAAGAAAAATCTCTGGAAAATGATTAGAAAAATCAATTAAAATATGTATATGAATTTATTATTTTTAGGTTATAAAATGAAAAATATTTGTTATTTTATGAAGTATTTTATAATGATTTTTAATTATTTTTATGAGTTATAAAAATATAAGTTACCTTTTATGACCTATATAGGTGCATATATCTATGTATATTATTATTTTATTTTTATTTTGTGAATTTAATTTATTTATTTTGGTTTATTATTTTATAAATTTATAAAATATTTTTACACACTTAAATATATTTTTATTTGATTTTTTCGAGGTATTTTGTACATTTAATAAAATATAAGTATTAATTATACATGTATGTATATAAGTATTATACTTAGGTATTATATACAAGTATTTTATTTTTGTATTTTATTTAGGTTTTTATTCTGATTTTAATATACTCATTCATTATAAATAATATTTACAAAATTGTAAAAATATAAAATTATGGAAATAATGAATAAATAATAAAATGAATATTTTAATCTGTACAAGTATACAATAGGGGTCCAAAACTCAACTTTCAAACCGTAGCTCCGCCAAATGCGAAACCTCCTTCATTAAATAGATTATTTGAAATTATATACAATTAAAGGTGTGTTTGATGCGTTTCGAGTTTTATTTGGGAGATACAGGTCTGGGAAGTCGGGATTCTGGAATTTTATTCTGACCATAACTTTTTTTCTTGACATTATTTTTGGGTAAATCTATTTTGTATTTTTCCTTATTTAATTATCTACAACTTTCATGTACAAAGTTTCTTTATTTGAGGTATAAAAATTGGAACCCAAAATAGGTCCCAAAATGAATAAAGAATGAATTAAATCAAAGGTGTTTTTATTGTATTCTGACCCTTATCTACCCCTACTTTATTCCTTGTCGACCTTGTCATCGAGATGTCTAGGTCAAGGGGTTTCAGGTCATAAAATATTTACAATATTTTATTCTTTTTCTTTTCTTTTCTTTATTCTATAATTTTGGCTTTAAAAAACAGTATTTTATACACTATTTACATGCACATGCATGGATGCTAAGATGCTGGAAGTAAGCGTATTTACATGCATTTGACGGGGTTTTTGAGGTCAAAATGATAGAATAAAGATGATGAAATGTGGATTCATCATTTATTAGTAAGGTGGTTGGTTTCTTTGCCTCTTTAAGTAGGAAGAGCTAACACATTTCACACATAGTACAAATCTAATTAAGGGTTGAAAGAGTTAGTGATACGGATAAGTTGATCTAAGTTGATTGTTGAGGTGAATCTGAATAAGGATTTGTGGAACTTGAGGATGGTTAAGACTAAAATTCTACTACTTAAGGCTCCGATAAAACTCTTATTCTAATTCTCACATGCTCTGTCCTTTATCTGCTCTAATGAATTGGTTTAGAAAAACAAATTCATTCTAACTTTCTTTCTTTCTCCTTATTTCAAATAAGTGTTCGCTAAGATACTAACAAAGTTTAAGCATCAGGGGTAAATGAATCCATGATTCAAAAACAATTTCGTCACATTTTGTCTTAAAATCCTTAAATAATACATGTAAATATTCATTAATAAACATCTTTTATCAAAAGTTCACGAATAAAAAAGCATTTTTATGCATTAAAAAGATAAATAAACAATAAAGAAATAAATAAGGCAGATTGTAAATATGTATTTATTGCATAGTATGACTTGGAGTATAAAAATATAGCTATAAGATATATTTATATAGCCTAGCCTCCTATAGACCGAATCAACATGACTTGGTTAATAAATAATAAAGTAGGGGGATATAAGGAAGAAAATACAAAAATTAACTATCCTCGTACAGAACACACTAATTCACGTTCATTTATTAAATATATACAATATTCAGCTAATTTTATTTATTTAATGTGAATATATTTTTCATTATTTGCTTCACCAATTTATTAATAAAAATGTATGTAAATTTATAAAAATAATAAAAAAATCTTACTTGTAAATATGCCAAAAAATATACCTCAAAATTGTTAATTTCCCAACTTTCGAAACTCATAACTTGGTCAAAATAACTCCAATTTCACTCTACTAACCTTTAAAGTTCATAAAATAAAATTTTTTAATTAATGAAGGTGATTTCATCGAAAATGGAGTTTGTTTGCAAGAAGTCGATTTTTGGACCTAATGACAAATGGGTCGCTGGGCTATTTATTTTATTATGTACATATTATTTATATAAAAGTTGATTTAACAAATTTTTATAATTTTCTTGATGTTGTAGTATATTTATAAAATAAAAATAAAAATAAAATCCTTATTTAATATATTAAAAATAAAAACAAATAAAAATTAAACAAATTTGAACTGCAGTGTTTATACTTGTATTTATTAATATCTGTAAACTAAATTATTAAAATCTATAAAAAATCATATGAACCTTTTCTATTACTATATAAATTAATAAAAAAAAGGAAAACTGTATCATTATTTATTTCCGACTCTTTGATTCTTTAAATACCCGAGGACGTGCATGGTTTAAGTATGGGGGTAATAATTTTGTTATTAGGCATCATATTTCTTATTTATTAACACTCTATCTTGAACTTTTCAATAAAATGTACAACAAATTAACAATTATTAACAAACTAACCCATGTTTATAACTAAATCTAATTATTGTATATATTGAACACTATTTTGTTTTCTTTATTTTTTGTATTTCAAACTTTCTAGATAATGATTAAACAAATATATAAAATATTTATCTATTTTTTGGGATTATTGAAAATATAAAGTTAAACATATAAAATCTATTTGTAAATCTTATTTTATTTATATTATATTTATATATCAAAAAATATATTATTTATATATTTTATCACATTCCCTAAATTAGAAAATTTAATTATCTATAATTATTATTTTCACATCTTTTTTAAAATAATTTCATTTAATATTTATTAGGTAATTTATATAGGCTTTTTGGTTCTAGATTTTGTGGTGCCGAGACATGTCAATACCACAAACCTTCTCCAATCTCAATAATATGGTTGCTTGTTGTTCCCACCTCCACACTTCCACCATTTAACATGCCGTTGTTCCTTCACCTAAATCCATTCCAAACCCTTCAATCTTCTCTATTAACAACCATCTCCCTCATCTAACCTTCGATCTACACTAACTTCATAGCCTCGTTCCTATTTAAGGCCATGAAGTTGGCCATTAACACCTAACTGCCTCTACCATCAATAACAATTAACCGACCTCCACCCTTCCGAGTCCTGGGGTTTTAACCTCAAGTGACAGACGACGAATCCATCACCCTCCATGAAGATGAGGGAAGGACATGGAGAGGTTCCAAGGTTTTCAAGCCTTGCATTGTGGTCGGAACAGCCATGAAGGGCTCCGGGAACCATCATCTGTCGAGCGACGACCAGGAGAATATACACCTCTAGTTCCTAAGAAATTCCACCATCCCATTTTCTTACATTTTAAGTCCATATAGGATTGTTAATCGTTTATTTAGACACACTAATCATCCACTTATCGACTCCATTGAAAATCCTTCTCTAATAGATTCGATTTCGTTCCAATTTCGTATTTGAAAGTCCTTTTTTGAACTCCATTCTATAATGTTATTTTTTCAAGAACTATACAACAACTCCATGTTGATTAATATAGAATTGAACCAATTTCCTAAACTTGCATGTTTCCATAATTGGAGAGCTATCGAACAATCATCTGGAGCAAGAACAAGACATGATCTTCATGCCAATTTGAGTCATATCGAGTTGTTTAAGACCTGGAATCCTAACCCAAGCCTAAAACCCTAGAGGCCTTGATTCCATTCTCATCTTTGACCTTCGCACAAGAAGGGCACTAAAAGGGGGAGGAGCCCCCTTCTGGCCTTGCCTTCAATCACCTAACCGCTGCTAGTCGTCGCCAATCGAGCCAAATCTACCGCACAAGCTCAATCGTCGTCACCCTATTCATAAATTGGGGAAGAACAATCCCCATCACCAGAATGCACAGGTGCTTGACACATGTCCCCATCCAACGATCGTGATGGAGCACCATCTTCTAATCTCAACTACCCAAAACGAAGTGGTGGACATTTTGCACAATAGAACCAACAACTATTTAGATTCCATGCACACCTCCAGGACATTTCATATTTACATTTAAGGTCCCCCCGTAGTGACCTAAATGCAAAAAAGAAAATTTATATTCCATAAACTTTTCTTACGCTTGTACTGATGGACATATTGCTACATTTGGACACTATAGACATTGTATTTTTCATTGTCTTTTCTAGGGCACTTATATAACTACCCTGCATGGTTTTGAGACCATTTTCATAGTTTCTCATCACACATTTGTTTTGTTTTAATTTTTCAAATCTCATCTTATTTTAGGTTCTTTTTGTGTGTTTACCACAAGCTCGTTGCTCAGTTTTCTTCCATGTTCTCACTATATAGTACCATCTCTTTTGTATTTCACTTATCTCTACTACATAATATATATTTTTGAAAATAGATACTCCTATTATAAAAAAATACATAAACCATTTTATTTTATTTTTCTTCATTTTGATCTATATAGTATAATACTACATTACCCTATACCTAATATGCAATATCATTTCATTTGCAAGATTAATCATTTTTTGAAAATTCAAATAAAAATTACAAAATAAAAATAAAATAAAAATTACGAAACTAAATACAATAAAAACTGTAAAAGCAAAAAACCACAAAAATCCATTTGAAGAAGAAAATCAATCACAAAATCATATCTTGTAATCCAAGTATACTCTCAGCCTCCTTGTATTCAACCAAGGGACACTTACCTAGATAATATCAAGTGAAAAAAGAAGAGAGAGAGAGAGAGTTTATCTATTATTCATCTATATATCCTTATCTCCCTCTCTTCTGTCATTTTTATTCGATCGAGTAGCTCTTCTCATTCATGGAAACTACAATCCAACGACATTCAATTCTATTAAATAGCCATGAAGGGTGGAGTTCTCATTGCTCCAAACTTGATCTAGTCGAATGGATGTCTAAAGACATGATATTGTGGGTTGCAATAAAACCTCGAAAGAGGGATAGTGGCTCAAGAAGGAAAAATCCTTAAAAAATGTTGTTGTATATAGGAAAATAATTCATTTTGAAATAAAGAATATAAAAGAATAGACATGCGAAAAAGTCGAAGAAAAATCAAATCCTATTGCAGTATGTATCAAATAAGAAAGGTTTGTACTTCAAATTCGAAATTTCGTGGTTGCCTGTAGCTGGAGACTTGACTACACTAGTCAAGCTCCACAAGATATGTGACTATACTAGTGAGAATCCATTCTTCTTCTCTACCCCATCTTCTTGAGTTGATTGTACTTGGATTTAGAAGGAAATACCCGGTCCTCAAGGAAAGAGTAGCTAGATTGGGGAATTAGGGTTACCTAGCTAAGGGAGGTCGTTTCTTGTTATTTTTGATGAAAGAGCTACATTCACATACACTGTACAAGTGAGACACATAGTCATAATGGGTTGCATATGAAAAGACTTATTCTGGCCTTACTCTTAAGGCGACCTGAATAGATGATTGCGGAATATTAGGGTTGTTAATAATTGGATCCTTTTCTGAATAAGGTTCTGAACACATTAACAATCCAAAGGTCTTAACTAAGGTCCAAAATTTGATTTTGTGAAGATAAGTTTAAAAATCATAATTATTCTAAGTTCATTGTTTTTCTTTTCTTTATTTTCTCTTTTGCATTACTTATTATCCTCATAAGTGTTTTCAAGGGACTAACAAAGGTAGGTATATGTGAGTGATGAATTGCCATTCATCAACCTCTATTATTCCATTTTGTATTTAAATATCTAGCAAAACATATGTAAATGCTACTAACTTTAACAATTAACATTCAACATTCATCTGTAATTATTGCTTTATTAGCCATATTTAAATCTAAAATAAAAGAATAAAGAAAAAAAGAAAAATAAATGAAGTATCAATGATACTGAATGATACTAAACCCCGAGACCATGTCAATATTGACTAGGTCGACAAGAAATAAAGAAGGGGGAGATAAGGGCCAATATATTGTTGAAAACCCTAATTCTATACTTTGTAAATGACCATTTTTACACTATTTTATTGACACTTTTACACGCCCCAAATAATAAAGTTTTCAGCAAGAAACTTGTATGTAATAATATACAGAAAATTTAAAAAAATGGTGAATAAAAATCATGCACATTGTAACTTGTACACACAAATGAAAAAGCTGAAAACCGAACTTTATAGACCATTATATCCTCCATACAAACTCAAATTGAACCAAACTCACCTCCATTGTAATTTAAATTAAATTATATATCTATTGAAGTGATTTCATAAAAAAATGGAGTTAAGATACAAAAATCAAGTTTCTAGAGCACTATTGTACTAGGCATCTATATATAATATTAATATATTTTAATCTTTACATTGTGTATCTTTTATTTTACCATTTTGTATATATTATATAATACATATTTAAAATATAAACATAAATAAATACTTGTAAAGAGACATTAAAATAAATCATATATTATAATATATATATGTATACTATACTTATTATATATATACAGGTAATTATTGACATGCATAAAATTATCAAAATAAAATAAAAATATGTTAACTTTTATTTGATAGAATTATAAACATATAAAATATTTAAATATGATAAAAATTATTAAAAATACAAAATAAAAATTAAATATATAAGATATAAGTATATATACCTCTAAATGTACATGTAAAAATAAATAAACATCACTAAAAATAGTTCATAAAATAATAAATATTTATCATGCTTTAAATTTTGATTAATAAAATCATTTAGTAATTATGATCGAATTAATATGCATTTATTCTATTTTGTCCTATTAAGGATGATGTGGACCAACTAGGGCTCATCTTTTGTTGACCCTAGGTCAACTATTCCTCTAACTAGACTTGACCATGTCAGAATGTTCAGCCCCCTTCCTTCTACAATTTATCATGACTTCTATGAAACTCCATCTTCCTCGAGCTCACCATCATTCTACACCTCCCATACCCCTCTGCCATGCCCAGACCATAGCCCTCTCCAACCCCCCTTCTTCCTCACGCAATCTTAGTCACGATATTGCCATTAACCTTGTCCATATAATAAAAACCCATATCCTATTTTAACGTTTTTATCCTTATTCACGACTTGTTATGCCAAAGAACAGTTCCAAGTGTGAGTCCTTGGAAAATCTAGAGGTTCCCCAGTTCCGTCGGCATGGATGAGGATAGAAGACGCAAGATACAACCGTTGTCGAACCACCTCCGATGAGGTTTCATCTGCTCCATGCACCCCTATAAAACTGCCAGGTTAGATATTTTAGAGTGCATTTTCAATTATTAGCATATATATAATATTATTTTAGCTTGCTTTTGTATTACTTATTGTAATTTAGTGAAACAAAGTTTGTTGGAGCCTTCAGCTCTGACCAATGTTCTCCAGCGTTTCTTCTGCTGTTTTGACCAGCAAACATCACCATCACCTCCTGTTCCATTGCTCCATTGAATCCTCCATCTAACCCCCTCGATTTTGCAAGAATAGAGGATGCGGATCTCCATCAGCTGCCATCGACGGAGTTACATTGACCACCTCCAGTTTTGTGCTAGCAGATTCAATTTTGTGAGAGCAAACATAGGTAAGTAAATATTACTTATTTCTAATTAATAATCATGTCTTTTTTATCTTTTCCAAATTTTATGAGGGTTTTTAATTATACAAAATTTTATGGGTTTTAATTGTTATATATATTGTAAATTTTTAATTTCTTTTTTATTTTTATAGTAAGATATATATAATAATACATAATAATATAGCTACTATAGTGTATATATGAGTAATGTGTATATAATAGATAATATAATTATTTATATTATTAAATTAGTCAAAATATATTTATATTTCAAAAAAATAAAATGTTTTTGTGTTTTTTATATTTTTCTCTATTTTTGTCATTTCATAGAATTTTCCTATTTTATGGATTTTAAAGTGATTAAATATACAAAATAGTGAATATGTTAAATAGTCGAGACATTTTAGTGTTTAATAAATAGAAATATTTCCAAAATAAACCTAAAACTATTTTTAATATAAAAAAATTTACAAATAGAAAGAAATATTTTAGTATTTTTGTGTAATTTTTGCAAATTTATTACAGTTTTTGGATTTTACGATTTTTGTGTTTTATATTTTGTATTTTTAGTGATTTTTGGATGTGATAGAATATACAATAATATATATAATATTTTGTGTAATTTTTGGAGAGGATTTTATAATTTTTATGGACTTTTTTGTTTAAATGTGGAGAAAATGCATGTTTTTGGATTTTTACAAAATCGGAAAATGAGTTAAATGGCTAAATAAATTTATGCATGATTAGTATGATTACAAACATCTACATTAATTTTCCTACAACTTTTAGAGCAATGAAAATAATTAATACAAGCAATATAGACAAAACAAAAACATTATAATTACATGGACCTATTCACAATTTTAAAATAAACTAAACTTGATTTCAGAATAGGTCCAATAAGTTAAAGGATGCACTTATAATTCTTACAACTCCTCACGTGGCGCAACACGTAAGGCGGAAGGACTTTTTAACAAAAATATAGTATGAGTTCCTTTTGGCAAATAACATATTTATATTACAATGGATTTAATATTTATAGGACTAAACACAAAAGCAAAATGGTTTGGGAGTATAGGAGAAGTATACCCAGGGTCGCTGCTTGCAGGAGGCGTGCACGTAGATGTACGACCCTTGAGGTGTCATGTCATGCCACTTATGGATGGATGGTGATGGAGCCACTTTGATTAAATTGTATGGACCAGATTAGATATGGGATGTGAAGTTGACCATATGGCTCTAGAGTGGTCAATAGCAACATGTAAGAACTCTTCTATTTTTGAGCTTCGATCCTCATTCGTCTTTGGTCTGATGTGCTCCGGCATTCCAGAGGGGATCTTCTTGTTCATGTGAGGCTCCTGCTGCTACAGGAGCTTGACAAATATCCATGTATCATTGACCGTTGAACTATAAAAGAGTCCAATCTCTTGGTAGCTCGTCCTCATGGAGAGAGATATTTGCTTCTAAGGTCAGGTATTGCTTTACAACTGCGTGGGGAAAAGAAGCTAGAAGAAGGGGAAAAGAACTGTGAATGGACCAGTGCAATCGCCTTCCCTTGTGGAGCATGATCAATGTAAATGATTCTTCACCAAGAAGCAGGCTTTTTCTAAAGCTCATATTTTTGGTGGAACTTTTGGTGTAGGCTTCTTGAATTTTTCTTTGACTTTGCAAAGCTCTTGCATTCTTGTTTGTGCCCGGGCAGAAATAGCTTATTTTTGGTCTGCCCCTATTTTGGGGTCTTGCAATAAAGTTGTGCCCGCAGACCGTTCCTCATCAGAAGCATTATCGCAACCCATCATTAGTCTTTACATATCATGGCTACCGGAAGCAGTGGGTTAGAGTACTGGTTTTGGCAATCCCCAAGAATGGTTCCTGAGTGACTCTTGACGAAGTGACCTAGCATCATCCGGACATAGACTCTTATATCTTTCAATAATCCATCAGGGTTGATCTAAGTACTAAGTGCAAGTTTTTCTAGTCAAGCCACTATCTGAATAGTCTTATGGATGATAGGAAGGGTTCTAGTTATATACAATGAATCGATGCAAGAACATAGTCTCATGGAACCTAAAGAATTAAGTCAAGGTGACATGAAGTATCCCAATTCCAATCCTTAGTGGGTGTGGGTTCCTTCGAAATTAAGTGCATTAAGGTCTATACCAAGCTCCACTCTTCAGACTTTAATTCAGACTTGTTCAATTATCTGGATCATTCTGAAAAATACAAATGCTATGTACAATGCAAAAGAAAATCTTTTCGTGAAGCAATTTTCATTTTGAACGTTCGATGGATTTTTGGAAAATGTTTTTGCAATTTTTATGCAAGAATTTGAAAAAAATTTTGCAAATGTTTTTGGAGTTTTGAAGTTTGCAAAATTTTAAAATAAAAAAATTAGCAGAAAATCCAAAAATTCACAAAAATAGAAGAATATTTGAAAAACACAAACATATTTTATTTTTCATTTTTACTATATATATATATATATATAAATAGAATACCCTATATAGCTTATATCTACATATATATTAGTCTATGTAGTTTATATTATCACTAATTTATATAAATACCTTATAAACAAATTTAATCCTTAAAAAATAAAAAGAGTTCATAATTAGAAAACAAAGAAAAGAAAACAAAAGAACTTGGAATAATTTTGACTCTTAAGCTTATCTTAATAAAGTTAAAGTTTGGAGCTCAGTTAATATCTTTGAATTTTATGTTAGGAATTGTGACATGACAACCCTTAGCTTCCATGCTCCTTTCTTCAGTTCAATCCAACAACCTATTCAAAACTATTCTTTTATATGTATAGTCTCGTAACCTTGAAATGGCTGGCACCGTGTGTGTGAATTATGTTTGCTCTTCCCAAACAAATAACTGAACATCAAGTAGTCTCCCTTTCTGGTAACTCATTCTATAGGAAATGGATATTTCCTTCTATGTTCAAGTGCGTGATAGTTTACAATGAAGGTGGGGAGCTAGAATAAAGGGAAAAGAAGTGGAATTGGATCAGTGTAGCCGCATTCTCTTGAGAATCTTGGTGGGTGTGACCAAGCCTCCACCAAGAAACATGCCTTTATCTAGAAGCTCAGAGTTTTTGGAATTTTTGATGTAGGATTATTTTTGGATATTTCTTTGTTCGGCATTTCTCTACATTCTTATTTTACCCTGACAGATATGGTATGTTTTGTTCCGTCTATGTTTTGGAGTCTTGGAAAATTGTGCTACCTGATCATTCCTCATCCAAAGCTATATTTCAATCCAGTCTCTAGTCATTAGATGTCCATGCTACCATAGGATGTTGGTAGCAAGAATGGTTCCTAAGCCACCCCAAATGAAGTGTCCTAGTATCATCCTGACTTTCCAAGATATTTCGGTATTCCGTATTGGATGAGCTAAGTGTTATGTGTAAGGTCTCAAGTCAAGTAATTATCTCAAGAGTAACATAGATGACATGAAAGGTTCTAGTTATACACATTGAATCGACTCATGAACATAGTCTCACAGAACCGATAGAATTAAATCAAGGTGATATGAAGAATCTCAATTCCAGTCGTTAAAGGTTCCTCTAAAATTAAGTGTATCAAGGTCAAGACCAAGCTCCAATCTTCATACTTTATTTAGACTTGATCAATTTTCATTATCATTTCAAAAAATGCAAATGCAATACAATGCAATAAAATATTTTTGCGGAATACATTTTCTGATTTTAAACTTTTTATGTTTTTTTTCAAAAGGTATGGTAAATGTTTATGAGACTTTTGAAAAGATTTTGCAAATTTTTAAAGGTTTTGAACTTTTTGAAAATTTTAGGGGTTTTGGGTAAATTTTTAGTGAATGGTGTATGTATAGATGTTTACACGGGATTGCATGCATTTTACCAGAATTGGGTGTAAATTTTACCCTTGAAATATTTATATAAGTTAGTCATTATTTATAGGTTTTATATACAATGGTTATTGATAAGTAATATTATTAGAATTTTTATTTATCAAGGTTCTTAAAATAATTTCAAAACATTTTTACAAATATTATGAAAATTTCATTTTTGTAAATAATTTTAGCAACCTCTTTACAAACATTTCTAAGGTTTGAAAATCATTTTTCTAGGACTTGTCAAAGGTATAGATAGATTTTTCAAAGTATTTATGCAACAATTTTCCAAATCATTTGCAAAGAAATTTTCAAAACATTTTATTCAAGCAAATAAAATGAATTTTTCAAACATTTACAAAAAAAATTATAAAGGTTTGAAAACATTTTACACAAGTTTACCTTATGGTTTCAAAAGATTTTTCAAGAATTTTACAACCATTTTCTAAACCATTATGCAAAACATTTTTAAATCAATTTATTTATCAAAGAATATTGAAAAATTATATACATATTTAGAGTGTATTCTTTGCAGTTCATTTATTGTATACCCTTACCCAATGTAGTATACTATCCATATTATTGAAAATACGAATGTACGAGCAATGCCTAAAGTTTATAGATTGTTGATATGACCTCGTTGTACTTAGCACGAACTATGTCCTCGTAATGATCAAAGAGAAAAAAGGAAGAAATAACCTGTGTTAAATATATGGAAGTTTATATTACAATGACTCAATAAAGAATAGGAAGTCGATCATCCCCCCATACTTAGAATCAACTAATTCTATGTATAGCAGACTATGTAGAAGGTAGTGATGATTGAGGGAGAGGAAGAATAAATCAACATCTCGATACGTCTCCCCTATATATAGGGTAAAATGTCACTAAGTATATAATAAAACTATCAACAAGTGAGGAGATAAACGAATGGATCAAAAGAAATTAAAAATAAATACAACAAAATAAAGATGAGAGAATGAATAACATCACTCCCCCAATACTTACGGTAAGAGATCCTTGAGTATAAAGCAACATCTAGAGTGATGAAATGAAATGAAGAATGAACACTTGACTCATCTACCTCCCCTACACTTAGGATAAAGCATATTCTTAGAAAAGCAAACACACGTATTGAGGTGGACGAGAGAAATAATAGATGGAATGAATGAAATGAAAGCGATTATATGCAAGGTGGCGAATATGCAATGATCATGAAGGAAACAACTTTACCATCTTGCATAACTGTTGAGGAAGTTATCTAACCAGGAGCAATTCGATATCGGGGTCAATAGCTGACGAAGACCAATTAGGATAGACATGTTAGAGATCCTCAGTAGTCTTAAAATGAAAAGGCACGAACACATTAGTGGAAGTAGTACGGTCAGGTCTGGCTTGTGAAGTCTCTATGTTTTCTACTCTCAGTGGTAAGGTATCTATAGTGTAAGTGATGTAGATCTCATCAACACATGTCTACAAACAAGAAGAGGGAATATAGAGGTCTATGCTTTTCGAGTCTTCCCTCTTGAGGTGGAATTCTTGGGTCTCTGTATCGTCCATGGTAAAACAAACATCTCTAATCTCAGCATCATGGTCATAGCCTTCTGAGCCAGTTGACAAGGTTATACTCTCATCATGGGTGTGTTTCTGAGTGGCAGTGGTTACAATGATCATCTCTATTAGAATGCTCCCAATGTGGAAACGAAAGCTCATCTCTCCAAATCCATAATAATAACATGCTTCGCCATAGCGAGAAAAAGGCCAACATAGGATTATCGGAGTGTGCTCCACAGAGGTGGAGATCTCCATGGGAAATACAACAAAGTCAACAGTGTATCTCATGCTCTAAATTTGAATGACAACGTTTTCAAGAATTCCATTCGGCTTCTTTATTGATCGATCAACGAATTGAAAAATCGTCCTGGTTTTCTTGAGAGACCCATGATTGTGAGTCTCAATGAGCAAGTAGGGTATTATAATAATGGATGTGCCACTATCAAAGAGATATTATCAAAATAACAGTCAGAAATGGAACACCTAATGAAGGGTGTGCCAGTGTCCCTTTTATTGTTGGGCAGACGATGGGTGATAACGTAGGTAATGGCCATGGTCAGAATGTGGTGCTCAATCCTAGGGTGTCTCTTTTTTTTTCTTGGATGCAGGTGAAAATTCCATGACCTGGCAAAGTGGGGCCACAATGATAGCCTGAAAAGAACACAAGTTTGGGTTCAAACAATATTTGTTAAAATGTTTTATTTCTTCCTCATTAGGGAGGAAGTCGCAATCAGCATGTACACAAGGATTACCAAGAGTTTGTACAAAGTTATACTTGATGGGTTGGGTGGTTGGAACTACGTTATGTGTATGTGTGGGCAAAGGGGTTGGCATAGGTGCCTTGTCCTCACAATATGTCTTGGCTGAAGCACATGGGAAGATCCTTAAGCACATCATAGAAGCATGAGGATCGCATCATATGCGATCAGGAGGGAGTAGTCACACTAGTTGCTCGAGGCAGCGGAATTTTAAAAAAAATTGATGAAACCACAATATCCAAGAACACTTCTTGTATCATTTCATCTAAACCACAAACAACTATTATGTTTACCGCCTTAAGCATGGTTGCTATCGAATCTCTAAACAAAAAGATCTCTTGTTTCAAGTCAGATCTGATGGAGGAGATGCTTACGAGCGCGTTGATGAAACACGTGCTCCTCGCAATCCATGTTGATGATCCAAGCAACAAATCTCCTGATCTCGTCACACGAGATCCGACGTCTTCTTGACAAGTGAGGAGCACTGAAGGAGATGAAGATCAACGAGCAAATATTCCGACAACGTAACGATGATGTTGTAGCGATGGCGACTCTCTCTAGGGCTCCATGGTGGACGACCATAATGAGAGAGAGAGAGAGACTTTGCGTGTAGGGATACATTGAGAGAGTTTAATTCCTCTTGGAATTATGTGTGTTATTCAAAGGCAAGTGATACCCTTCCTTTTATACTAGTTAGATGCACATGGATCTCAATCAATGTGCTCTCTTAATCTACATTACAGATTAAAAGTTTATTCATCAATGGCCATGATTTGTTCTACAAAAAAAACAACAACTATTAGTTTAAAACAAATTAACTTTATCCCTTTTCAAGCTAATAATTAATTAATTTTAAAATTAATTAATATACATAGCTAATATAGAAGACAATCTCTTTACAATAAATAGGGTGGTCGTCCTCCCTTGAAAAAATCAAGGTATACGACCACCATTAAAGAGGTAATGTCTACATATATCTATATATGTATTAGTTATTATGCAATAACAATTACTGCATCAAATTCACAAAAAACTAATTTCCAAAATTAATCTCGTGAAAATTTCAATCTGCCATTAACTAATAAGAATCACATATGTAAATTAGATTTACAACTAATTGTTCATTGTTAATCCTTCACAACAACTTATAATTTGTAATTCTATTTACAATTAAATCTCTCCATCATATTATAAATCATATTTATAATATCCATGATTATTGTGGATAATGATATCCACATTAATCATATCCTTGATAATGAAGTCATATTTAATCATCTTGGATCTCTATTCTCATTTGCCCAAATAACATGAATCACATTCACATTATTCACATCTTTGATAATTAAAACACATTTAATCATCTTAGATGACTCTATGTATATCGCCAAATATGAATCAAATTCATGTTATTCATGGTAATTAAATCGCATTTATTTATCAATATCTCAATACTTAGACACATAATATCAACAATGGAATTATTATTGAACCCTTTCAAGAACAATGTGCTTTCTCCGCGGATTCTTGCAGATAAGTACAGGGCGATTGTACTATTCCACATATTATGACTTGGATATTCAGATCACATATCAAATCCAGATCATGCAGACCTCTCATTGATGCTTGATTAAATCAAGTCTGCAAATCTAATCTTCTCATTGCATGTGATTGACATTTAGATCAATGTCCAACATTTAGACCAAGATCAGATCACTTCTCTAGTGAGTGGAGTCACTAAAATCTAGACATGTTTCATCAATCCCTAGGAATGGAAGAGTCATGGTTATACAATCATTTATGATCACATCACCCTCAGGTATTCCTAATACTCGTACATCCTGCATACTGGATGACTCAGATTAAACCCGAAGTTTTAGATCTAATTAGACTGTCTTCTTCGGGGTTTTATCATTATGGTTTCTTATTTGATCATTGGGAGTCAGTATCGATCTTATACTTTCCAAAAGCATATATCATACCTAGGTATTGATCATATACTTTCCAAAAGTATAATAAACATAAAAATTCAATCAAGCTTCCAAAGTGAGATGACCGTACGTGAAAAATTATCCTTCTCATTGTCTCATGAGTGAGCTCATGTCTTCCAGTTCAGTAAATGAACCTGTATGATCCCTTTGAGAGTTTGTATTACTCATATGCCCTTGTATGCACACCAGCACGTCGGTGTATAGAACTTTATTTGGTCATCAACCTATTGGTCTGCTAAATGTACATACTCAAACTTATAGTAACACATATGTCTCCGGTCAGAAGATGCATGCCTATATCGTGACAGCATACGACATAGGTCTTTCTTTATCTCGATCTTGTTATGTCAACTCTTTGACCTAACATATCTAACACCTCCGAATCTCCATTCCTATGAAGAGGACCTACAACAAGAGGTCGCTTTGATACCATCCTTTAGAGAAAGGATTTCCATCTCCTTCTCATGTTGGAGATCCTCTCTTAATAATCATTTGACGATGCTAGATGAGTCCTCAATCTAACTCTTTAGATATTCATTCAAGCACCAGTCTTTATGATCCAACATTTGAGTCAAAAGCTTTGTGATCGTTAAGATGGCCATTGTACATAACCCTAATTATACTAAGGGACCTATTAGGCAAATTAGTTATTCTTCATTTTAGATCTTGGAATGATATTTGCAATAACAATTATTGCATAATGGCTTATCGTGGGCTTGTATGTCCAACAATATACCATTATCCCAAAGAACCATTAATGAGGTAATCTTTAAACCCTCACCCATGTGACAATCATAGTTTATTTAGAAAAAAAGCTAGGTATGATGATCAAGCATTCTATTCTCGAGAGACTACGCCAACTCCTTTTACGGCACTTGCATATCTCCTAGTAACAGTGCTCACATCCAATGCGATTGTTGCATCTTATGAAACCGATACTCAATCTTGTTAATGCAGTTATAGTGTCTTTGACACTACAAGATAATAATCATTATAACCAATATGTAATTTCTATTATCCTTATCATAATGCCCCATGGATCTCTATCTCTTAAGACTAAGACCCAGTCTTATGTCTTATAAGTCATCTACAGTTAAGACCTTTTAAATCACTATCTATAAAGTCTTAAGTTCTAGAAGATAAGACTTTGAGATCACTATCTCAAAAAGTCTTATCATCTTTGAAGATATTGTTATTACTACAATCAAGTGTTTTATCTCTTTAGTAGGATTAGTAACAGTTTACTACTCCTACTGCATGGCAGATACTGGACTTTTGTACACATCTAGCATACACTGAGCTTCCCAAAGCTGATGCACTATTGCATATTCCTTTGGTATTTATATCCTCATCTCTTTGAGTTGATATCCCTTTAGATAGTTCAGTACCATATCTTAAGGGAAAGAAGCCTTTCTTGGAATTTTCCAGAAAATGGAACATGTCCAAGGTGTACCACTAATGTGACGGTCCCAAAACCCTCTTCTCTTTGCTTCTGAACATCTTCAGAACTAAGATCTAAGAAGTATCCTTGAGATCATATCTTAAGGTATGTAATAGCCAATCTACAAAACACTTATTATCATCCTCATATCATTCCAAATGGTTAGGCTATCAAATACATTTAACACGATGAACACAATGGCACTCGCACTAAGCTTGACACGGTTCACCAAGATTCTATCTGAAATCTTAACATTTATAATTTTATCAAATCCAATATTCCAACTACAAGAAGCTTATTCGAGTCCATAGATGAAGTTCCTTTAGATTGCACATCTTGCCTTCCTCAACTATGAAGCATGGGGTTACTTCATATGAATATCCTCAGAGAGGTATTCATAGAGGAATACAATCTTGACCCACATCTTGCCGATGTCATAGTCTAGTAGTGTAGCTATAGTTAGAAATATTCTGATGGGTTTAAGTATGGTCATTGAAGAGCATGTCTCATCACAAGCGATGTGCTCTCTTTGTGTGTATCTTGTGGATACGAGCCGTGCTTTGAAGGTATCTATCTTCTCATCAGATTCCCTCTTTCTCTTGAAGATCCATTTACACCTTAATGGGGCATACCCATATAGGAGGATCCTCGAGGGTCCATATATAATACTTGTATATGAAGTCTACTTTAGACTTTACTGATAACATCCATCATTCCATGCCATGATCCTCAGAAACGTCATCATATGAAGTCTGATCAATGTCATAAGTCTCTGACACATGGAATCCATCTTCAAACTCATTTGAAGATGTATGAGTGCTTCATCTTTATTTGTCTTTTTAGTTTCCAGTTTCAGGAGCCTCATTATCTTCTCAATATTAAATGAGTTCCTTCACTTCATTTTTATCTTAATTCTCAAGAGAGTCATCATCTAAGAAACATATCCTTAGAGATGAAATTTTTAAGAATCTCAAGGTCATGAAGTAGGTATCTAATACCATTCTTTATTTTCCTAATGAAGCAACACTCTCTGATGCTAGATTCTAGCTTACTTGCATCCATGACAATGTTATGGACCAAGCAACCCTAAATCTGCAAGTGTCCAACACTAGGCTAGGTTCAAAACCAAAGCTTATGAGGATTTTCAGGTTTAGATTTATATGGAATCTTTTTAAGGTTATACTTTGTAGTCTCTACTACATATATACAAAGAAACTAAGAGGTAATTATGCTAATATTCATCATTGATCAAGTCATGCCACACATGATCCAATTGTAACTCCCTGCAACTCTATTGAGTTTAGGTGTATTAGGAGGAGTGAGATAGGAATGATATTCATATCTCCATAATGTATTCCTTGAGTTCATCTAACATGTACATGCTACATAGGTTAGACCAAATTCATTTTCATCTTCCTTCCAACTTTGGTTCTAAACCAAAACTCTGAAATCTTTGAACATTTCAAAGCTTTCTATGGTTAAGGAAAGAACTCTCATATCACAAATAATCATCAAATGATATCACATATCATCAATGTTTATAATGATACAGATGATCCATGTACATCAATATGTATGAGATATTGAATACCTTGGAATCTAACACTATTCCTGAAAAAGGGTATATTGGACATTTTTTACTTTGAATACAATATTCACAAATATGTAAGATTTTGGATCTTCAGACAATCTAAAGTTCAATAGCTTACTTTTCTATTGATCTCAATAATAGACATGTGTCCATGTCTTGATGCCATATCATTGTCATATGATCAATATTCTCCTATTGATCTTTTAAGGTTTAATTTCAGTATTAGAAATGTTAATTAACCATTCAAAAATTTTCTAATTTGGTAGAGTCCAACAAATGCCAGATTACTATCTGAATTACATCCACCATAACTCTTTATGATAGATCTATTCTAGAATTCATGTTTATTTCGAACATTTAGAAATAAACTATGAGTGTGATTGTAATATGCTGGTCATAGAGACATTCACTACGACTAAGGGCTCTCCCACTGAAATTATGAAGTCTATCTATCCAATAGAGATTGGTGCAATAATTTCATAAATATCCATGTGGATCACTATTTAACCTTAAGATTAAAATTTTCCAGTCTTCTAAAAAACATATGCAACCTATTGCAAGTGTTACTAGAAGAATGTGATATAATAAGAGACTTTGATCTTATCCAATAAGCAAGTCAAATTCAATGATGTTATGTATATATAGATTTTTCTAATGCAATATTTGAGTCCTTCTCTAAGGATCCTAAATAGTTTGGATAGTCAATGTATCATTACATCAGCTTATTTCAGTATTAACATCACCTAACTCTTTGGATGTCATATGTATGGAAACCATACAAATAATGTCAACTCTTTGACTTTCCTTCTAACATGGGTCCGACCCATGCTTCCACTACGTTCCCTTCGTCTATAAACAACCATAGATTAAGACAAAGGATCTCCTATGCTGAATTCAAAGGATTTCAATATAAGAGTGTTTTGACATTTATAGATGCTTCATTCAATTCATACAATATGAATATTAAGAAGCTCAGAGTATATATATATATATAATAGAAAATTTACACTTATCGTAACTACATACATCTTAACTCTTAAGGACATTGGTTCGGGCAGGTACTCAAATATTTTGAGTACATCATCTCTTATCGAGCCACCATTCTGAATGATGCAGTGAACTATACCATTCAAGATTAATTACCGAGAGCACATATGTATGCCAGAACATCTTCTTAGATTTTATGAGGATTATTTGACAATTACGATCATCATCAACATGTCACTTTCAAAGTACATTTGATGAGAGATCGTGACTATATAGGCACACAAACCCAAGGTTGTTGTCCAATTGTCTATTTAATTGACATTCCTAATTATTACGAGCAAACTTGCATATTGCAACCACATACATTATGTGTCCAACTGCAATTACAATATCTTGGTCATGGATCCAATCGATGATATTTATAGTTTACTATTGAGTAAAGTATTGAGTGGGTTTAATGAGGATTATCTGAAATAAGATAATTTGCATCATTATATATATATTACTTTGATTTAGGAATATGTATATCAAAGTTGTCTTGCCTTGTCAACATTGAAAGCTCATTCCCTTATTCACTTTCAATATAAGAGATATTCTTACCATTATATCTCTAGCTAGATCTGGGATCTCCTTTGTTATATTTATTATATCCCAATAATATGAGAACCTGCAACTCAGATAAAAAGAAGCGGGAACTCATTCTGCCTTGCAAGTCCATCTTGCATTCCTAATTCGGTCTTTAACACCTAGGCCCACCCCTCCTAAGGTGATGTTTATCCGTTGTTAATTGAACCGACTGTCAACAGGAATAGAACTCTCTATGCTCAATACAATATCGCCCCAATAATATGAGGACCCGATATTGGGGTCGCTACGCATACGACCTTATTCTTGGGACAAGCAAAGAGCCCATACTGATGAGCTTGTATGTAGGAAATGCCACTTCGGACAGGTGTCTCCTACCTACAATCCCAGACGACGGAATCCTTCGCCTAGATGGGAGACCATGGATGTCACTTATGTGATCCTCCATATGAAGTTCAAATTAATTATTATGAATCATATTCACATAATTAATTCTTCCAAGGGAAATACTACTCTATTCATAATAGAGAGTTTAATTTTAATTCGATCTAATTTATTTAATCATATTAAATCAGTTATCAATCTAATCAATCAACGAGCAAACAATTTTTAATTGTTACTTGAAAGATGGTATAATCTCAAAATAGTTATTATTCAAATTTTAATAATTTGAAAAATACATAATGATCGCTTCAAGCATTATCCTTTCCTAACTCGCTGTCATGTCCAGTACTGACGGGAGTGGGACAGACCAGTCACGGAGCAGCCTGCTACCCCAACGCTCCCTGACTAGACACCTTATCCGCCTTAGGTATGGATAATACAAACTGTTCATTTTTTATTTGAGATGATAAACGATATTTCAACCAAAGTTTACCATATAATAGTTACCAAAATATGTTTGATTAATATTATAAGGAGATTTTCAAACAAATCCCCATCCTATTCAAGCAACTATGTTTGTTGTAAGGTTCATGTAACCAATTGTGATCCATATCATATCTAATCACATTTGTTTAAGGTAATTTCATTCATGGAAATAATCATCATCTTTAAATAATTCACAAATGTTCATCATTAATTATTTCAGGAAATTAATCATTAATTTCCATTAATATAATTGAATGACAATCATTTGGTTCAGGATCACGTATGTAATTTCCAACAGTGACCCATACTTACTAAAACCAGCATATCTCAAAAATCCAAATTAAGCAAAATAAGTTTCTAAAGTTTTCTAATTTATTCATAATAGAATCCAAGTGATATCCACACATTTTTAGGCATTTTAAAACCGTAATTAACTCTTTAATTACGTCAAGATTTGACATCCCCGAAATAGTGGATACATGTTCAGTTAAATGATCATAACTTGAGCAATAGGATTCAAAATCACACAAACTCAAATACCACGGTTTCCTTATTTAATGGAGAACATTATATAAGTGATAATTTTGCATTAAACTTGTTTAGATAGGGTAACGAAATCACACAAAACGGGGTTGCGTGAACAAAATGCGAC
Organism: Ottelia alismoides; assembly: GCA_037367405.1. Classification (NCBI taxonomy): domain Eukaryota; kingdom Viridiplantae; phylum Streptophyta; class Magnoliopsida; order Alismatales; family Hydrocharitaceae; genus Ottelia; species Ottelia alismoides. Next base: position 186,599 of record JAZKJV010006915.1, on the reverse strand, counting down.
AAACATCGCACAACCGAGAATGCCCAAGTCATCTTAGGTTTATGGATTATATCAAAAAACACCTACCTATGGCTCTGATACCACTTGAAGGATTTGGGAAGATCCTTTAGTGCATCATGGAAGCATGAGGATTGCATCGTATGCGATCGGGAGGAACTAGTTGCTTGAGGCAACCGAGTTTAAAAAAATAAACGATGGAACCACATGATCCCATAACACTTCTCAGATCGTTTCACCCCAACATCAAACAAGTATTAGGTTTACCTCTTGAACAGTGGTTGCGATCGATTTTCTAAATGAAGAGATCTCTTGTCTCAAGTCTGATCCGACATAGGAGACGTTTGCGAGCGCGTTGATGAAATGCATGCTCCACGTAATCCTTATTGATGATACATGTAGTGAATATCCTGATCTAGTCACATGAGATCCAACATCTTCTTCACGAGTGAGGCATATCGAAGGAGATGGAGATCCACAAGCAAATGATCCGACAACACAACGACGATGCTGCAACGATGGTGACTCTCTCAAGGGCTTCGTGGTGGACCGCCACAATGAGAGAGAGAGAGACTTGGCATGTAGAGAGAGATGGAGAGAGTTTAATTTCTCTTGGAGTTATGTGTGCTCTTCAAAGGCAAGGGCCACCCTTTTTTTATACTAGTTGGATGCACACGGATATCAATCTATGTGCTCTCTTAATCTACAGTGTAGATTAAAAGGTTTTTAATCAATGGCCATGATTTGTTGCTCCAAAAAGACAACAACAGTTAGTTTAAAACAAATTAACTTTATCCTTTTTCAAGATAATAATTAATTCATTTTGAAGATAATTAATATGCATGGATAATGTAGAAGACGATATCTCTTTACTATAAATAGGGTCGCCATCCCCCTTGAACAAGTCAAGGTTGATGGCCACCATTAAAGAGATAATGTCTTAATTTATCAATATATGTATTACCTAATATGCAATAACAAGTATTGCATCAAAATTCACAAAAAATTAATTTCCAAAATAATCTTGTGAGAATGTCAATCATGCCATTGACTAATATGAATCATATTCATACATCCAACATAATATGTAACTTAGATTTACGAATAATTGTTCATTGTGAATCCCATTCGTAAAAACTTATAATTTGTAATTATGATTACAATTAATCTCTCCATTATATTGTAAATCCTATTTATAATATCCATGATTATTATAGATAGTGATATCTATATTAATCATATCCTTGATAATTAAATTATATTTAATCACCTTGGATATCAATTCTCATGTGCCCAAATAAAATGAATCACATTCACATTATTCAAATCTTTGATAAATAAATCACATTTAAGCATACTAGATGACTCTCCTTAAATGGCCAAATATGAATCAAATTCATATTATTCATGATAACTAAATCACATTTAATTATCAATATCTCAATGCTTAGATACATAATATCAAAAATGGAATTATTCTTAAACCCTTTCAAGAACAATGTGCTTTCTCCACATATACTTGGAGATAAGGACAGGGCGATTGTATTGTTCCACGTATAGTGACTTGGATATTGAGATCACTTTTCAAATCTAGATCTTGCGGACCTCTCATAGATGCTTGATTAAATCAAGACCGTGAATCTTATCTTCACATTGCATATGAATCACATTCATATCAATGTCCAACATTTGGACTAAGATCAGATCACTTCTCTACTGAGCGGAGTCACTAAAATCAAGACCCCTTTCATCACTCCCTAGGAATGGAAGAGTCATGGTTATACAATTGTTTATGATCACATCACCCTCAGGTATTTCTAATATCGTACATCTTGCATACTGGAAGACCAGATTAAACCTGATGTTTAGATCTATTTAGATTGTCTTCTTCAGGTTTTTATCATTATGGTGTTTCATTTGATCACTGGGAGTCGGTATTGATCATATACTTTCCAAAAGCAAATATCATGCCTCGGTATTGATTGTATACATTCCAAAAGCATATATCATACCTCGGTATTGATCATATACTTTCAAAAAGTACATATCAATCCTACAAATTCAATCAAGCTTCTAAAGCGAGATGACCGAACACAAAATTTGATCCTTCTCAATGTCTCATGAGTGAGCTCATGTCTTCTGGTTCAGTAAATGAACCTGTATGATCCCTTTGACAGATCGTATTACTCATGTGCTCTTATATGCACACCAGCATGCTAGTGAATAGACCTTGATTAGGTCATCAACATATTGGTCTGCGAAATGTACATACTCAGACATATAGTAACACATCTGTCTTTGGTTAGAGGACACCTATATCGTGACAGCATACGACATAGGTCTTTGGTTATCTCTATCTCGTTAAGTCAACTCTTTGACCTAACATATCCAACACCCCTGAATCTCTATTCCTATGAAGAGGACCTGCATTAAAAGGTCGGTTAGATATTAGCCTCTAGGAAACGGATTGCCACCTCCTTCTCTGGCTGGAGATCCTCTTTTGATAATCATTTGACGGTGCTTGATGAGTCCTCAATCTAACTCTTTAGATATTCATCCAAGCACTAGCCTTTATTATTCAACAATTGAATCAACAATTGTATGAACATTAAGATGGCCATTGTAAATAACCCTAATTGTACTACGAAACCTATTATGAAAATTAGTTATTCTTCATTTCAGACAAAGGAATGATATTTGCAATAACATTTATTGCATAATGGCTCATTGTGTGCTCGCATATCCAACATTGGCTAGGTGTCTCCCTTTATTTTCTTTTTGCGTTTTTATATTTTGCTCATTTTTTATGTTTTTAGTGACTACGATCTCTCATGGGTGGCCTCTTGTAACTCCATCACATTAGAAGATGAAGCAACAATGTGGCTCTTATTCTATTTGGTGAGGGTCTCTACCCTCTTATTCATTTTCTCCCCTAACCGAGTTACGTAGTCAAGAGTAAGTTCCAAGGGTCAATAGTGTAGCATCGCTTAGGGGTAATGGTGGGAAATGTGGTGATGCGGGTGGGTGGTCAAAATCAAATGGCTGATATTGTGGGTGAGTGGGTTTTCCTAATGGATATGGGAAGTAAACATGTGTAAGCTACCCATGGGACCATTCAAGAGGAGGATCCATCGCGAAAGGAAGTATTATTGGCAAATATGTTTAAAAAGAAAATTCTAGATAATAATCCTCTTAACAAAATGGAGGTGCACCGATTGGAGTGGAATGAGAGATATCTGCAAGATTTGCATAAAAGTTGCTCCAGTCGGCCATCTCAATTTTCATAAGGCAGTGATAAGGGAGATCACAATGATTAAGTCAAAATATGAACAGAAAAAGGAGCAAAAGCGTGAAGTGTACAAACACACACAAATCAAAAGCCTCTCAATTCACAAACTAAACAATTTTAAGACCGTGAATGTTCGTTCTTTTATCTTTTATGTTTTAGTGTTAGGTGAGAAAGAAATTATTTACATGCTCACAGTGCATCCTCCTAGAGTGCTCATGTTCAATTCAGCATAACACACCTCCTAAAACTCCAGACCACTTCATCTAAGGTCAGAGGCAAGTGCTTTCAGCAGTAACATGACTCATGAGTCAACCCTAATGCTTAAGGCATAATCCAAGGTTAGGGTCTCTATTCCTTATATTTGTGTGCCTCACTCGATTAGGAGTGTACCTACAATAATGAAAGGTTACTCTCCCCAAAACAACAAGATTTTTCGTTATGTTTAGCTTTAGGGTCAAGTTCAGTTAGTAGACCTAGTTTTATTGGTTATCACTTTTTTGTCTTTTTATAAAAGAAAACATCTAACAATTTTTCTGATTCCATTTATTACCTAAGTCCAAGAAATAGGGGAAGGAATTTGGAAAAGCTGATACACGAGAATAAATGAATGTCAATGCTAGAGAGAGGGATGCATAGCTGACTCCAGTAGTCTACATGCAAGATAATCCACACAAAAAAATAAATCTACCCTATATGAGTGCAAGAGAAATCCATCCTAGCAGGAACTTCTACTTGGGAAATATAGGTACAAGTAATTATTAAGTGTTTGGACAAACGTCTACCTGGATCAACTAAATAAAATCTTAGAAATAGGCGCCTCAAGCACAAAAAACAAAGAAATAGCAAGCGAAAAACACAAAACACGGGAAACATAATTAAATAAAGAGAAAAATAGAGAAAATGAAAGGTAGAAGGTAGAGAAAACATAAAGAAAACCAGACAGACCCTCAAGTGAAAAAACACTTGGTAAAATAGGCATACAAGTGTATGAATGTCCACATGTTCAACATGTACTATTACAACAAATAGTCTCTCTCTCACAATAATGAAAAATAAATACTGCACTAATGTTATGCTACTCTTTTCTCTCTTCTTGTCTTTTTCTGTCTCTATCTCATTGGCTCGTGAAGAAAGAGTCGATCTCCATGCAACTCAGGTGCACCGACTCTTCTAAGAAAGCTGCCCTTTCTCCACGGCCCCTTGTAAAGAATTCAACTAAAGAGATTGGTCAGATTAAATAAGAAATTATTTTCAAAAGAGATAAAACAAAAAAATTAAATAATAATGCAATGTATACTGTATCCTAAGTGTTGCTCCCCAACTACAATGCCATTTTGATTAGTAAGATCAATGAGGATACATAGCATCTTGTCTTGGAGGAGCTTGCAGTGTCCGACAAGTCGGATCCGATATATCAGCCCTCTCTCGTCTCTCGGCACCCAATAAATTCGAATAAGTCAACCATCATCCCACGATATATGAAATCAAACCTAAGTGTGTCGGGTGAAATTTATTATGCCCTACGAAGTATGTGTATAGTTAGCGAATGTAGGGGTCGAACAACTGAGAGCAAACTGAGGATATGTATAATTATTATTAATTAATGACAACTAGTACTATTTTTGGTTTTTTGTGTTTTTTTAATTATATTTAATTTTTTGGATCTTTAAATGTTTTATATTTTCTATATTTTTAAATTTTTAAATTTTATTTTCTTTTTCATTTTTCATAATTTTAATTTCATTATTATTTTTTATAATAATATATATATATATGATAATAATGATATTACTAAAAAGAATATATAATGTATATATTAAAAAAATTATATAATGGAACTATCCCTTTTTTAAAGTTTTAAATTTAAAAATACTCAAACTTTTCCAAACAAAAAATGTTTCTGTTTTAATCTCTATTTTTGAAATTTTGTTAAAAAAATTCCTTATTTGTATGTATTTTCAGTGTAAAAAATGTACAAAATAGTGAAAAACTAAATAGGAGGATTTATTTTGGGATTTTAAAAATAGAGAATAGGTTCACTAATTCCCTAAATCATTTTTAATATATACTATACAATATAAATAAAATATAGAACATAAAATGACATTTTTATTTTTAATTAATTTTACGGATTTTATGGTCTATTAGGTTTTTGCACTTTTTATGGTTTTGGTTTTATAATTTTAGTGATTTTTTGGCCTACATGTATATTATGTTATAATATATTACTCTATTTTTTGGAATTTGTAAACATATTTTAATTTTTATTTTATTTTAATATATATACATGGAAAAAAACTTTTTTTTTAAATTTTATAAAGAAGAAAATTCACTTAACACTCCTAGAAGAAAATTACATTGAACAAATATAGCTAGAATGCACCTTAAATATTTTTCATTTTGGTTTAAGAGATATTATACTTCTTTTAATAATAAATATACACAAAAAAAAACAAACTTGCTTGGACATATTTGTAATAATAATAAAGTTTAAATACATTTATAACACCCTAAATAATGTCCAAGGGCATCATAATAATTTAACAAAATAAATCTACAATTAATAAACACCTGACAAGGACATAAATGCAAATAAAAGAAAATACAAGGTCATGTGTGTAATTATTTCAGAAACTTAACTCAATATATACAAATTATAGGACTTAATACAGATACCTAAACCCAGAGGGGCTTTAGTGCAGAAAAGCCAAGACCTCACGTGCACGGGCACATGAGGTAACCTAGCAAGGGACCTCAATGCAAATATAAAGAAGTTCAAGGGGTCCCTTATAAATGTAACAGAAATATTAAGATTAATTGAATATATACATGACCACTTAAAATTTGCAAAAACTATGGAGGGGGCCTACACAAATTACCCACAAAATGTGTCCAACAACAAGTACAATATATTGATCATGGATTCGATCCAACTTAATTTACTGGTTGTTATTGTGTATAGTTCCGATTGGGTTTAATCAAGATTAACTGAAATAAGTAATTTGCATAAATATATAAATATATTAATTTGATTTAGGAATTTATATTATATCAAAGTTGTCTTGCCTTGTCAACACTGAAAGTTCATTCCCTTATTCACTTTCTATATAAGAGATATACTTACCATTATATCTCAAGCAAGATCTGAGATCTCCTTTCTTATCTTTGTTGCATCCCAATAATATGAGAATTTGTAACTTAGATAAAAAGAAGCAGGAACTCATTCTGCCTTGCAAGTCACACTTGCATTCCCAAATCGCTCTTTAACACACGGGCCAACCACCCCTTCGGCAATGTTGACCCATCGTTAATTTAACAAACTATCAAAAGAAATAGGACTCGCTATGTGCAATCTAATATCGCCCCAATAAGATGAGGACTTGATATTTGGGTCATTATGCATACAGCCTCTCTTTCGAAAAGTAAAGAGCCCGATCCAGATGAACTTGTATGCAGGAGCTGTCACTTCGGACTTGCATCTCTTACATACAATCCATAGTGAGGAACCCTTTGCCTTGACAGGAGACCATGGATTTCACTTATGTGATCCTCGATATCATGTTCAAATTCTAATTAATTATTATAAATCATATTCACATAATTAATTCTTCCAAATGAATAACATCTCTATTCATAATAGAGTGTTTATTGGATCTAATTCATTTAATCATATTAAATCAATTATCAATCCAATGAATGAACCAATAAATAATTTTAATTGTTACTTGAAGGAGGGTATAATCTCAAAATACCTATTATTCAAATTTTAATAATTAGAAAAATACATCATGATCGCATCAAGCATTAGCATTTCCTTACCTGCTGTCATGGCCAGTATCGTGGGGAGTGCGACAGACTACTCACGGAGCAACCTGCTACTCCAACGCTTCCCAACTAGACACCATATCTGCCTCAGGTCAGGATAATACGATTTGATCATTTTGTAATTGAGATGATAATCATTATTTTAACCGAAGTTATACCATATAATATTTATCAGAACCATTTTGATTAATATTATAAGGAGATTTGCTAAAGAAATCTCCAATCCTATTCAAGTTCCTATGTTTGTCGGGATTGATGTAACCAATTGTGATCTAGATCTTATATAATCAATTTTGGTTAAGTAAATACTATTTAAATAAATAATCATCATAAATATTTCACAAATATTCATCGATATTTATTTCAGGAATTTTGTCATTAATTTCCATTAATTGATCAAAAGATAATCACAAGGTTGTTGATTGGGAAAGTAATTTTCAGCAATGACCCCTACTTACTAAAATTAGCATACCCCAATCATTTTAAATCCAAATCATGCAAATAAAGTTTCAAAAGTTTGCTAATTTTATTCATAATAGACTCCAAGTAATATTCATGCATTTCTAGTCGTTTTAAAACCGTAATTAACTTTTTAATTTTGTCAAGATTCACCATCCCCGAAACAGTGGATACATGTTCAGTAAAAAGATCATAACTTTGAGCAATCAGATTCCAAATCATGCAAACTCAAGTCCAACGGTTTCGTTATTAATGAGGAAAATAATACAATAGATAAGCTCATATTCTAAGGCACTTAAACAGGTTGAAAATACACTATTCTAAGTTGCATGAATAAAATGTGATAAACTATCACACTACCAAAAATGTCCAAGTCATCTTAGGTTTATGGATCATATCCAAAATCTCTAATCTCGCTCTGATTCCACTTGAAGGATATGGAAAAATCCTTAAGCTTATCACAGAATCGTGAAGATCACATCGTATGCGACCGGGAGCGACCAATCGCACTAGTCACTCATTGAAGCGGAATTTAAAAAAAATGTAAATAATGAAACCACATGATCCAATAGCACTTCTCAGAACATTTCATCAAAACCACATGTAGGTAGTAAGGTTACCTCTTGGAGAGTGGTTGTGATTGAGTCTCTAAAGGAAGAGACCTCCAATCTCAAGTTTGATCCGACGGAGGAGACGCTTGCGAGCATGTTGATGAAACACGTGCTCCTCGCAATCCATGTTGATGATCCAAGAAGCGAATCTCTTGATCTCATCACATGAGATCCGACGTCATCTTCATGAGCAGGATGCTTCGAAATAGATGGAGATCCATGAGCAGTCGATCCGGCAGCATTACTGCGATGTGACGATGACTGTGATCTCTCTCTAGGGCATCAAGGTGGACAAGCACAAGAGAGAGAAGAAGAGAGGCTTGGCATGTAGAGAGAGAGGGAGAGAGCATATTTCAATTATCTAATGAAGAGCTAGGGTTGCCTCTTATTATATAATATTTTGGGAGTCCATGGATCTTAATCCATGGATAATACAAATCCAATAGTTCACATTGATTTGTGTTTCTTTTAATGGCCATGATTTTGTTGTAAAAACATAACAACATGGGGACAACCACCAATTCCTAATAGGAATTGGTGGCCGTTCACCCTCCTCATTAGGAAGGTGGATCGCCACCATTACGACATGATTATCTCCAATAATTTTGCAACAACTTTTGTTGCAAATTATTTCACAAAAATAAATCTTTTAATTTTGTGAACATTGCAATCATGCCATTGGAAATTTGTGAATCACATTCACAATCCAAAATAAAATGTAATTACATTTTCAATTAATAGTTCAATGTGAATCCAATTCACATTAACATTTAAATCGTAAATGTTATTTACAAATTGCTCTCTTATATGTTATAAATCACATGTATTATATATATGATTAATATGGATAATTTTATCGACATTATTCATATCCATGATAACTAAATCACATTTAATTGCCTTGGATCTCTATTCTCATGTGCCCAAATAATATGAATCACATTAAGGCTATTCATATTTTTGATAATTAAATCACATTTAATTATTTTAGATAACTCTCTTTATATGTCCAAATAATATGAATCAAATTAATATTCTTCATGATAATTAAATAAAATTTAATTATCCATTTCTCAATGCTCATATACATAATCAACAATGAAATTATCCTTGAACTCTTTCAAGGATAATACACTTTCTCTTCAGATACTAGGAGATAAGGACATGATGATTGTACGTTCCTTGTACAGTGACTTGGATATTGAGATCATCTCAATTCCAGATCTTGGACCTACCATAGATGTTTCATTAAATGAGAACCGTTAATCTAATCTTTTCATTACATCTGAATCACATTCATATCACTTTCCAACAATTGGACTAAGATCGTATTACTTCTCTATTAAGAGCAGTTACTAAAATCCAAACTCGTTTCATCATTCCCTAGGAATGGAAGTGTCATGGTTATACAAACGTTTAAGATCACATCACCCTCAGGTATTCTTAATATGGGTACATATTGCATATAGGAAGACCTAGAATAAACCCAATGTTTTAGATCTATTTTGATTGTCTCCTTCAAGGTTTTATCATTAAGTTTCTCATTTGATCATTGGGAGTTGGAATCGATCATATAATTTCCAAAAGCACATATCATACCCATATATTGATCATATAATTTCCAAAAACATATATCAAACCTACAAATTCACTCAAGATTATAAAGCAAGATGATCGTGCATGGAATTTCATTCCCAATATATAATGAGCGATCTCATGTCCTCCGGTTCAGTTAATGAACCTGTATGATCCCTTTGAGATATGGTATTACTCATATGCCCTTATATGCACACCAATGGATATGTGTATAGACCTTGATTAGGCCATCAACCTATCAGTCTACAAAATGTACATACTCATACATATAGTAACACATATGTCATTGGTCAGAGGATGCGTGCCTATATCGTGACAACGTACGCCAAAGGCTTTTAGTTATCTCATCTCATTAACTCAGCTCTTTGACCTAGCTAATCTAAAACCTCCGAATCTCTATTCTTATGTAGAGGACCTGCATCAAGAAGTCGATTGGATATCAACCAATAGAGAAAGGATTGCCATCTCCTACTCAGTATGGAGATCATCTCTTAAAAATCATTTGACGGTGCTTAATGAGTCCTTGATCTAACTCTTTAGATATTTATCCAAGCACCAGCCTCTATGATTCAACATTAGAATCAACAGTTGTATGATCATTATGATGGCCATGGTACATAGCCCTAATTGTATTAAGGGGCCTATTTTGCAATTTAGGTGTTCTTCATATCAAACCAGGGAATGATATTTGTAATAACATTTATTGCATAATGGCTCGCCGTGGGCTCGCATGTCCAATATGAATGTCTTGACAAGAAAGACCAATTTCCCTTGTCATTCATTGATAAGATTGTGGAGGGACTAGTGACAGATCCAAATTTTATCCTTTTAATTATGTCGTTTTCAATGCATTGTAGTCGGATAAATTCATATCAATCAAAAACCGTAAATTAATGAATTAATCAATTAAAGTGAGTAGTTCGATTTTTATTTTATACTTGATCAAGCCCAAGGTCGAACTCAAGGAGACAACTTTCTCATTAGATTTATTAAAAGTCGATCTGGAGATTATATTTTCAAAGAGGTATACTAAATGCAAAAAATGATTGATATGCAATTCTAGCGATGTTCGGGGACTAAAATGTAGATTACACTCAAATAGTGTCAAAAAATTTTCAAACTTGGCCAGAATGTCAAATGCTATGAAATTTGACGATTGTAATTTTTTGGAATATTTCGATGAAAAATGAATTAACTATGAATAAAATATGCAGACTAGGTCATTTTCGCAAAGTTAATTTTAATAAATAACAAAAGAATTTATCCTAGATTAGTCTACATGAGACGAATTCAGGAAAATTACAAGATCCTAAAAATAATTGATCTGTGACCTATTAAAAATTAATCAAATGTATAACCAAACATATTATTGACACCTCGATATGCGTGCAAATAAGATGATTTTTGGGCACAAAATACAACTACTCAAACTCTACCTACTGTGACTTTTTTGCAATTTTTAGAATAAGGATTAACATAATACTGAATTAATAACAAGCAGTGGGCAAAATGTTCAATTTTCCACAAAAATAGTTATATTAAATAATATATAGCTCACAAAAATCAAAAAAGCATTCATAATGATAGAGTAAAAAGTGTTCTACAAATTTTTAGAATAAATAACTGATGCTAAATGAATGTTCAAATTAACATGCAAACTCAAGGGACTATATGCAATTTACAGAAATTAAAAAAAATAAAAACGTGAAAAGGACCAAAGTGCAATTACCAAACCATCCAGGGAACTTTATGCAAGTTTCCTAGGATGGCACGTGTGCCTCACGTACCTCTTGGAAGTAGGAGCTCTTTTGTGATTTTCTGGATCTACTGGGGGTATAATGCAATTTCACCGAGGCCATGTGCGATCACGTTCCAAGGGTTTTTGTAGGACTTAATGATGGATTGTAAAATGGCAAGGGTTTTTGTGCAAAAGCTACCCCTCCCTCATGTATTGTGCACGTACAAGGGGATAAGGAGGCTCACGAGCCGAGGAGCGTTCGGGCTAAGGTGCTGAACGAGGGCGGTGGCCGGCCATGCTGGTGTTGGGCAGTGGCTAGTGGCGCACGAAGCTCCTCCGCGTGGTGGCTGCTCGAGGTGAAGCGTGGAGGGGGCAGCCGGGCCTAGAGGTGATTTCTTCATAATCACACGCGGTGATGAGGATGCGGGACCTGAGAAGTGATGTGGGCCGCTGGTGAACAGAGCACAGGAGGAGGAGGTCGCACCTCGCTAGAGCGCGGAGGAAGAAGGGATGGACACTCCTCTACTGTTGCCGGCTCGAAGAGCGGATGGAGGACATCTGCTTGTGAGGGCAGTGCGGGTCGTGCGTCAAAGGTGAAGGGAGGTGGCTCGCCTCCCTGCAATGACGCACGGTCGTCTGGAGTCGTTGGCAGCTGGAGATGAAGGCATGGGGCGACGGGTCGGTGGCGTGCGATGCTTGCGCGGAGGTGGAGCAAGAGAAAGTTGGCAGAGGCAATGCGCTATGGCAGCAGCGTGGTGGTGCAGACATGAGGTGGATGGTTGACGGTGGTGAAGCGAAGGTGAGGTCGGTCGGCGGAGCAGGTGGTCGTTGACAATAGTAGAGGAAGGCGGTGAAGGAGTGAAATCAAAAAAGGAAGGGAACGGGGATTGATGAAGTGACAACGGAGGAACAGAGTAATGAAAAAACAAGAGAACAAAGGAAATCGAACAAAATAGAGGAAATCAAAAGGAGAGGAAAAAGGTTACCTGAAGGTAGATCGAATGCCTATGATGCTAAGCTCGATGGCGCTCAACGTTCTTCGCTCGACGATGGGCTTGTCGGAGCTAAGAAACTGCACAGAGCATATGCGATAATGGTTAAGCCCATTGGATCTTTCTTGGGAAGAAGATGGGACGTCGCTCAATTATAGAACTCCCTAGTCATCACCTAAGGTTGATAGGAGCTCTCCTCTACCTCACCGTGAAATGTGGATGCCTGGGAACGATGGAGGTGGAAGGGCCTTTATAGGCAGTTGAGATGGGAGGATATCATGGGAAGAAGATATGGAGGGAGTAGACGAGTGCAAGCGGGCGACGCGGGCATGAGGAGGGGAGCAGGAAGTGCGGGTGCAGTCGCTACTACTCGCGTGGGTGGATGCAGTTACAAGTTGACCGACACAGGACAGAGGTGGCGAGAGGGAGGTGCGTGCATCACCACGAAGCGGGAGGAGTCATCAAGGTCAGTCACAGCGGTTGCGCACGTGGGGTTCGACGCATAAGGCGGGGAGCGGGTTCACGCGAGAGGGGGCAGAGACGTGGGCAGAAGGAGGCGCCATGTAGAGCGCACGGGAGCGACCACATGGTGGGTTATTTTAAATTATTTAAGATATTTAAAATAAAATAATAAAATAAATAAATAAGTAAATCAATTAAAAAAAGGGTGATACATGGTGGCTCCAGGAGCGGCCACGTGTCGCTCCCAAAAAAATCATAAATAAAATGTAATTAAAAATAAATAGAAATAATAGGAGGGGTCAAATTAAAAAGTGCTCATCATGAAGGTTGCTCATCTCGACGAGATCTATAACTTTTTAGTGAAGGACAAAAATCAAAAGAAGTCATCTACATAAAAAGTTTTTTTGGGTGGTATCTTATAGGTATAAAATACCATATTTTCATATTCTGCAAATTTATTGTCATTTTTAAATAAGATAAAAATAAAATTAAAATTAAAAAAATATAAAGAGATATTTACAACTTAATCTATTTTTTTATTTTAATAATAGTAAAAAGATAAAAATGGAGTGTAATTTGGTCAATATGTACAATATACAATAGGGGCCCAAAAACCCAAGTTTCACATACAATATCCGATTTTTATTAATTGGACTTGTTTTGAACATCTTTGAATTTATATTACATTAAAATTAAGTAGACCTAAATCAGACATTGTATGAGAGAGATATATACATTTTTAGGTTCATAGTCTTAAACTTGGATTAGGGTTTTATTGGACAATTTTGCAAGTTAGTATTTTTTGATATTTTTCCTTTATTAGTGTTAGTAATATATACACTATAGAGTTTATTTTATTGGATTTAGAGTTAGTATAAAGTAAATACAAATATGGTATTTACAACTGATTTTTACAAGGAATTTCAGACTTCTTATTTATGCAATTTGAATTCTAAAATGCAGATATTATTTACACGTGCATGAAGGCTACTTATGCAACATAAGTGATGAAATGCAACTAATTACTCAGGAACAAAGCTCTATTTTCAACTTTTAGAGTGATGAATCACATACAACCCCCTATACTTAAACCTTGCTCGTCCCCGAGCAACTAAAATGAAATGCAAGAGTGAAATTATTTTGGATTCCATACCATGGTCATGAAAGAAAGGTGAAAGTGGAGCTTGACTCGACCTTTGGATTAATAATGTGGCAAAACCTTATTGGAATCTGTTTTTAAGACTTAACAGCCTTTAAGTTCCACAAGTCTTCTATTCAAGATGCTTCAACAGTCACGTCAAAATAAATCCTCGTACATAAATTCTGATGACTGTGGATCTTACTTGTACTGTGTAAGTGAAATATAGCTCTCCACATCAGAAATGGCAAAGTACCAACCTCTTCTAACAAGATAACTCTAATTCCCAGGTCTAGCAACTCTTTCCTCGAGGAGCGGGGTATTCCCTTCTAAGTTCAAGTGCGACTAACTCAAGAAGAGGGGGTGGAGAGAAGAATGGAAGGTAGCCAGGGTATCTACCTATCCTAGGATGTTTGACCAGTGTAGCCAAGTCATCCAGCTCCATGCTTTGAAGCTCTTCTTATTTTTCTATACTTGTATATACACTCCGACAGGTATTTTACTTTTCAATAAGGCATGTTCACTTTTGGAGATACTGCAATTTTCTATTTCTTCTTTTTTTATGACATATGTACAAGGTAAAGCATGTACATATGGAGTTTTTCTTCTTGAGCCATTAGACTATCCCTCTTTTGAAGCTTTATTGCAACCCACAACATCCCGACCTTAAACGTCAACACCACTAGACTAGGTTGAGATGCACTACCCTCCCTAGAGGAGGATGGATGTTTCCACCTGCATGCTACTCCAAGCCAAAGGAGTCTACCTCCTCACCACCTCATCAATGAAGAGCTAAGTGCATGGTGCTTGTCAAAGTTAGGTCACTGTCTAAAAGAATCGTGCGTATGTATGAAATATTCTACTTTGACCAATCAAGATGACAAGTGAACATAGACTTGCAGACTCATAGAACTAAGTCGCTTAACCTGAAAAATCTTAACTCCAGTTCTTATAAGGTTCCTTTGAAATTGGGTAGATTAAGGTCAAATCAAATCCATCCTCGACTTCTATTCATAACTTGGTCCAGAACCCACTAACTTTTCATTTTGCATATGCTAGATATACAAGTGAGATGCGGATGACATGCAATAGAGATGAATGAAGTGCAAGAAAAATATTTTTGAATGCAAAGATGATATGCAACAGTAACCAAGAAGCCTATATTTTTGTTTTTTTAGTATACCTCCTATTTTACAACAATTTTTACAAGAGTATTTTTTTTACAAATATTTTACAACTTTTTACACAAGTAATGTACAGATTATAGAATATACTATACATGAATTTTACATAAGTTTTTTTTTAATTTTCCCACCACATAATTATTGCATAATATATACAAAAATACAGGAAAATACGATCTATGAGTAAAGTATATATGTAATATATACACACACCCCTATACTTAGTGTGTGCTATCTCCTCAAAGTACGAGAAGCGAAAAAAAGACATAGCTCGTGCTAAGAGTAGGGGAGCTAAGATAACAAAAACTTATAGAAGTTGTCCCGCTCCACCTATACTTAGGCTCGGGCAGCCAAAGTGTAGAAGAAGATCAAAAAATAGAGCAGGCGAGGTTAAGAGGGAAAATGGATGAGTATATATACATGATGGGCATCTGTCGCCCCTATACTTTGGCTCTAGTTTGCCTACTGTCATCATCAGGGTTTGATCACTAAGTTTCTCAATCTTGGTCTTTGGGATTTGGTATATATCATATGCTTTCACAAAGAATATATCTTACCTTCAAATTCATGTCATGCTTCCAAAGCATGATGACCATGAATGGAATTTGATCAGTCCCAATACCTCACGAGTGAGCTCATGTCTCCCGATTCACAAGTGAGCCTGTATGATCCCTTTGAGAGATCGTATTACTCATATGTCCTTACATGCACACCATCTTGTCGGTGTACAGACCTTGGTTAGGTCATCAACCTATTGGTCTGCCAAATGTACACACTCAGACATATAGTAACACATCTGTCTCTGGTCAGAGGATGTGTGCCTATGCTGTGACAATATTCAACATAGGTCTTTGGTTATCTCGATATCGTTAAGTCAACCTGATGACTCAACTAATCTGATACCTCAGAATCACTATTCCCATGTAGAGGACCTGCATCATGAGGTCGATCAGATATCAGCCTAATGAGAAAGTATTGCCATGTCCTACTCATGCTGGAGATCATCACTTGACAATCATTTGATGACGCTTGATGAGTTCGCTATCTAACTCCTTAGATATTCATTCAAGCATCAGCCTCTATGATTCAATCAATGAATCAACAACTGTATGATTATCAAGTTGGCCATGGTACATAACCCTTATTGTACAGAGGGACCTTATAGTGCATTCATTCAATCAATCTCAGTAAGGGAGTGAAACAAAATCAATAATTTTTATTGATATATCATTTATTACAATAACATTTATAGTAGGAATGGTTCTCCTCGGGCTCACATTGCTAACAATCTCCCACTAGCCCTCAGAACCATTCAGGAACAATCCTTTAACCCGTACTCATTACATGGTGATTGAAAACCTTCTGTGTCAAAGGTTTGGTAAGAGGATCAGCAACGTTGTCGGCAGAGGCCACCTTGGTGATGATGATATCACCACGCTTTTGAATCTCCCGAATGATGTGGTATTTCCTTTCCATGTGCTTGCTCTTTTGATGCCATCTGGGTTCCTTCACCTGGGCAATGGCTCCCATGTTATCGCAGAGTAACGGGATGGGAGTATCAGAGGAAACTACGCCAAGCTCCAGGACGAACTTGCGCAACCACACCGCCTCCTTTACAGCATCCAATGTGGCAATATACTCGACTTCTGTTGTTGAATCTGCTGTAGTGTCCTTCTTCTTGCTTCTCCAGCTCAGAACATCACCATTCAATAGGAATACAAACCCTGATGTTGACTTTCGATCATTAATATCCGATTGGAAGTCAGAATCTGTATCTCCCAAGACTTGGAGATCACCATCTCCATAGACCAAGATGTAATTTTATGACCATCTTAGATATTTGAATATGTTCTTTACTGCATTCTAGTGTTGCTCTCCATAGCAGGATAGGTAACGACTTACCACTCCCACTGCATGGCAGATATCTAGCCTTGTACACATCATGGCATACATTAAGCTTCCTACAGTTGATGCATAAGGGCATCCAGCCATGGCTTTCTTTTTCTCAACAGTTTGAGGAGCCATCCCTTTAGACAGGTGGATACCATGTCTTAAGGGTAGGAATCCTTTCTTGGAACTATCCATACGGAATCGTTCAAGAATCTTCTTAATGTATCCATGTTGTGACAATCCCAAGATCCTTTTCTCTCAGTTTCTGAACAACTTCAGACCCAAGATTTAAGAGGCTTCTCCAAGATCTTTCATCTCAAAGGTATGGGATATCTAAATCTTCATACTGGTCATGACTCCTGTACATTCCCAATGATAAGGATATCATCTATGTAAAGCACGATGAACACAATGGCGCTCCCACTAAGCTTCTTGTACACACAAGGTTCATCAGGATTCTGCACAAAATCATAACTCTTTATGGTTTCCTCGAATTTGATGTTCCAGCTACGAGAAGCTTGCTTGAGCCCATAGATGGATTTCTTCAGCATGCATACTTTTCCATCCTCAGTTATGAAGCCCTGGGGTTGCTCCATATAGATATCTCCTCGAGGTATCCATTGAGGAAAGCCGTCTTGACGTCCATCTGCCAGATGTCATAGTAAAGATATGCAGCTATAGCTACCAGTGTCCTGATGGATTTAAGCATAGCCATAGGAGAGAATGTCTCATCGTAGTCGATGCCTTCTCTCTGTGTGTAGCCCTTGGTTACGAGCTGTGCCTTGAAAGTCTCTACTTTCCCATTAGGTCCCCTCTTTCTGTTGAAGATCCATTTACGCCCAATGGGTTTTACCCCTTTAGGTGGATCCTCTAGGGTCCATACACCATTCCTATGCATGCAGTCAATTTTTGACTTCATTTCTAGCATCCATCTATCCATGTCATGATCCGCGAGTGCTTCATCAAATGAAGTAGGATCATTATCAGTCTCACTTGACACATGGAATACATACCTTTCAGGTGGTGCAACCACCCTCGAACTCCTTCGAAGAGGTATGGGTGTTTCATCTTTATTTATCTCTTCAGTTTCTGGTTTAGGAAGCTCAGAATCCTCATGGGATTCAATGAGTTCCTCTACTTCATTTTTGTCTTGACCTTTAAGGAAATCATTCTCCAGATATTTCACATCTCTAGAAACAAAAACCTTTTGGGTCTCAGGGTCATAGAGCTGATATCCAATACCATCTCTAACATACCCGATGAAGTAACACTCACGAGTGCGAGATTCTAGCTTACTTGCATCCACATTTTTCGCATGGACCAAGCAACCCTAAACCCTCAAGTGATTAACACTAGGTTTGGTTCCATACCAGAGCTCATGAGGAGTCTTAGGTACAGATTTGCTAGGAATCTTACTCAGGATATATATTGTAGTCTCTATTGCATAACCCCAGAAACTAAGTGGTAAATGTTCTTTGCTCATCATTGAACGGACCATATCCATGATGGTCTTGTTGCGTCTTTCAGCAACACCATTAAGTTGGGGAGTTCCAAGAGGAGTGAGATTGGAGACAATTCCATTCTCTTTAAGGTATTCCTTGAATTCATCAGAGAGCTACTCGCCACCTCGATCAGATCAAATCCGTTTAATCTTCCTTTCGGCTGGATTCTCAACCAAAGCCTTGAATTCTTTGAACTTTTTAAATGTTTCAGACTTATGACGTAGTAGGAAGATAAACCCGTATCGCAAATGGTCATCAATAAACGTCAAATAGTATCAATATCCATTTCGAGTCATGGTACTGAAGGGACCACATACATCGGTATGTATTAGGACAATAATACCTTCGCATCTTGTAACCTTGTTACAGAAAGGCATCCTAGTCATTTTACCTCAAATACAACGTTCACAGATAGGCAAAGATTGGACTTGTAGAAAATCTAAAGGTCCATCTTTATCAATCTATTGATCCTATCAATAGATAAATGACCAAGCCTTTGATGCCAAATCATATTCGAATGATATTTGTTTTCCCTGGATCTTTAAGGTTTTTATTAGTGGTTGTAACATTCATGACATGCTCATCAATGTACAATTCATAAAGTCCACCAGAAGTCAAAATACCATCCGTAATATATTTATCATAATGATTTATGACTAATTTATTACAAAAAAGGAATGAATATCCACTTCTAACTAACTTAGATACCTATATCAAATACCTTCTGACTTCAGGTACATAAAGACACTCTCTAAGTACTAGGACTCTACCGCTAGATAATGATAGTCGACAAGTCCCGACGGCGACTGCTGCAACACTTGCATCAGATCCCATCTGGATGACTATCTCCCCTTCTTCAAGATTTCTAGTTTCCTGAAACAAATGCACAAATTGTGGTTTTCTTCGACGCTATTAGAGTGGATGCATTAGAAGATGAGCCAACACCTTGACCCTTCTTCTTTCTCTTCTGGGTCGGGCCCTTCCAAGAACCTTGCTTCCGACCGCGCTTCCCTTTGACCTGTGCAACCATTGCACTGCCAGCGAGACCATCTTTCTTCATTACGTCTTCTACAAACTTTAATGTAGCAAGAAGTCCAGCGTTGTTCAATTCCAGCTTGTTCATGTGGAATGCAACTACAAAGTTATTGAAAGACATGGGCAAAGAAAACAGAATGAAATCAGATTGTATGTCTGCATCCATGTTTGCCCCAAGAGTTTCCGGCTTCGACAAGTACCCAAACATTTCGAGTACATGTTCACGGACTGACGTTCCTTCCTGCATCTTGCAGCGAACGAGTTCTTTCATAACATTGTATCGCTGGGTGTGGTTAATGTCACCAAACATATCCTTTAGATTCTGCATTATTTCCTGGCATGTGCTCATCTCGACATGTTGCTTTTGAAGAACATTGGAGAGAGAACCCAAGATATAACATCTAGCCAAGACATGATCTTCATCATACTTGTCATTGTATGCTTCTTCTTCCTTCGTTTTAGGGCTTTCATGCTTGTCTTCTGAGAGCACATAACTTATGCGCTCAGCCGGGAGTACAAGCTCCAAATTACGTATCCAATTCGAGTAATTCGATCCGGTCAACTGGTTGACCTCCAGAAGCCTGCTTAGTGGGTTCATGGACTTCATTTTCTGAAATTGAGAATGCACTATATTAGAACATATAATCATACATTCAATTTATGATATTTGATTAAGGCATTTTAAATCAAATTAGTCTTACTTTGTCAACTATGAAAGTTCATTCCCTCAATCACTTTCAAAGTAAGAGATATACTTACCGCTATATCTCAAGCAAGAACTGGGATCTCCTCTTTATCTTTGTCATATCCCAATAATATCAGAACCTATGACTCCAATAAAAAGAAGCGGGAACACATTCCACCTTGTAAGTCCAACTTGCATTTCCCAATTCGGTCTTTAATACCCAGGCCTATCACCCCTAAGGTGATGTTGACCCGCCATTAATTGAACCAACTGTCATAAGGAATACAACTCGCTATGCGCAATCCAATATCGCCCCAATAATATGAGGATCCGATATTGGGGTCACTATGCATACGTCCTTACTCTTTCGAGAAGTGACGAGCTCGATCCAAATGGATCACATGCAGGAGCTGTCACTTCGGACTTGCGTCTCCTACATACAATATCTGGTGACGGAACCCTTCGCCTTGACGGGAGACCATGTATGTCACTTGTGTGATCCTCCATCTTATATTCAAATTTTAATTAATTATCATGAATCATATTCACATAATTAATTCTTCCAAGAGAAATAATGATTCTATTCATAATAGAGTGTTTTAGTTAGACATAATTAATTCAATCATATTAAATTAAATATCAATCCAATTCAATCAATAAACTTGATTGTTTTACTTGAATGTATATATGGTATTATCTCAAAGTACATATTAATTCGAATTTTAATAATTATAAAATACATCATGATCTCTCAGGCATCATTCGTTCCCTACCCTTTGTCATGGCCAGTATCGGTGGGAGTGGGACGGACCGCATCCGGTGCAACCCGCTACCCCAGCGATCCCCGACTAGACACCATATCCGCCTCGGGAAAAAATAATGTTGAGTCAATCACTTTGTACATGAGATGATCATCGGTTTTTCAACCGAAATTATGCCATATAGTAATAATCAAAACATTTTTTATTATAAGGAAATTTGCTAGATAAATTCTCAATTCTATTCAAGCAAGGAGTTTTATAATTGTGTTTCCAATTATGATCTAGATTAAATCTAATCAATTTATTGCTTGAGGCCAAGTCAACTAAGTAAATAATCATCTTCCAATATTTCTAAAATATTTTCCGTAATTATTTCATGAAATTAACAATTAATTTCACTAATTGACAATCACATGGTTCTTGATTAGGACTGTAATTTCAGCAGTGGCCCCTACTTACTAAAATTAGCATATCTCAATCAATTTAAATCCAAATTAGACAAAATCAATTTTCAAAGATTGCTAATTTTATTTAGAACAGAAATCAAGGATATTTCACGCATTTTGAGGCAGATCAAAATAGTAATTAACTCATTAATCATGTTAAGATTTGCAGTTCCCACAACAGTGAATACATATTTATTAAAACAACCATATCTAGAGCAAACGGAATCCAATTTATGCAAACTCAGATCCTATGGTTTTCTTATTTAATGGGGAACAAAAACTAAGTGATTAATTCGCGTTTAAACATTTTAAACAGGGTCGAATTTAGTCATCAAACAGAAGTGCGAAAATCAAATGCGACAAAAACTCTCGCGACCTCAACGAGCCCAAGTCATCCTAGTTTTGCGGATCATATCCAAAACATTCAACCTAAGCCTCTGATACCACTTGAAGGATATGGGATAATCCTCAAGCGCATCACGGAAGCATGAGCATCATATCGAATACGACGAAGAACGACTAGTCGAACTAGTTGTTCTATGCAGCGGAATTTAAAATTTTTTCATGCAATGAAACCACATGATCCAAGAAGGATTTTCAGATCGTTTCATCTATAACCACAATAAGTATAAAGGAATACCTCTTGAAGCATGGTTGATCGAGTCTCTACGAAAAGAGACCTTCTGTCTCAAGTCAAATCGTCGGAGAAGAAGCTTGCGAGCGCGGGGATGAGTCGCATGATCCTCGCAATCCAACGAGATGATCCAAGCACGGTGATCTCTTGATCTCGTCGTACGAGATCGAACGTCTACTTCACGAGCGTAGCACTCCAAAGAAGACGGAGAACCGAAGAACGTCGAAGCGGCGGCGCGGTGGCGAGGGCATCGACGGCTATCTCCTCTAGGGTTTGGTGGACGGCCACCAAGGGGAGGGAGAGAGGGTTGACGTGTGGGAGGAAGAGAGAGAGAGAAAGAGAGATGTGCTTCATAAGCATGACCCTTGAGAGCATGGTATGCCTCTCTATTTATAGGGTTTTGGGATCCATGGATCTCAATCCATGGGACTCATAAAATCAATGGATGAGATTGATTTATGTTTAATCCAATGGTCAAGATTGTTGTTGGTAAAGCCAACAACTAATAGCTTAATTTAGATCAAATATATTTGACAAATCAAATATACATCAATCTTAAATTAAACCAATAAAATAAGGGAGATTACCAACATGGAGATTGCCTCCGCATGCATCGTGGTGGATGGCCACCAATTTTCATATTGGTTATGGTGGACGTCCACTTGATTGTAAGTGGGAGCAATCTCATGAGATTTCATGAGATTGCTTATCTCTATGGAAATCTCCTTTATTTAATCCGACAACATTTGTTGTGATTTATTCTACAATAATAATTCATAATTAATTTTGAGAATATTGCAATCTTGCCATTGGAAATTTGTGAATCACATTCAGAACCCAAAACAAAATATAATTTACATTTTCAAATAATTACACAATGTGTATCCAATACACATTAATAATTAATCAACAAATATAAATTATAATTAGCTCTCTCTAATATATTATAAATCACATTTATAATATATTATGAATAATTGGATATTGCTATCCACATTATTCTTATCCACAATAATTAAATCACATTTTATTATATTGGATAATTTCCACATACATCAAGATAATTAAATCACATTTAATTATCAACTTCTCAATGCTTGGATCTTATGGAATTATTCTTGAACCCTTCAAGAATAATGCGATTTCTCCTCAGATACTTGGAGATAAGGATAGGGTGATTGTATTGTTCCACGTATAGTGACTTGGATATTTAGATCATATCTCAAATCCAGATCTCATGGACCTCCCATATATGCTTGATTAAATCAAGGCCGTAAATCTAATCTTCTTATTGCATCTGAATCTCATTCAGATCAATGTCCAATATATGAAATAAGATTAGGTCACTTCTCTTTTGAGAGGAGTCACTAAAATCCAGACCTGTTTCATCACTCCCTCAGAATGGAAGCATCATAGTTAAACAATCGTTTATGATCACACCACCCTCAGGTATTCCCAACACCTGTATATCCTGCATACTGGAAGACCTATGATCATCCTGAAGATATAGATCACTTTTACACTGTCATCTTCAGGGTTTGATCACTAAGTTTCTCAATCTTGGTCTTTGGGATTCGGTATAGATCATATACTTTCACAAAGCATATATCTTACCTTCAAATTCATGTCATGCTTCCAAAGCATGATGACCATGCATGGAATTTGATCAGTCCCAATACCTCACGAGTGAGCTCTTGTCTCCCAGTTCACAGGTGAACCTATATGATCCCTATGAGAGATCGTATTACTAATATGTCCTTACATGCACACCAGCTCGCCGGTGTATAGACCTTGGTTAGGTCATCAACCTATTGGTTTGCCAAATGTACACACTCAGACATATAGTAACACATATGTCTCTAGTTAGAGGTGTGCCTATGCTATGTTAGTGTTCAACATAGGTCTTTGGTTATCTCGATCTCATTAAGTCAACCCATTGACTCAACTAATATGATACCTCTGAATCACTATTCCCATGCAGAGGACCTGCATCAAGAAGTCGATCAGGTATCGGCCTAATGAGAAAGGGTTGCCATCTCCTACACAGGATGGAGATCATCACTTGATAATCATTTGATGATGCTTGATGAATCCTCTATCTATCTCCTTAGATATTCATTCAAGCATCTGCCTCTATGATTCAATCAATGAATCAACAGCTGTATGATTATCAAGTTGGCCATGGTACATAACCCTTATTGTACAGAGGGACCTTATAGTGCATTCATTCATTCAATCTCGGAAAGGGAGTGAAACAAAATCAATAACTTTTATTGATAAATTAATTTATTATAATAACATTTATTGTAGTAATGGTTCGCCGCGGGCTCACATTTCTAACACTCAGAGTGATCAAAGAGCGATGAAGAAGTCATAACTCATGCTTAGTATAGGGAAGCGAAAGAAGGTCTATACTACAAAGACGAATCAAAGAATAGGACGAATAGAGTTCGGTGATTCCCCCTATACTCAGGATCAAGTAATCCTAAGTATAGCAGACTATACTCAAAGGGAAAACCGATTGAAAGAATGTACATGGTCTACCTCCCCTATACTTAGGTGAAAATGTACCTAAGTATAGGCAGCAAAACAGAGGTAAAAAGAATCAAAAGATTAATAAAAAATCTAACACCCCCCATACTTAGGGTAAAGTACACCCTAAGTATAGCATAATCATAAGATGCAAACAGGGTGTTAGACAAAAGAATGACATGATCTAGACATCTGGATCTATACAAGGTGGAAGACAATGATAATTAGGCACGAGACGCTGATGTGAGTCAAAGACCACATCTCATGCAAAATGAATCGGGGCTACATCAACAATCAACCGATCATGGTCGAGATATGGATTGAGTGTTGACCGTTGACGCGAAAGGTGGACTCAGTTGACATCTCAGATATGTCAATACTACCATTGTCATGCACCTTTCGGACCAAGTATGGTCCCTTCCACTTACTTTGCAACTTCCTTGGAAATAGTCTAAGCCTGGCATTAAACAACCATACTCTCTGATGTGGCTCAAACTTCTTATCGTTGATATGAGTATCATGCCATATCTTTAGACACTCCTTATAGTGTAGGCTGTTTGAAAAGGTTGTGTCTCTAAGCTCCTCCAGGGCTGCCAATTCTTCCTTCCTTTGCTCACCTTTATTCTCTGGATCCAATAAGATATCAGTGACAACCCATAGTGACTTATGCTTAATCTCCATATGTAAATGACATGGCTTGCCATAAACGAGACGAAAGGGAGATGTTCCCAATGGAGTCTTGAATGAGGTCTGATATGCCCACAAGACCGAGTCTAAAAGCTGTGACCAATCCTTTCGGTCTGGGCAAACTACCTTCTGTAATATCGTCTTGATATACATGTTCTATACTTCAGCAAGACCATTGTTCTGAGGATGATATGGAGTAGCAACTCGATGGTCTATGATGCACTCGTTAGGAAGGGCCTTTACATTATCATTGATAAAATAAGATTCCTCGTCGGATATCAAAACTCTAGGCACCCCGAATCGTGAAATGATATTCTTCTTCAAAATTTGCAAATAGTCTTAGCATCTACAGTTCGGATGGGAATGGCCTCAACCCAACGACCCGCATAATCAACAGCCAACAAAATGTACTCGAATCCTTGACTCTTAGGTAATGGACTCATGAAAACGATGCCCCATGCGTCAAAAACCCCACAGAAGTGAATGGGTTGCATTAGCATCATATCACACTGTCCACAAGTGCCCATCCTCTGATAGTCAGTATACCTCTTCACGAATTCATCAGAATCCTTGAAGAGGGTAGGCCACCATAGGCCGGATTGGAGCACTTTCTGTGCTACTCTCCTCCCATAATGATGTCCTCCTGCCTCAAGTTTGTGGCAGTATGTGAGGACGTTGTGGTGCTCCTCCTAAGGAATGCACCAATGCCAGACACTATCCCCTCCTTCATGATAAAGGATGGGATCCTCCCAATGGTAAGACTTGGCCTTCGTAAGGAACGTCTCAAGTCGCTATCTAGGCCAACCTTGTGGAACTTTCTTGGCAACAAGATAGTTCACAATGTCGGCGTACCATGGAGAGAGGCGATAGCAAGGATCGCCTCATCTAGGAAGGTCTCTGTAATGGGGTCAGTCTGCTCAGATTCCTCAAGATTTTCCAAACGGGAGAGACGATCCACCACCACATTCTTGACTCCAAGTTTGTCCTTAATCTAAATATCAAACTCCTGGAGTAGAAGGATCCATCTAGTCAATCGAGCATTGGCATCCTTCTTTGCCATAAGGTACCTGATGGCGGTATGATCAATAAAGATAGTTACTTTGGATCCAATAATATATGATCTGAATTTTTCCAAGGCGAAAACTACGACTAGCATCTCTTTCTCCGTGATAGTATAGTTCTGATGAGCGGCATCCAATGTACGGCTAGTATAGTGAATGGCAAATGATACTCCATCCCTCCTATGTCCTATCACGGCCCCCATGGCAAAATCAGAAGCATCCGTCATGTTCTTGAATGGGAGAGACCAGTCAGGTGACTGAAGACAGGATCCTCAACAACTAAGCTCTTGAGAGTCTCAAATGTCGCAGGACACTTATTTTCAACAATGAACTCGGTGTCTTTCGTCAGCAGTTCAGTCAACGGTTGGGCAATCCTCCTAAAGTCATGAATAAAATGTCGGTAGAAACCGACATACCCCAGAAAAGACCGTAACTGCCGCTAGTTGGACGGTGGACTGAGTTTCCTGATGATATCCACCTTGGTCGGATCAAACTCCATGCCCCCGTTGGAGATGATATGACCAAGCACCATCCCCTAAGTCACCATGAAGTGACTCTTCTCCCAAGAAAGGACAAGATGGACTTCTATGCAGTGCTGAAGAACATAGTCTTGGCAATCAAGGCAAGCATCAAACCCATCGTCGTAGACCAAAAAGTCATACATGATGACTTCTAAACAATCACCCACCATGTCCGAGAATATGGATATCATGCACCTTTGGAATGTCGTCGGTGTGTTACATAGACTAAAGGGCATCTGTCTGAAAGCATATTTCCCAAACGGACATGTGAATGTTGTTTGTTCCTAGTCTTCGGGCGTTATGGTCACCTGATTGTAGCTGAAGTACCCATCAAGAAAGAAGTAGTGACTCTTACCAGGTATCCTCTCTATAATCTGATCAATAAAAGGAATCGAGAAATGATCGTTCTTGGTGGCCTGATTCAATCGTCTATAGTCCACACAGACCCTCCAAGAAGTGGGTACCCAGGTAGCTATCTCCTCTCCAGACTCGCTCACAATTGTAGTGATGCCCGTCTTCTTAGGCACCACATGCAATGGACTAACCCACTTGGAGTTAGAGATGATGTAGATAAAATCGACGCTCCACCATTTCAAGATTTCCTTCATGACCACCTCTCGAAGATTGGGATTCAGTCGTCGCTGGAACTCACGCGATGGCTTGGCATCCTTCTCGAGATAGATATGGTGGGAGCACAAGGCTAGACTTTTCCCTTGGAGATTAGCTATGCTCCATCCTATCGCCTTGCGGTTCTTTTCAAGAACCTCCATGAATCAAGATTCTTGCTCTCCGATCAAATACATTGAGATAAAGACTAGGTACATCTCATGCTCACCGGCAAGGAGCCTATACTTCAACGACTACAGTAAAGGATTCAGTTTAGGGCAACTGGGAGCTGGTAAATCTGGCCTCCGAAAGGTCTGAGTGAATGCAACCATATCTGAATGAGTGAACTCTCGCTGATCATGCAAAACTGGTGAAGATTGCCCTGCTGGTGTATATGTACTCGGTGCTGGTATGGTCTCCACCCTAGCTGCTGGCTCTATGGAAATCAGACAAGGTAATAAATCATTAAATTCTGCCCAGTCTATGTCTGAATTCGAGGGATCTGAATCAGAACCATAAGATATATATTCTGTCGTGTTATCTTGAACACGATCGTCAACCTTGAAAGCGTCCTTGGCCAAGAGTGTGCTCTCTGGACTCTCCTCTGCTTGGAACTGCGAATCTATGGCATCTAAAGGTGAGAGAAGGGCTTGTGAAACATCATCGAACCAAGCGGCTTCATCATCAGTGATCACAAAATCGCACTTCTGGTGGGCATCTCTCTTAGCCTCTGTAGTCTACTCTACGTCACTAAACTGCTCTGTACAAGCTGAGTCTCGTGCTCTGGTCTCATCGATCATCTCTATTTGTGTACTCTCTCCCTCGACACAAAAGTATACCTTCCCACTATCATGATCAGACATTGCCTTGGCTGTGTCCAACAATGGGTGTCCTAAGATGATAAGGGTATCGGTCACATACTCAGGGATCTCCATGTCCAACACCACGAAGTCCATAGGGAATTTCAGGCCATGAATTGTGATGACCCGTCTTTCAACAACCCCATCAACCTCTTGATAGATCTATCAACAAGCTGGAGGATTGTCCTACTCTGTCGAAGAGGGCCAAACTCAAATAGGTCGAGTAAGGCTATCGGAATGAGGTTGATGGAAGTGACGTTGTCTAATAGAGTACGGTCGAATCTCTTCTCATGAATGTGGCATCTGACATAGGGAGATCCTGCATCTGGCCTCTATAATGGTAGCAGTTTTGAATAGCGAAGCAAGTGGCATGGGTCAACACATGGATTTATGCCTGATGGTTCATCTTCTTCCTACGGATAGTGGTCTTCTCTGTCAAGTTCTTCTCGAATAGAGGGATGTGCTCAAGTGCCTCCTGGAGAGTCAGTTGGATATGTAATCTATTAATCATCTGCTGGCTGAACTCTAATTGCAGATCTTTTTTTTGGATTTTCTTTTTTATTCCCCTTGGGATGGCTGGGCCCTCCTTAGATAGAAGGCTAGGAAGAGGTTCCTGTTTCTAAGACGGCATGCAATCCATACAAGTATCATCAATCATCACATATGGATTTGAAGATGAAGAAACCTTTCCTTTATTAATTTTTTAAATCTTTTTCATATGGTCCTGAGGTATAGAAACTAGAGAAAACACAACTAGAATAGAAATGGTGGCATCAGTACCACCCAGGGCATCAATCTTTGCGGCATTAGCATCCCGCTCTGGCCCATCATCATCTAATATGGTGGCGTCAGTGCACCCTCTACATCTGGTGAGACGACAACTTCAGTACCGTCGGCTGGATCAACTTCAGTTATGCAATTTACCCCATTTCTATGAAGAGATGGACAACCCGCCTCCTTTGACTTAAACACATGGTGCATGTTGGTGCATTTCGTAGATGAACGTCCATGATCTGATCTGGGGTATTCATCGGACGGTAGCAACAGGATAATGATGGACAACCACGATTAGAGCTGGAGGGGCGCCTCCATCCGACGACCACTGTTGTCCAGGAAGAACAGGGAAGAGGGAGCTCTTCCCCGATCATCATTCTTGATTTTTTCCCTCCACCGGTGGTCTTCTGCAATGGCGTTGGGCTCCACATGTCCCGGGAGGGTCCCTCTATCTGCAGGAGGCTTCAGAATGGCCAAGGGGTCACGGGAGCTTTCCCAAAGGGTCGAGGACGAGGAGGAGCTCAAGGTTCCTTGAGTGAATCCAAAATTGTCTCCAGCTGTGTGTGCAAGATCATGGGACCTGCAAAAACATTCCTTGGTAAAGGGAAAATTGCCTCGGCTCCTTAGCTTGCAAGATGGGCGGTTGGTAGAGCGGGGCGGCATGCCTCCAGCAAGCGAAGGATGGGAGACATGGATGTCTTGATCTGCAAGGAATCCGGGTGGAATGGAGTTCTTGGGATGACGTAAAAACTCTGGGGAAGGAAATGAAGGTGGATAGAGGGGTGAAAACTGGTGGAAGCACGGTGAACATGTTCCCCAGAGCGGAGCTCCGGCGAATTATGAATCAAGCAATTACACTAAAACTACGACCTACATGCTAAAATAAATGTGGAAAACAAAGGCAATGATTAAAAGCTAACTTAAAGAATAAAAATGCATCTCTTTTACCTGCTTTCAACACTAGGGAGCATGGCCACCAACGAGGCTGTCATGGGTGCACCTCTTTCCTCCCTCAATCCGCGCAGACCCTCCAGGGGATTCCTCCTATCACAAGGGATCTCACAAGGCTGGAGGAGGAGACTTTAGGAGTTAGGAAATGACCAAAACGAGGAGAAGGACATTTTTATTTATCAACATGGACAAGCACCCACATTGACCAATATATTGGCGGAGATACAAGCTATGAACAACGAGTCTAAGTGGTCGGTGTGAATCTAGGAAGGTCAGAGATCATTTCTTGTGATAGATGGATAGGTCGGGCAGGAAAATTCACGAAGAACGGGGAAAACACCTACATGTTAAGTTAGCCTACTTGGAGGGACAGTTGACCGGAGGTCAACTCTTGGAAGGCTATGATCGATCATGCTCGACTCGCTAAAGGACAAAATAGCAAGGTTTATTAAAGAATAAATAATAAAAAATAGTAATTGATTTTCTGAATTTTTGAATATAAAATAAAAAATGTTTTTTTATATACTATTTTAATATGATTTTATTTATTTTTTGATGTTATTTATTAGTAGGTAATTTTTAGGGGTATATTTATAGGTATATTTATCTTTCTTTTAACTATTTTTTTGTACATTTTATTTCTTATTTTGTTCTCTTATTTTCTATATTTATAACTTATTTTTATGTTCACTAATAATTTTTTATTATATTTTTTATGATGTTATTTGTATACTTAAATAAATAAGGGTATGTAATATGCACGTCTATATACTGTATATTTACCTATATATTTGTGTATTTTATTTTTATTTTTCTGTTATGGTTTTATTTTAGATTTTATATTCTAATAGAATATAAATGATAATTAAAATGTTATAAAAAATATAAAGGAATAAAGAATGATTTTCTCTTTTATTTATATACGTATATTGTTATTGGTATTTTTCCTATATATTTATATAAACTTATTTTATTTTGTTATTTCATTGTGATTTTATTTGTATTTTAATATGTACATGTGTTATAAATCTCATTTAAAAATTATAAAGATATAAAATTTTAAAACTAATAAAGAATGACTAAATTGAATTTTTTATTCGGGTTTATCATACAATGAGGGTCCAAAACCTAACTTTCACATCTTAACTCCAAAAAATATGAAACCACCTCCATTAGATAGCTTATTAAAAGTTATATAAATTAAAGGTGATTTTGATATATTTTGTGTTTTATTTGAATGATATGGGTATGTGTAGTTAGGATTTTAGCTATTTATTTTGTGTGTAAAAATCCATTGTATATTATTTTTGTACAAACTCAATTTAGTATTTTTGTTCACATTATTATCTACAACTTTCATGTACAAAGTTTCTTAATTTGATGAATAAATAATAAAAAATAAAATAGGTGTCAAAAATGAATTATTGAATGAATAAAATAAATTATGTGTTTATTGTATTTTTGGCCCTTATCTCCGCCTACTTTATTCCTTGTCGATCAATTCAATTCTTGACTTGGTCTTAGGGTTTTGGGTCATAAAATATCTTTGATATTTTATTCTCTTCTCTTCTCTTTATTCTATAATTTTGGCATTAAAAACAATATTATTTGCACAATAAATGCAATAAATGATGAATGATATTTTGTACAAACTAATGATGTTTACATGCAGTAGTTAGGGTTTTTAAGGCCAAAATGATAGACCAAAGGTGATGAAATGGAAATTCATCACCCCTTATACTTGACTTTGTTAGTCCCTAATAAACACGTATTCAATAAGTACACAACAAGATAAAGAAGAAAATAAATAGAAAGAATAAATAGAATTGATTTCGATTATCAAAATTGTCTTTACAAAATCGAAGTTTGGAGCTCAGGTCAGACCGCGGTGGGAGAATGTGTGTGGAACCTGGTTCGGAACCAAATTTAAAACACAACAACCTTCGAGAGTCACAAAACTCGGTTCAAACCACCCCAATAGCCAGGTCAGAACTAGCCCATATCATAAGCAGACCCTTATGACTATGAACCTCACTTATACAGTGTAAGTGATAGTGGCTCTCCACAACTGAAATGACAAAGGAAATGATTTCTCCATAATAACAATCCAATGATTCCCCAATCCAGCAACTCTTTCCTTGACGAGCAGGGTATTCCCTTCTAAGTTAAAGTGGCATCTGACTCAAGATAAGGGGGTGAAGAGAAGAATGGACGGTAGCCAATGTTACTACCTATCCTGGGATGCATGACCAGTGTAGTCAAGTCATCCAGCTGCAGGCTAACATGGAATAACTTTGAATCTCAAGCTTGCTTATTGACTATACAACATATATACACTCTGGCATGCATTTTATTTTCAATCAAGCATGTCCACTTTTTGAATTTTTTTTTAAATACAATATACAACAGCATTTACGTAAGGAGTCTTTCCTTTTTATCCAGAAGACTATCCCTCTTTTGAAGCACTATCACAACCTACACTCTCCTATCTTTAGAGCTCATGGCTACTGGATCTAGTTGGGTGCACTTCCCTCCCTAGAAGAGACGAATGTTTCCACTCATGTGCGTCTCAGAACGAAAAGTCCAATCCCCTCACCACACTAGCTGAGTTGAGCCAAGTGAAAGGTGCACGTGTCCAAGATAGGCCACGACCGACAAGAGTCATGCGTACGTCTTGAAAAGTTCTAGTTTGTCAGTTGAGGTGACTTTAACCCATCTCTGAGTCTAAAAGAATTACGCCTCAATGGACCTGAAGTAACTTAAATCTAGTTCCCAAATGGTTTCAGTGAAGTTAGGTGTAGTAAGGTCCGACTAAGCTCCAATCATCGAATTTATTTGGACTAGTTCAATCATCAAGCTAAATCCGAAAGAATGTGAATGTTATGCAAATGCTATGTACAGTGAAGAAGAATGATTCAATTTTTCAAAAAGAATTTGAAAATAAAAAGATTTTTGGCACAAAAAATATAGAATGTGTACAACTATTTACACGGGCGTGCTACTTTTATTTATTTACAAGAATTAAAAGTTTAATGCATTTTTAAGTTGAATAATGTTTATTATTATAGGTACGTATATATGATTAGTAAATAATTTTTATTTGTATGTATATATTTATTTCATGTGTGTCTGTGTATAAATTTATAAATTTATGATGCATATATTCCTCAATATTAATTGAAAACAATTTTGAAAACTATAATACAAAATAGTTTTTGCAAATATTTACAAATATTTAAAAGCCCTTTTGCAAAGATTTTTCAAACAGTATATATACATTTTCAAAATATTTTTACAAACCATTTTCAAAACCATTTGGAAGTAGATTTTCACAAGATTTTATTTCTCTCAAAGAAAAGAATTTTTACGAGTAAAAAATGCTTTTATAGAGGTTGAAAACATTTTACAAAAAGTTTTCCAAACGGGTCAAACCATTTTTCAAATCATTTCGCAAACATATTTTTAACTTGATTTATTAATCATTATATATAAAAAGAATTTTGAGGAATAGAAATGCATTTTGTTATTAATTGATGTATTGAATTGTGTGTATATATATAGTATTTTAGCCATATTTATTAGTAATAATATGAAAGTACGAGTTATGGCTAAAGTATATACAGGCTATATACGACCCCCCTATACATAGCTAGAGCTATGTTCTCATAGATTGAAAAGAAAAAGAGGAGACATAACTCGTATTGAGTATAGAAAAGGCTATACTACAACGATTAAATAATGAACAAATAAATGAATCAGAAGTTGACCGTCCCCCCTATACATAGGATCAAGTAATCCTAAGTATAACAGGTTGCACACAAGGCAGGGAGGGTCAAGAGTGGGAATAAACAAATCACAACTCGATCTGTCTCCCCCTATACTTAGGGTGAGATATCCCTACGTATAGTAGAGCAAATAAACAAGAGAGGAGACAATGGAGGGATCAAATAATGAAAGAACCCTGGGTGCACCCCCTATACTTAGGACAAAGCACGTCCTAAGGGTAGAAGGCTGGCGAAAATGGGCGACACATTTTTGGTAGAAAAAAATAAATGAAAACAAAAAGAAGAAATAAAGAAAAGAGAAAAAGATATATGAAGATAGATGAAAATATCATAGAGAATGTGTGCATCACTCCCCCTATACTTAGGGTAAAAGATCCCTAAGTATAAGCAACGACAGGAGTGATGAAGCAGAACAGAGGGAGAAAAACTCGGGGTGCACCCCCCTATACTTAGTATAGGGTATAACCTAAGTATAGACACACAGATATGACGAAAGATCTTGGGTAGACATTACATATGAGGGAAAGAAGGAATTTAAGACAAAACACGTATATACAACAAGTGTAGACTTGAGAAGTACATGACGGTATCTGTAAGCGAATAACGTACTCTCGTCATCATCTCCTTGTGAGAACGATAATGCAGACAGAAAGCGAAGAGACACCCGGATATACAATAAAGTGGGTGTCAACTATCGGTGAAAATAGATCAAGAAGTAATCCGAGAACTGGTAGCGTGAAGTAGATTATCGACTCATAAGAAAATAATGAGAGATCGGAGACGATATTGTACGACATGGAGGAGGAATGAGTAGTACAGATTCCTCCAAGTCAATCAAAGTCTCAGAAAGGTATAAAAAGTGTGGAACAGGAGACTCTCTATGCAGCAGGGTAGTTGGTGGTCAGAAGGTCGGAAGGTCAAAGGGACACACTGAATACCATAAGACATGGATCAACCTTGTGAGGGTCCTCAAGGTGAGCAAGCTCAAATGAGTCGAAGATCTCAAAAAAATCAGAAGACTCAGCTCCGTGCTCCAATAGATCAGAGACACAACAAGAGAGGAGACTGAGTACATATATCAGAAGGCTGGGCTTCGTGCTCCACCCGAGAGGAGACACCAGAAGTGAAACCGAGTACCTACAAAATGGTGTATCCTCCTGTAGATAACCCTCGGAGATTGATACATACTAAGAAATAAATCATCAGAGCAGAGATCACCCTTACGAGGGTCGTCAAGGTGAGTAGACTCGAAGAAGTTAGACAAATTGGTCTCGGTAGACGACAGATCAGATACACAATAGAAGAGACCGAAAGATCAAGAAAGTGACATAGTCTTCCACAGATAACCCTCGAGGAGTACTATGATCTGGGCAGAGAATAGTCATAAGAGTGTGACTCATCCTTGCAAGGACCATCAAAGAGAGAAGACTCAAAGGAGTCCGAACAAAATAGGTCTCGTGCTCCGACAGATCGGACACACAATCAAATTGTGAGACCAAACATATAGACGATGACTCAGTTTCATGCTCTAATAAGATGGAGACACAAGGCGGGAGTAAAACCAGTCGTAAAGAAAATGTTGCATTTTCCACCGTCTCTCTTGAAGTGCATATAGAGATAATACATCAAATTACAGAATCAAGACGGGAGGAAACATAGAGTAAATCATCCAATCATAACTCATGAAATCATCATCCATTCATCAAAATAGATCACATCCTCAATCTGGTGTGTGAGATCAAAAATCCTTAATATAGAATCACACCTGAGATCGTGCGAACCTCAATATCCTCATTAGGCACTATGCACAAAGTCATATACATCAAAAGTAGCACACCAATCTCAGCATCCTCAAAACGTGTCTGGCTTACTCAAATAATCTATATAATCTGAAAACCTTTATGCGGGCCCTATCAACAAGCATAATAATCTTGGGCAAGAGAAGGGATGATACAGAAGTAACGGGGAGGGTGGGCAAGATCAATGTGGATATAGATAAAATTGTGGTTCAAGGAGAGGGTCTCCTTGAACCAGACCAGATATATAAACAAGAGAGGGAGAGGGACTCAATGATAAAAAATGATGACTCACACTAATGGGACTGAAAACTCGAAAAGGGATGAAAATGTAAATGGACTTAAAATCACAATCAATGTACAAAGCAAACTCCAAGTTCACCTAGTCAACAAAATGAAGACCGAAATGTTGGTCTTTTATTTTTTCAATTCTAGAGTTAGGTGATTTCAACAAGGTTGTACAAACCGAAGATAGACTTGGGATTTGGGCACTACTCCTTAGCGTGTACGTAGGAATAAAATGCTCAAACAAGGTGGGGGTTTCTCTCTCCAAAGCAATGAATCCATTACATTTTATTTTTGAAGTCATTAGAGTTAGCAGTCCCAAATTTATTTAGGTTTTACTTTTTTTGTTATTTTTCAATGCACATGACTAACAAAGTTTTCAATTCCATTTAGCATCCTAAGTGACCAAAAATAGAGGGAGAAGGTCAGAAAAGCCGTGCAAGTCAGAAATCAATAATGCATGCAAAGTCAGAAGACTTACAGTGCTTCCGAGCTCTCTCCATGCAGGATGCATGGCAGAACTGAAAATTGTACTACATGCAATGCAATCTGATGAAATCGCCCTAGAATAGTTACTGCTATTAGCGTGAAGAACAATATGCTAATATCTAGAAGTGAGATCCAAAAGCCCTGTCTCTGAAGTGCATCGGTGTCCGCCACAATAGATCCTGCATGAGCTGTATAACACTTCTCTCGGTGCTCGATCTCAAATCCAAATATATAGCAATTCAAAATTTGACTACATCCAAACGACGTTATAGGTACATGCAAATGTAATTAAGTGTCTGGCCTTAGTCTATCGTCAAGACAATCCCAATGCTAAGGCTCAATCACACAAAACAAAGAAAACAAAAAACGAAAAATAAAGAAAAGAAAATTATAAAAGTGCATGAAAAAGCTGGCGAGTCCCCCTAGGGAATAATCCGTAGGGCAATGGGCCTCGTGAAGTAGAGGTACCTGTGAGAGTCCCAATTATTACAAATAAATGTCACTCTCTCTCATAAATTACATGATAAATAAATAAAAATAAGAATGAAAAAAAAAATAAAAAGGACAATGTCAGGGTGTTGTCTGATGAGACGCCTCGTGACTTGGGTTAAGGAATCATATAAATCTCAAAAGGTTTGTTGTGATCCAAATTACGAAGCAGAATCAATAAGAAAAATCGAAACCACTCAATCAAGCATATAAATCAATCAAAATCAATGTATGCGGTCTCCGCTATTTTATTTTAACATGCTATAGCGACCGGGGTCAAACACAAGGAGCACGAGTAAAACCTCTGAAGTAGTCGTATCAGACAAAATAAATGCATATTTTTGTAATTTTTTATTTTGCAAATTTTTATATTTTCAAAATAAGAAAATAAGATAAGTAAATAAGAAAACAAGAACAAGCAAACCTTTTACATATTTAATTAAGAATAAAAATGCTCAAAATTCAGTAACAATTTTTTTTGTTTTTAAAATATTCAGATGTTTTGTTTTGTGATTTTCTAGTATTTTTCTAAATTTTATATAATTTTATAAAAATCAAACAAAGGCAAACATGGAAAGTAGTGTACAACCTGGAGTAAATGACAAATTTAAATTATTAAAAATGCTCTAATGCCCTGGTTTGATTTTTATGAAAAAGTAAATAAAAATATCTACCAACAGAAACTGAAATCCTAATTTTTTATTTTTTAGGATTTTTATTGATTTTTATAAGTTTTTAAGGGTTTTTTCAGTGTTTTTATAAGCGATTTTAGCACAAAAATGCTACTGAAGGTAAAGCACACAAAGATAAGTAAACCATAATTTTTTTGTAATTTTAAAAATTTTTTTTGTAATTTTTATATATTTTATAAAACAGATAGAGTAATATTTAGGTGTTTTTGATTATTAGAAAATATCAAATAATACTAAATTAATTCAAAAAAATTACCATAAATATTACTTGTTAGTAGGAGCTAACAGTAATCTTAGTGGAATTTTTGGAGTTAATTAGGTTATTATTTAATCAAGAATGAAACACATAGCAAGCAGGGACCTAATTGCAATTATGATAAAGTTACAGATATAATATTTACGTGGACATGAACCCTAGTGTCAAAAGTGCAAATATCTCAGGTAAACACGTGCACCACACGTGAGTCAAACAATCAGGGGTATAAATGCAAATATCATTAATAAGCGTTCATTCCATAACAAAACTAAAGTTCAGTACCACTACTGCAATTAACCCTACAAGTCACGTGTATGTCCACGTGCTACACAAAAAGAGGGACTAAAATGCAAATACCAGAAACAAGGAGGTCCAAATAGCAAATCATCCAAACTAAAATAAACTATGACAAATATCTACAGGACTTTGAAGTAAATGCAAAAAAATGAAGAGGGCCTAATCGAAATTACCCTTCGCATGCGCATGCGAGGCACGTGGGAACACGTGGCAAGCGTGTTGGTAGGCGTTGACGTATGACCCTGATCAGCTAGCTGATGCAGATCTGATGGTCCGAAAGAATGTCGGAAACGTGAGGCCTGATGCGTCAGGTGGCGTTAGATCCAATGACCAAAAAGACTCTATTATCGACAGCTGTGATGGAACCTGCCATGTAAAGGGTGATCCAACGACAGGGAGGATGTCTGCAAGAACTCCTCATGTGCGACTTCCAATCGAGCGAGGGAGGTGATCCACCAACCCGACGGGAGCTCTGGAGGGTCCAACAGTGTCGTGAGATGGTCCCACATCCGGTGGTGTGGTCCGATGATGATGGCAATGGTTGGATGAACGTAGCGGGGGAGAGTGTTCTGTAGCAGCTCCGCTGGTGCAGTTGGGGGTCCAGATGATTGTCCCCTTGAGCATTTGCACCTGCACAGGATAGAAGGACTCAGGGCGAAGCTCCGATCTCAGGTTATTGCACAAAAGTAGAAGCGAGCTATCGGGGCGAGGTTTTTGGGTCTGGCGTAGGTGGGGGATATAGATCTTACCTAATCCCGGCCTTAGGGTCAAGTATTAGAGTGGTCAGACTATGAGGGAAGATGGAGGGTATGATGTGGAGTCAATCTGAACAGATGTGGGCGCATAACAGGTCCTTGACTAGCTAGTCAAAGCAAGGGATTCAGCAACAGAGGTGTGATGAAAGATCAATACAAATAGAGAAAATACGTGGATAGAGGCGATACCTGAGGTTTGGAACATGTTCCTGGACTTTAGGCGTAGATGGTCGTCAAGGTAATAGCCCGACCTCGCTGCGAAAGGCGGGGAGGCTGCACGCGACGGAGAAGTCCGACCACATCGAGCTACGAGCCACCTGATGACTCCCTGAGGATGCTAAGCCTCTCTGTCGATGGTTGTCACTTCAACGAAGATGGCTAGGGTGGAAATGAGATGTGAGGGATGAGCAGCCATGCCAGTTGGGGGAAGAAGAGATTTTATAGGTCGCTCTAGGGTCCAAAAAGATCGGCAAAAAGCACGGAACGCTAGAGCGATCTGGATCATCCAGATGACCCGCAGGGATGTCGGGTGAATGGGGATTATCGATTCCAAATCTCGAGGCAAATGAAGCATAGAGGCGAGCTAGAGAAAATCGAGAAGACTCTCCGGCAAATACTATATGGGTCCGATTCAAGTAGAGGAAGGTGATGACTAGGAATCCCACGATTGGGATAAGGTGTAAATAATCAGGTCATTGCGACTCAAATCGCAAGGCTAAGTCGATCAAGAAAATCGAAACCAGCAATCAAAATAAATCAACAAATCAGGAAAAAAGCGGTCTCGCTATTTTATTTTACCTGGTATAACTATTAGCGTCGAACACAAGGAGCACGGAATGCGATGGCTACGAAGTAGTCGGTATTTGAAAATAAAAGAAATAAAATATTTTTGGTGGATTTTTAATTTTTTAATTTTTTTTGTAATTTTTATATTAAGAAGAAGGTGGAAAGGAAATAAAAAGGGCACAATCAAGCAATTATTTAACACACCAAAACAAGTCAGAAAATTAAAATAAAAATATTTGTGGTTTTTTATGATTATTCAAGTGTTTTTAGTATTTTTCTTGGATTTTTCTGATTTTTAGGTAATTTACTAAAAATGAAACAAGGCTAAAAATCAAAGAAGTTGTACAGTCATAATCTACAGGCTATTTAAAAATTACCTAAATAGCTATGAAATTCCAACAACAATTTTATTGCAAACTAGAAATAAAAATCTAACTAAAGAAACTAAAATTGCATTTTTCTGATTTTTTAAAATTTTTTAATGATTTTTCAAAGTTTTTTAGTGTTTTTTAATTTTTAGGGCTTTTATAAATCCAACTATAACGAAAATTGGAGTGAATCAAAAACATAACAAAACAAGCAAACACAAAATTATTTAGATTTTTTAAAGGTTTTTAATATTTTTAATTAATTTTTCAAATTAGAAAGAAGTAAATTTTTAGGTTTTTGGATTTTTAAAAATACGAAACAAAAACAAATTAGGCCAAAAATTCACAGAAATGTTTACATCATGGCAGGAGCCACGTGTCCAAATTTTACAATTTTGGGATGAGATTTGATATTTAATTAAACCAATCACAGACGCACAACACACAGTGACCTATATGCAAGAAAAATAATTTCTAGGGACCAAACAATAACACGCATCAAAAGTATAGGACCCTTATTGCAATTTTCCCATGAATTTTAGCACATATCGAAACTTAGCATTCATAGGGGCATGGATGCAAATAAAGAAACTATATTATCAAAACATAACATTCATTAAGTCTAGGGCTAACCATGCAATATCACTAAAAACATACGTGATGATGCACGTGCTACCATACAAGAAGGACCAAAACGCAAATAATGAAAACAAAAGGGCCAAAAGTGCAAAATGGTCCACTTTGGTACTTTATTTAAAGACTAAATAGAAACATAAAAGAAATGCAGGGGCATTGGAGCAAGTTACCCAAGCAGGCGTGCAGGTCACGTGGTGTGACAGGTGGCGAGTCCTGAATGGTTGACGACATGTGGCTCTGGCTGCGACACCTGGTGAATCCAACGGTTCTGACGAAAGGGCGAATATGGGGCGTACGAGGCCGTTATCTAACGGCCTGTCAGGAACGAGCGATGGGTGGCCCTGATGCGAACTGGCGGAGAGGGACGATCCGAAGGCTGAGGAAGGTCCTGGATGAACTCCTCTCTGGCGAAGTTCGCTGGAGAACTGGCGGCACTCCGGGCATGCGATGAATGATCAGGAGGGCGGGCTTGACTCGTGACGCTCCTCTACGTAGGGTGGAGAGGTCGGATGGAGCATCCACCATTCAGATCTCCATGAAGGTGGCTGTGACCTGGGATGGCTCCGGCGAAGGTGGCCTGATGTGCTCTGGGGGTTCTTCATGCGCGACTCGACCTGCGGGGTAAAGCTCCTGTTCGTAGGCGTGCTCTGGCCAAGGCTATTTGATTAAAGACAAAGGGAAGCGAAGGGTGGAGGCGAGGGGAGGTTCCGGCTATGCGAATGATGGAACCTAGCCTAATCTTGGCTCGGATAGCCAATATCGGGATGATCAGGATGCGGGGGAAAGATGACGGTGAGTAGGGGATCCTACCTAAGCGGCTAAGGGTGGCTGATGGATCTCTGACCATCGAGTCGGAGCCAGCGGAGCGGCGGGTGGAAAGATCGAAATAATGGGAACTAAGGAGAAAATGAAAGCTACCTGAAGGTCTGATATCGATCCTTAGCTCCAGGGGGTGGTTTAGAGGTTGGTCGTCTCCTCTACCACGCTGCGGAAGGCGGGGAGGCTCGAACGCAGCGGAGGTCCGGCCACGTGCTTCGAGCGTCGGCTGCAGCACCTCAATCTAGCCACAAAAGACTCCGGCAGATTGCTGTCACTGAGGGGAAGAAGGCTAGGGTAGTAGGAGGGTGTGTAAGTGCGAGCTGGTCCAGGGGGCAGCTGACCAGGGTAAACATCCCTCCCGGACCAATTAGAAAATTTGAAATAAAAAAGATTTGTAAATTAAATAAAAAATAGCAAACGATATTATTTTAAAATATTTACAAAATGAAAAATGTTTATTAATTTTCAAATTATTTTTTAGTGATTTTTATTTCTTTTTATGAAAAATAAATTATGCTATATACATTATATTATATTATATACAGGTATAAAATACCTATGTATTTTATATTATTATATTTACTTTCTTATTTTTGTACAAATACCCCAATTTTATCTTTTATTTATTTACAACATAAAATTTAGAGTATAAAATAATTCTATTTTATTTTTATTGATTATTTACAAGAGTGAAAAAATAGATATATTATTCATATATACTTGTATTATGTACAAGGGTGAGAGAGAGAGAAATTATTTAATTTTAATTTTAATTTTCTAATTTTTTTAAATCATATACAAGATAATAGAAACACATTTTTATTTTTAATTTTGTGAAAATAAAATATATACAAGTAAATAAAGAGTGTACAAAAGATTGAATGGCCCTATCTCTCTCTACTTGTTTTATTTGGCGGTCAGGCCAATGCTTGGCCCTCCCTTGGGTTTGGGTCACTCGATATTTATTCTAAATATCCCCTTCTTTTTCTTTATTATTTACTCTTTTATTTTTACACAAATACATGCTAATTATTGATATTTAATAAAAGCTAGCCTAATGGTAACTTATTGTATTTACAGCTATCTACATGATTTTTTGCCAAGATTTCTAGCTAAAATAAAAGAATAAAGAGTGATGAATGAGTATTCATCACCCCTATACTTTACTTTTGCTAGTCCCATAGAAAACACTTATTTGAAAAAGAAGTCAAAAATAAAAAGGAAAAGAAAAAGAAGAAAAAGAAGGTGAATCAATGTTGATTATTAAACTTGTCTTCATTAAATTGAAGTATGGAGCTCAGTCAGATCTTTGGATTATTAATTTGTCGAAACCTTATTTGGACTTAGGTTTAAAACTTAATAGCCTCTAAGTTCCACTAATCTATAGTCAAGACTCCTCAACAATCCAGATCAGAACAAGTCTACATACACAAACTCTAATGATCATGAATCTTTTCTTGTACTGTACGTGATAGGTAGCTTCCCACCTCAGAAATGGCAAAGTAACAACCCTCCCCAACATGGTCACTCTAATACCCTAGTCTGGCAACTCTTTCCGCGAGGAGCGGGGTATTCCCTTCTAAGTTCAAGTTCAACCGGCTCAAGAAGAGGAGGAAGAAGAGAATGGACCATGGCCAGTGTAGCCATGTATCATTGGGAGCTCAACCAGTGTAGCTAAGTCTACCTACTGCAAGCTTCATGAGTTAGGCATGGGTAACATAAGCTTTGCTTTATTTGACTATATACACTCCGGTGGGTATTTCATTTTCTATCAGACCCACCACTTTTTTGGAGTTTTTCTTTTTGCACTTTTTTTGATGTGCATATGTATAACATATCTACATGTGCTGCATATATACATAAGGAGTTTTTCCTCTTGAGCCAGTAGACTATCCCTCTTTTGAAGCATTATTGCAACACACAACTCCTATCTTTAGACCTTACTGCTACCAGACCAAGTTGAGACACACTTCCTTCACTAAAAGGAGAAGAGAGATTCCGCCGAGAAGTACTACCCTCATATGCTACCCCAAGTCAAAGAAGCCTACCTCCTCACCACCTCATCCGTAGAGAGCTAGGTGTAAAGTGCTGGTCCAAGTAAAGCCATTGTCTATGAGAGTCATGTGTGTGTTGTTAAGTATTCTACTTACGCTCATCAAGATGACATATGATCATAGCCTAGTGGACTAAAAGAATTAAGTCACCATGGACCTGAAAAGTCTCAATCCTAAGCCCTATAAGGTTCCTCTTAGAATTAGGTGGATTAAGATCTTAACCAAGCTCCATTTTTCAATTTAAATCTAGGCTAGTTTAAATGTGAACTATGATTCGGAAAAACTATACAAATATTTACAAAATTGCAATTTGTAC
The DNA here is from genome assembly GCA_037367405.1 of Ottelia alismoides. Taxonomy (NCBI): domain Eukaryota; kingdom Viridiplantae; phylum Streptophyta; class Magnoliopsida; order Alismatales; family Hydrocharitaceae; genus Ottelia; species Ottelia alismoides. Next base: position 142,540 of record JAZKJV010006915.1, on the reverse strand, counting down.
AAATTTTTGAAAATGTGCAAACTTTTTGAAAATGTTTGAAAACATGGATGTATGCATGAATGCAGAAGTTTTGCAAAATATTTACACACATTTACAAAGGGTTTTTGCAAACTTCTTGTTTTTCAAACATTTTACAAAAACTTCGTACTATGTACATAATTTTGATATCAAAATATTTACAAACTATTTACACAAAACATTTTTACAAACCTTTTTATAAAAATAATTTTATAAATAGCTATGTATGTGCAATAAAGAATTTTATATACAAGAAAAATTTTAAATTTCTATGGATTTTTACAGGTTTTAGCCATTTTATTTATTTACACACTCACACAAAGTACGAGTTATGGCTAAAGTATATATGGAATATATACGACACCCCCCTATACTTAGCTCGAACGATGTCCTCAGAGTGAATCAAGAGCGATGAAGAAGACATAATTCATGCTTAGTATAGGGAAGTGAAAAAAAGGCTATACAACAAAGACGAATCAAAGAATAGAATAAGATCTCGGGGTTTCCCCCTATACTTAGGATCAAGTAATCCTAAGTATAGTAGGTTGTACACTAAGGGAAATGCGAGTGGGAGAATGTACAGGGTCTACCTCCCCTATACTTAGGGTGAAATATCCCTAGGTATAGGCAGCAAAACAGAGGCAGAAATGAAGACAAATATTGATAAGATGGAAGGGATGACATTACACCCCCTATACTTAGGGTGAAGGTTCCTTAAGTATAGGCAACGATAGGAGTAATGAAACAGAACGAATTGGAACAACTCGGTGTTTACACCCCCCTATACTTAGGATAAGGTGCATCCTAAGTATAGTAAAGATAATCCTAAACGAGACCTGGGGTGTAAATAAAAAATGGAAGAAATAAGGAACAAATCAAGAGGAAACACGTATATACAAAGTGGACAATGTTGAGGTGCCTCTCAACAAGCGCTAGGTTTTACGCCCCTAGCTGGGCGCAAAGGTTAGGATAATGAAGTATCAAGGTTCAGGATGGCATCTGTAACGTGAATGTCGTACTGTCGTCGTAGCCGTGGTAGATGAACTACGACGAAATAATTAATGTAAACGAAGACACCCAAATAGGCAATCAGGCGGGTGTCTGCTACCGGGCAAGGATATGGGAACATGTAATCGGGATCAAGTAGCACAAATGATATCGTCGGCTCAAGATAAGAATGGAGGAGAAGTGTAGAGCCAAAGAAATTGAAAGTGGAGAAAGAAGGATCAGTCATGGAATTATCCACATCAATCACCATCTCGGAAAGATATGGAAGATCTAGATCAGGACACTCACAGAAAGAACCAATATCCGATGCATAGGATAAAGGAATATCGGAAACGTCATCGAATATCTCAAAGATCGGCTCATCCTCGTGAGGGTCGTCGAGGTGAGTCAACTCAGAATCAAAAAGATCGGAAGAATAGGTTTCATGATCCGACAGATCAGATACACACTCAGAAAGTGAAATCGAGCACGCATCGTATGTGGCATCCTCCCGTAGATAACCCTCGAGGAGTAATGATGGATCATCAGTGACAATGGGAGGATCAGAATCTGATTGGAAATCTGTGCTACTGGAAACCATTCACTCCATGCACAAAAATGCCTCCTCAGCTGGAGTCTGCCTCTGATCAATCTGGAAACAGGAAATGGTACTGGTCACCAATGTGGAAGCTGTCGATGTGTCTGAAACTGATCCTCGAGCTGCGGCAGTGCTGGCTATCATCTGGTCCTCATGGAATGTATCTAGCTCATCAAACTGGTGGACAAAAGGCTCGAATATGGGACTATCTATATCAGTCATCCCAAAGTGGTATCCTGCATTGAGCTCTGGCTGTTGGGCGAAGTCATGATATCTGTAAATACCTCTGTAGAGTAGAAGCTGAATCGTCTGGAAATGGATACTGAAATGTCTGGACTGATGGTTGTAATAGCATGGGCTCCGCCATCTCTTGGAATATCAGAAGATCTACTATCCCAGACTCATCAACTGAAAAGTACGAGGCTGACTCAAACTCTATCTGGTAGACCAACGGGAATCGATCAGTCTCTGGGTTAGATTTTCCACCGTGGCAGTCATTTCATGCATTATCTATACTGCAGCAGAATCCATGTCCTCAATCTGGTGTGTAGTAAGTGTGTCTGCATAGAGTGTAGCACACCCAACTGGTACTACATCATCCTCGTGTGTTGTCCCGACTACTGCATCTCGTGAAGATGGAATCTGTGAAAGTGATCTTGAGATGGCATCAAGTAAATCAATGTCAGAACTGTGATGTGAACCACCACACGAGGTAACCATCGGTACTATCTGATCAGCGGTCATCCCCCTCATGGAGATCTCAATAATGTCGGTCGGTGAATGTCCATGATATGGAAATCTCCTCAAGAGGTCAAGAAACCACAACCATGAATCATGCAATGGCTCCTGGGGGTCTACTAAAAAATTCATGATCAAAGACCGCATCATATCTGCTCTACGTTGGGGATAATATCTCTGTAGAAACTCTAAACGTAAGTCTCCCCACGTAGCAAATCTCCTTCCTAGTCGTCTGTGCCATTTCATGGCTCTGCCCTGAAGTGAAAATGGGAAGGTCTTCAACATCAGCTCCTCATAAGTGATATCTGAATATACCAGGGTCACACAGAACTCCTCAAACTCGGACAGATGAAGATATGGCTCCTCGTGCACCTCCCTTGAGAATTTCAGCAGTCTATGAATGTACTCCAAATGTAGAATGAAATGACTAAATGTAGAAGCTGACTGAGCTTCCTCGCCAGTCTGCTCATCCATCGTCCTGTCGTCAGAGGTGTCTGAAACTCGCATCTGCTCTCTGTGATCGCGTATGGTGTGCACTATCATCCCAGCAAAGAAATCACCCGTGTCTCGTATCTAGCTAGTCTGATCTCCATGGACGTCTGACACAGCAAGCCCAGAAGAATGATGGGAAAGGGAAGGAGAGAATGGAAGGTCAGTCGGAGTTCTGACCTCCCTCGAGAGTGGACTGGAATGATGGGAATAAGATAGGAAAGCCACAAGAGTCGACAAGAAAGGAGGGCGACCCATCATCAGGTGGAAGAAGAAAACTGAAGGGAGGGTGGGATGGAGAAAGATAGATGGCTGGAAAGAGGATAGATAGAGGAGAAGAAAACAGATGGGATCTGGAAAAGCAAACAAGATTGGTCAAACAAACCCCTGATTCACCTACGCACGCAGAGCTGATGACCGTGAAGGTTCGGTCTTTTATCTTGTCAATTTTATTAGGTGATCAAATAGTCTATCAGAGTGATTAAGCGAGTTGTTGGGAATCCAACACCTCTAGGAGACTGTCCCGATCCCAGGCTAGATCTTTCCTAGCCAGTACAAGTTGCGGACTGTTTACCGGCTACCCGATCGACTCGCTCTGTTAAGGATATCGGCCTGCTTTACCGGAGACCGGAGCGATCCTCACTGGAGAACGACTAACTCAAAATCAGTAGTCTGAAGAAGGTTCAGATGTGGCTCTAGCCTAGGGTGCGGGTCACTTTCTCGCTCAACCCAACCATACAATGAGGGGATTGCTCTCCCAAGATAATTTTTTTGGTGAAGTGAATTTCAGGTCAAGTTTGCTTAAACAGTCCCAATTTTATAGTTTTTTGTTTTTTAGATATTTTTCAAAATCAAACAACACTTAACAAATTTTCCGGTTCTCCTAATTACTTATAAGTCCAAAAACAGGGGGAGAAGGCGAGAAAGCCGATCTGCGACTAAACACGATGATGCATGCTGAGTAAGAAATGCGTGCCTTGTCTCCAGCACTCTACATGCAAAGTGATCCACGCATAAATTTAAATGACAGAATTAAAACTAATCTAAATGATGCAACGAGGAAATCGTCCTTAAGCATAAATTTCTACACGTGAAGCACGGTAGCTAACGGGTCAATAGGAGGGGTCAGGGTCCGGTCTCTGATGCCAATCGGTGTTCGCCACAACGGATCCTGCCAGCACTGTATACGGCTTCTAGCGGCACATGACCCCTCAGGTGAGCAGGTTAGCTTTTTTATTAGTGAATTAATTAAGGTCCAATTATTCGATCTATAGGAACAAGCAAAGTAATTAAGTTTTGGCCCTAATAATTACGTCACATGCAAATAGAAAATCCTAAGCTAAGTCTAAATCCTCGGGATTCAAAATAAAATAAAATCAAAAAACACATAACCGGCAAAAACTGCGGTGAGGTCCCCCGAGCACACCGGTGCTCGGCGAAATAGACCCTGAAAAATCACCAAGTCTCTTAGTTGTCCTGGTCCTGTATTATTACAATAATAAAAGAGCTGCAGGAAAATAAAACTAAACTAAACCTAAGCTAAACTCCCCACACTCTTTCTCTCCTCTCTCGCGCTCACCAATAACTCTATGTAGAAAAGAGCCGCCTCCAAGTCTCGTGGTTGTATCGGCTTCCCGAAGAAAGCCGCCTCGATCATCAGGCCCTCGCAAGAAAAGTAAACAAGAGATGTGTCATACCAGAATTATTATGATAATAAAAAATAAAAGAAAATGAAAAATAAATGCAAAGAATAAAAAAAAAAAACAAATTAAATAAAAAATAAAAACAAACAAAAACAAAAATAAAAAGAAAATGAAAACAAATAATAGAAAATAAAAGAAAAAGAAAAGACGAAAAAGCCGAAAAAGAATGAAAAAGCTACGAAAAAAAGCAAACTACAAAGCTGTGCTCCCCGGCAATGGTGCCATTTTGATGACTCGGAATCCCGCGATCGGATTATGGTGTAAATAAACAGGTCGTTGCGACCCGAATCGCGAGGCTAAATCGATCAAGAAAATCGAAACCACTAATCAAAATAAATCAACAAATCAGGCAAATAGTGGTCTCGCTATTTTATTTTACCTAGTATAGCTACCAGGGTCGAACACAAGGAGCACGAAATGCGATGTCTACGAAGTAGTCGGGATTAAAAAACAAATAAAATATTTTTGGTGGATTTTTAATATTTAATATTTTTGTTATAATTTTTATATCAAGAAAAAGGTGTAAAGGAAATAATAAGGGCACAATCTAGCAATTACTTAACACACCAAAATAGGTCAGAAAATTAAAATAAAAATATTTTTGGTTTTTATGAATATTCAAGTATTTTTAATATTTTTCTTGGATTTTTCATATTTTTACGTAATTTTCTAAAAATGAAACAAGGCTAAAAATCAAAGATGTTGTGCAGCCAGAATCTAAAGGCTATTTAAAAATACCTAAATAGCTATAAAATTCCAGCAATAATTTTTTTGCAAACTAGAAATAAAAATCTAACTAAAGAAACTGAAATTGCATTTTTTTATTTTTTTAAGAATTTTTAATGATTTTTCCAAGTTATATAGTGTTTTCAATTTTTAAGGTTTTTATAAATCCAACTGGCAACGAAAATTGGACTAAATCAAAAACACAACAACACAACCAAATAGTAAATTTTTTAGATTTTTAAGAGTGTTTTTGTTAGCTGATTTTTCAAATTAGACAGAAGCAAATTTTTAGGTTTTTGAATTTTTAAAAATACTAAACAAAAACAAAGCAAACCAAAAAATTCATAGAAATTTTTACATCATGACAGGAGCCAGGTATCCAAATTTCACATTTTTTGGATGAGATTTGATATTTATTTAAACCAATCACAGACGCACATCACACATAGACCTATATGTAAGAAAACTAATTTCCATGGACTAAACAATAACACACGTCAAAAGTATAGGACCGTTCTTGTAATTTTCCTAATAGTTTTAGCACATGTCGAAACTTAGCATTCACAGGGGCATGGATGCAAATAAAGAAACTATATTATCAAAACATAGCATTCATTAAGTCCAGGGCTAACCATGCAAATATCAAAAAAACACACGTGACGATGCACGTGCTACCATAAAAGAAGGACCAAAATGCAAATAATGAAAACAACGGGGCAAAAGTGCAAAATGGTCCACTGTGCTACTTTATTTTAGAGACTAAATAAAACATGAAAGAAATGCAGGGCTATAGGAGCAAGTTACCCAGGCGGGGTGTGCGGGTCACGTCGGCTGACAGGTGGCGCATCCTGAATGGTTGACGACGTGTGGCTCTGGCTGCGACACCTGGTGAATCCAACAGTCTTGACGAAAGGGCGAACGCGGCATGTCAGGCACAAGCGCAGGGTGGCCCTGATGCGAACTGGCGGAGAGGGACGATCCGACGGCTGAGGAAGGTCCTTGAAGAACTCCTCCTTGGCGAAGTTCGCTGGAGAACTGGTAGCACTCTTGGCGTGCGATGAATGATCAGGAGGGGGGGCTCGACTCGTGACGCTCCTCCGTGTCGGGTGGCGAGGTCGGATGGAGCATCCACCGGTCAGATCTCCGTGAAGGTGGCTGCGACCTGGGATGGCTCCGATGAAGGTGGGCTGATGTGCTATGGGGGGTCTCCACGCGTGACTTGACCTACGGGGTAAAGCTCCTGCTCGGCGGTGTGCTCCGACCAAGGTGATTGATTAAAGACGAAGGGAAGCGACGGGTGGAGGCGGAGGTAGGTTTCAGCAATGCGAAGGATGGAACCTAGCCTAATCTTGGCTCAGATAGCCAAGATCGAGATGATCAGGGTGCGGAGGAAAGATGACGGTGAGTAGGGGATCCTATCTAAGCAGCTATGGGTGGCTGATGGAGCTTTGACCGTCGGGTCGGAGGCGGCTGAGGGGTGGGTGGAAAGATCGAAATAATGAGAACTAAGGAGCAAATGAAAGCTACCTGATGGTCTGATATCGATCCTTAGCTCCAGGGGTGGCTTCGAAGTTGGTCGTCGCCTCAACCATGCTGCGGAAGGTGGGGAGGCTCGAACGCGGCGGAGGTCCGGCCACGTGCTTCGAGTGTCGGCAGCGGCACTCAATCCAGCCACCAAAGACTCCGGCCGATTGATGTCACCAAGGGGAAGAAGGCTAGGGTAGTAGGAGGGTGTGCGACGCGAGCTGGTCCGGGGGGGCAGTTGACTAGGGTCAACATCCCTCCCGGACTAATCAGAAAATAAGAAATAAAAAGATTTGTAAATTCAATAAAAATAACAAATGATTTTATTTTAAAATATTTACAGAATGAAAAATGTTTATTAATCTTCAAACTATTTTTCAGTGATTTTTATTTATTTTTATAAAAAATTAATTATGTTATATACATTATATTATATTATAACAGGTATTAAATACCTATGTATTATTATTATTATTAATTTCTTATTTTTGTATAAATACCCCAATTTTATCTTTTATTTATTTACAACATAAAATTTAGAGTATAAAATAATTTTATTTTATTTTTATTGATTATTTACAAGAGTGAAATAAATAGATATACTATTCATATATACATGTATTATGTCTAAGGGCGAGAGAGAGAAATTATTTTATTTTTATTTTTATTTTAATTTTCTAATTTTTATTTTATTTTTTTAGAAATATATACAAGATAATAGAAACACATTTTTATTTTTATTTTTGTGAAAATAAAATATATACAAGTAAGAAGGAATGTACAAAAGATTGGATGTCCCTATCTCTCTCTACTTGTTTTATTTGGCGGTCAGGCCAATGCTTGGCACTCCCTTTGGTTTAGGTCACTCGATATTTATTCTAAATATCTGCTTCTTTTTCTTTATTCTTTGTTCTTTTATTTTTGCACAAATACATTCTAATTATTGATATTTAACAAAAGCATGCCTAATGGTAACTTATTGTATTTACAGCTATCTACATGATGTTTTGCCAAGATTTTTAGCTAAAATAAAAGAATAAATAATGATGAATAAGTATTCATAGGAAGGAGTTGACCATAGGTCAACATCCGATCTGGACCAGTCAGAAAAATAGAATATACAAAGTAATTATAAATTCAATAAAAATAGTAATTGAATTCAAAATAAAAAGTGGATAAAATGAAAAATGTTTATTATTTTCTAAACTATTTTTCTATGATTTTTAATTAGTTTTATAAGAAATAAATTAGGGCCTATATAATATATAGTGTTATATATTAATATAATATACCTATGTATTATGTAGAATTATTTTTATTTTGTTATTTTTAAACAACTACCCAAGTTTATATTTTATTTATTTTCAATATGATTTTAGGTGTACAAAATATTTTTTTATTTTTTTATGAGTTATTTACATGTATAGAATAAACAGGGGATGTGATATATACACATGTGCTTTGTACAATGAAAGAGGATTTTGTTTTTATTTTTATTTAAATTTTCATGTTTTTATTTTATTTTTTGTTTTATTTCTAATAATATATACGAGGAGGTAAAACTATTATTTTAATTTTATTTTGGTCAAAAATATTAATTTACACATATAGGTAATATGTACAATATAAAGTAGGCCCTATTTCTCTCTACTTATTTTATTTGTCGATTAGGTCAAGGGTTGACCTTCTCTTGGAGTTCGGGTCACTCTGTATTTATTCTAAATTCCTCCATCCTTTTTCTTTTCCTTTATTCTTTTATTTTGCACAAAAAACATGCTAATTATGTAATATTAACAAATGCATGCATAATGCTATGTTATTGTATTTACAAGTATTTACATGTTGTTTTGCCAAGATAAATAGCTAAAATACAGGAATAAAGAGTGAGAATCAGTGATTCATCACCGCCCTATACTTTACCCTTGCTAGTCCCTTAGCAAACATTTATTTGAAAAATAAGTGAAAATGAAAGAAAAGAAAAAGAAACTAAAATCCCGGTTGATTATTAAACTTGTCTTCATTAAATTGAAATATGGACCTTAGTGAGACATTTGGATTATTAGTTGTCAGAACCATATTTGGATCTAGGTTTAAGTCTCAACAGCCTCTAAGTTCCACCAATCTATGGTCAAGACTCCTCAATAATCCAGATCAGAAAAAGTCTACATACTCAAACTCTAATGACCATGTATCTTTCCTTGTACGGTGTAAGTGATGTGTAGCTCCCCACCTCAGAAATGACAAAGAAACAACCTCCCTTAACAAGGTAACTCTAATTCCCTAGTCTAGTAGCTCTCTCCTCGAGGAGCGGTGTATTCCCTTCAAAGTTCAAGTTCAATCGGCTTTAGAAGAGGGGGAAAGAAGAGAATTGACTGTGGCCAGTGTAGCCACGTATCCTTGGAGCCCAACCAGTGTAGCTAAGTCTCCCGCTGCAAGCTTCATGAGATTAGAAGGTGTAATACATAAGCTTTGCTTTATTTGATTATATACACTCCAACAGGAATTTAATTTTCTATCAGGTCTGTCTACTTTTTTGGAGTATTCTGGATTTTGCACTTTTTTTTTATATGCATATGTACAACATATCTACATGGTGCAGCATATACATAAGGAATTTTTCTTCTTGATCCAATAGACTATCCCTCTTTTGAAGCATTATTGCAACCCACAACTCCTTTCTTTAGACCTCAGCACCACCAGACCAAGTTGAGGTGCACATCACTCCCTAAAGGAAGATGAGAGGTTCCGCCTAGAAGTACTACCCTCGAATGCTACCCCAAGCCAAGGAAAATTGCCTCCTCACCACCTCATCAGTGGAGAGATATGTGTATGGTGCTGGTGCAAGTAAAGCCATTGTCTTTGAGAGTCATGCGTGCGTTGGTAAGTGTTCTACTTAGCCTCATCAAGATTACATGTGAACATAGCCTAGTGGACTCAACGAATTAAGTCACTAATGGACCTGAAAAGTCTTAACTCCAAATCCTATAAGGTCCCTCTAAGAATTAGGTGGATTAAGGTCTTAACTAAGCTCCATTTTCCAATTTAATTACAGTCTAATTTAAATGTCAACTATGGTTCAGAAGAATATATAGAAATATACAAAACACTTTTTATATTGTTTTTTTTTAATTTTTGGAAACATGCAAAATTTTCGAAAATGTTTGAATGCATGCATGAATGCAGATGTTTTGCAAACTATTTACAAACATTTATACAAGGGGTTTTGAAAACTTTTATTTTTCAAACATTTTTACAAAAATTTTGCATTATATAAATAATTTTAATACAAAAATATTTACACAAATTTTACAAACAAATCATTTTTTCAAACATTTGTACAAAAATAATTTTAATAGATAACTATTTACAAATATGTATGTGCAAGAAAGAATTTTATGTACAAGGAAATTTTTTTAAATTTCTTTGTGATTTTTAGGTTGTGGTCTTTAGCCATTTTTAATTATTAACACGCTCGCACAAAATACGAGTTATGGCTAAAGTATATATACAGTATAAACAACACCCCCCATACGTAGCTCAAATGATGTCCCCGAAGTGATCAAAGAGCGATGAAGAAGACATAACTCATGCTCAGTATAAGGAAGTTAAAAGAAAGGCTATACTACAACGACGAATGAAAGAATAAAATCAATAGAAGTCGGTGATTGCCCCCCTATAATTAGGTTCAAGTAATCCTAAGGGCTTATTTGGTTATTGGGTTGGATTGGATTGGATTGGGTTGGGTTGGAGTATCCTCCTGTGAATAGTAGTTGTTTGGAGGGTTGGGAGGGTTAGAATGATAATTGTGATGTGATGTGACATTGATTATGTGTTATATTAACTTTTTTAATGATTATAATATGTTGTTTATGTTAATAAGAGTATTTGAACAATGTCAAAAACTATTATACCAAAGAAATATGGCCAATACAAGTAATCCTAAACCATGAATGCAGGGTTGGAACCAAGGGTATGCGAGGGTAACCCGAAGTACCCTGGCAACCAAACAGGCCCTAAGTATAGAGTCTGTACACAAGAGATTCCGAGAGTTAGAATGTATAGGTTCGAACTCCCCTATACTTAGGGTAAAATATCCCTAAGTATAAGCAACAAAATATAGGTAAAAAGAATCAAAAGAATGATCAAAAATCTGGCACCCCCTATACTTAGGGTAAAGTACACCCTAAGCATAGCCTAATCATAAGATGAAAATGAATGCTAGAAAAAAGAATGTGTGATATGGACATCTGGATCTATTCAAGGGTGGAAGAAGGTGATAATCAGGCATGAGATGCAAATGATGTGAGTCAAAGAACACATCTCATGCAAAATGAATCGAGGCAACGTCAACGATCGGTCGATCATGATCTTGATATGGATTGAGGTGCTGACTGTTAACACGAATGGTGGACTCAGATGACATCTCAGATATGTCGATATTTCCATTGTCATGCACGTTTCAGACCAGGTATGGTCCCTTCCACTTACTCTGCAATTTCCCTGGAAATAATCTAAGCCTGGCATCAAACAACCATGCTCTCTGATCTGGCTCAAACTATTTATGGCTGATATGAGAATCATGCCATATCTTTACTCGCTACTTATATTGTAGGCTACTCGAATAGGTTGTTTCTCTAAGCTCCTCCAGGGCTGCCAATTCTACCTTCCTTTGAACACTTATACTCTTTAGATCTAATAATATCTCAGTGACAACCCATAGTGACTTGTGCTTAATTTCCACAAGTAAATGGCATGGTTTTCCATAAATGAGATGAAAGGGAGACGTACCCAAAGGTGTCTTGAAGGAAGTCCTATATGCCCACAAGATCAAGTCCGAAAGTTGTGACCAATCCTTTCGGTCTGGGCGGACTACCTTCTGCAATATTTTCTTGATCTCCTATTTGATACTTCAGCAAGACCATTGGTCTGAGGATGATATGGAGTGGCTACTCGATGGTCTATGTTGAACTTGTTAGCAAGGGACTTTACCTTGTCATTGATAAAATGAGATCGCCGTCAGATATCAAAACAATAGGCACCCCAAACCGTGAAATGATATTCTTCCTCAAAAATTTGCAAACAGTCCTAGCATCTGTAGTTTGGGATGGAATGGCCACAACCCAACGACTAACATAACCAATAGCCAACAGAATGTACTCGAATCCCTGACTCTTAGGGAATGGACCCATGAAATCTATGCCCCATGCATCAAAAACCTCACATAAGTAAATGGGATGCATCGTCATCATATCACGCTGTCCACAAGTGCCCTTTCTCTGACAGTTAGTACACCTCTTCACGAATTCATCAGAATCATTGAAGAGGGTAGGCTACCATTGGCCGGATTGGAGTACTTTATATGTTGTTCTCCTCCCAGAATGATGTCCTCCTGCCTCAAGCTTGTGGAAGTAAGCGAGGATGCTATGGTGCTCGTCCTAAGGAATGCACCGACGCCAGACATTATCCCCTCCTTCATGATAAAGGGTTGGATCCTCCCAATGGTACGACTTGGCCTTCGTGAGAAAGGTCTCAAGTCGCTGCATGGACCAACCTTGTGGTACTTTCTTGGCAACACGATAGTTCACAATGTCAGTGTACCATGGGAGCAAGGCAATAGCAAGGATCTCCTCATATGGGAAGGTCTCTGTAATAGGATCAATCTGATCGGATTCCTCAAGATTTTCCAAATGGGAGAGATGTTACGCCACCACATTCTTGCCTCCAGGCTTATCCTTAATCTCTATGTAAAACTCCTGGAGTAGAATGATCCATATGGTAAATCGAGCTTTAGCATTCTTCTTTTCCATGAGGTACCTAATGGTGGTACGATCAGTATAGATAGTCACTTTATATCCAAGAATATATGATATGAATTTGTCCCATTCAAATACTACGGCTAGCATCTCTTTCTCCGTGACTGTATAATTCCACTGAGCGACATCCAACATACGACTAGAGTTATGAATGGTAAATGGTAAACCGTCCCTCCTCTATCCTAGCACTGCCCCTACGGCAAAATCGGAGGCACTCATCATGATCTCAAATGGGAAAGACAAATCAGGCGGCTTAAGGACATGAGCCTCAACAACTAGATTCTTGAGAGTTTCAAAAGATGCAAGACACTTATCATCTACGATGAAATCTATGTCTTTCGTTACCAGATCAGTGAGCGGTCGGGCAATCCTGCTGGAGTCATGAATAAAATGTTGGTAGAAACCGACATACCTTAGAAAAGACCGCAACTGCCCCAGTTTGGACGGTGGATTGAGTTTCCTGATGATATCTACGTTGGACGGATCAACCTCCATGCCCCTGTTGGAGATGATACGGCCAAGCATCATCCCCTAAGTCACCATGAAGTGGCTTTTCTCCAAAGATAGAACAAGATGCACCTCAATCTAACGCTGAAGCACTCGGTCTAGGGAGTCAAGAAAAGCATCAAACCCGTCGTCTTAGACTGAGAAATCGTCCATGAAGACCTCTAAGCAGTCACCAACCATGTCCGAGAAGATGGACAAGATGCACCTTGGAATGTTTTCGGGGTGTTACATAGACCAAAGAGCATCTATCTAAAAGCATAAGTCCCAAACAAACAAGTGAATGTCGTCTTGTCCTGGTCTTCGGGCGTTATGGCCACCTAATTATAGCCGGAGTACCCATCTAGGAAACAATAGTGACTCTTCCCAGCTAGCCTCTCTATAATCTTATCAATAAAAGACAACGGGAAATGATCCTTCTTGGTGGCCTGATTCAATCGCTTGTAGGCCACACATACCTTACAAGAAGTGGATACCCGAGTAGCAATCTCCTCTCCAGACTCACTCGCAACTGTGGTGATGCTCATCTTCTTGGGCACCACATGCAATGGACTAACCCACTAGGGGTCGGAGATGGGGTAGATAAAATCGGCGCTCCACGATTTTGATATTTCTTTCATTACCACCTCTCGAAGATTCGGGTTCAGCCGTCGTTGAAACTCACGCGTTGGCTTGACATACTCTTCGAGATAGATATGGTGGGAGCTCATGGTCGGACTTATCCCCTAGAGAACAGATACGCTCCATCCTATCGCCTTGCAGTTCCTTTCAAGAACCACCATCAAATGATATGCTTACTTTCCAGTCAAATTTGTTGAGATGGTGACTGTGTACATCTCATGCTCACCTGCAAGGAATCTATACTTCAATGATTGTGGCAAGGGATTCAACTCTGGCAACTTGGAGCTGACAAATCTGACTTTTGGAGTGTCTTAGTGAATGCAACCATATCTGAATGTGAGAATCTCATTGATCATGAACGTCTGGTAAGATGGTCCTGCTAGTGTGTCTGTACTCAGTATTGGCTCAGTCTCCACCCTAGCTGTTGGCTCTGTGGGAATCAGTCAAGGCAAATAATCATCGAAATCATCCCAATCTATGTCTTTATCCGAGGGATCTGAATCAGAAGCACAAGAAACAAAATATGCTTCGCTATCCTGAACGGGGTCGTCAGCCTCAAAAGTGTCCTCGGCCAAGAGTGTGCTCTCCGAACTCTCCTCTACTAGAAACTGTAAATCTTCCATGTCCGATTGTGAGAAAAGGGCTCGTGAAATAGGGTCAGTCCAAGCAACTTCATCATCTGTGATCACAAAGTAGCACTCCTGGTGGACGTCTTGCTCTACCTCGGTCGTGTGCTCTGCATCGCTGAACTACTCTGAGCAAGCTGAATGCTCTAGTCTTGTCAATCGTCTCTATTTGTATACTTTCACCCTTGATGTGAAAGTACACCATCCCGCAATCATGGCCGGACACCACCTTAGCGGTGGCCAAGAATGGACATCCTAGAATGATGGGGGTATCATTCACAGACTCAAAGACCTCCATGTCCAACACAACGAAGTCCACGAGGAATTTTAAGACCTGAATTGTGACGGCCACGTACTTCAACAACGCCTTAGGCCTCTTAACAAATCGATGAGCAAACAGAAGGACTGTCCTGCTCTATCTAAGAGGAACAAACTCGAATTGGTCGAGTAAGGCTGCCGGAAGAAGGTTGATGGAAGATCCGCTATCTAATAGAGTCCGATCGAATCTCTGCTCATGAATGTGGCATCTGACATAGGGAGCTCCTACATCTAGCCTCTTGGCTGGCAGACGGTTCCGGATGGCGAAGCAGGTGGCACGGGTTAGCACATGGATTTCTGCCTGATGGTTCCTCTTCTTCCTAGGGATGGTGGTCTTCTCTCTCAAGTTCTTTTGGAAGAGAGGGATGTGCTCAAGTTCCTATTGTAGAGTCAATTGTATATTGAATCTGTCTATCATCCGCTGGTAGAACTCGATCTACTGGTTCTTTTCTTTATTTTCTTTTTTATTCCCCTTCGCCAAGCATAGTGCTTGAGGGAAGGGGATGGTTGCGCCCTCCTCAGATAGAGGGCTAGGAATAGGTTCCTGCTGTTGAGAAGGAATGGGATCCATACAAATGTCATCATGCATCACATATGGGCTCGAAGATCAAGGAACCTTTCCTTTATTAATTTTTTTGTTCCTTTTCAAATGGTCCTCAGATACAGAAACATGAGAAAACACAACTGGAATAGAAGTGGTGGCATCAATACCACCCACGGCTTCGAACTTCGTGGCATCAACACTGTTCTCTGGCTTAGCATCATCTGGTATGGTGGCATTAGCTCCACCGACAGCAACTGGAGAAACGACAACCTCAGTACTGTCGACTGGATCATCATCAACCTTTGTGGCTTCAGCACCGCTGTTATCAACATCATTAGTGACATCAGTAACGTTGTCCTCCTCGTCGCTCCTGGATCATCATGGGGTCATCACTCAGACGAGGCACCACTGGCTGGACTCCTACCACTTCTAAGTGTAACAAAGTCAGCATCAAACATGTATGAAGAAATATCACCCAATGATTCACTAGGAGTGGTGGTCTCTGTGAACAGTACCTGCTCAGACTTCCTCAAGATGTTGTTTGGGTTGGGTTCAATCTGAGCGGGTATGGAAGCCTTGCCCTTTATGATCTCCTTCATTTCCTGGCAAAACTCGTCCATCTCCCTCCTAAATGATGCTTGTTGGTCTGAGAATAGGCGGGCTAGATCATCAAGGGCTGGGTTCTCATAGGTTGGCCCATGAGAATCGGATAGGTTGCCTTGCTGGAAATGAAGCTACTGCTGGAACTAGTGAGGGGAGGCTGAGTGAACCGCTGTTGTTAAAGCTGATGCCTCCACTCTTGTCCTTGCTGGTATGGACGAGGATCCAACTGGTAGTGGTATGGTGGCTGCTGGGAGTACTGGGGCTGCTGCTGCTGGCTGGACTGCCGACCCTGACCTGGAGGCTGATGTTGCTAGGATGAGGTGCCTCTGATAGACCACCTGAATCAGGGATGATCTCGACGGATCCCGTGCTGTCGGTCATACCGAATCCCGTTGACTTCCATCAACGACTCCTGCTCGTAAGGTTAAGCAGGGAAGAACTGCTAGTGGTTGATCCTACTTATACACCACCATCTGAGTATCCTGAGACGGTGGTGGCTGAAAGTACTGCTACTGGAACAACTGGACCGGCTATGCCTAGATATGGTGAACCTGGTGGTACTGGGTGGAGTGTTGGGAAGAGTAGCTGCTGCTAGGGTCAGTTTGTGACCTAGGACGAGGCTGAGAAGCCATCTGTGTCTCCTGGAGACACATGATTCGAGTCTTCAGGTCACTCAAAGTTTGTGCTAACTAGTCGATCTATGTCATGCCCTGGCACTGCTTCTTCTCAATGATATCTATGCGGTCCAACTTCTCACTGATGATGCCCATGTCTATTGCCGACAACTCTGCATGGGCTGCTGCTGATGCAGAAGTGGATGGACCTGCATCAACCCATGCTATCCTCTGATATGACACGGTATGTGGAAGGGGCTTCCCTTGTGTATAGACCCTGGTCTGGGACATCACTGTATAGTTCTCATCCATCTCATCATAGATGGTCCGTACCGGATCCTCATCCTTGGCGAAGTAGGAGGCCCCACAAGAAGCGTTAACAAGCCCCTGCAGCTCCGGTATCAGCCCACAAAAGAAACTCTGCACGAGATTGGACATGTATATATCATGGTGTAGACACTGATCGATGAGCTCAGGAATCGATCCCACACCTCAAGGAACCGCTCGTTGGGGATCATTGTGAGGTTATTGATCAGATCCCTTGTTGCATTGGTCCGGCCAAGTGGATAGTACCTGTTCAATTACTCGGTCTAGAGCTGCTCCCAAGTAGTTACGTATCTCCCTAAATGCTTCAGCCAGTAGGATACTCTGTAGACAAGGGATAATGGAAATGCTATCATCTTTATGGTATCCTCGTCCACAAATCTATCATGGACTATGCTACAGATCATCTCGAACTCCTTTAGGAGCAGATGCGACTCATCAGTGGCAAGCCCAATGAATTTTGGCAAGAGCTGAATGGCGTGGGGGCTGAGCTTGAAGTCGCCCAGAATTGCCGGAAGTTCGATCCAGCAGTGTGTAAGGGTACCAGGGTTGTGCAACTCCCTCATAGGCCTGGCAGGCTTGGCCGTCTCCTGTATCTCTTCTGTCTGTCCTCCATCTCCTCCTCCAGGTGCTGGAATGTCTCCACCGCATGCTCTTGGCTGCTCTTCTCTATCAGCTCGCATATGTGCTTAGGCACCTCAGGACTGGAAGAAAGGAGATCGAAGGGGAACAGGATCGAATCGAACCCGAGTATGGAGAGTGGATCTAATCTCCCCGGAACCTCCCTAGATGAGTGGGTTGGAGTGCTGGAGAGCGGTGCTGTCAAAGGCAGCCTAAGCGACCTCTGGCCC
Organism: Ottelia alismoides; assembly: GCA_037367405.1. Classification (NCBI taxonomy): domain Eukaryota; kingdom Viridiplantae; phylum Streptophyta; class Magnoliopsida; order Alismatales; family Hydrocharitaceae; genus Ottelia; species Ottelia alismoides. The sequence goes on along the minus strand of JAZKJV010006915.1, from coordinate 124,939 downwards.
ATCATCTAGATCTAGGAAAAGTGCGGATGAGATATGGATGCAAACAAGATTAGCAGTCAAACCTCCAATTCACCTACTCAACACGAGATGATAACCGTAAAGGATTGGTCGATTATCTTGTCGATTTTATTTAGGTGATAATCCAGTCTCGCAGAGCAATTAAGCGAGATAGTCGGTACCCAATGCTCCCAAGAGACTGACCAGATATTGAAATTATATCTTTCCCAGAAAGTATGAGTTGTGGACCGTTTACTGGCTACCCGATCAACTCGATATGTTAAGGACATCGTGGCCCGCTTTTCCGAAGACCAGAGAGATCTTCATTGGAGAACGACTAACCCCAAGTCTAACGAGAGTTTGGGTGCGGCTCTAGCCTAGTGTGTGGGTCACTCTTTCGTGCAAGCAAATAAAACAAGGAGGGGATGACTCTCCCAAAACAACTTTTTAAGTTACATGTCTTTTAAGATTAAGTTTGCAATAACAGTTCTAATTTTACGAGTTTCTCTTTTATGGTATTTTTCAAATACAAAGAACGTCTAATGAATTTTTCGATCTCCTGATTATTTTATGTCTCAAAATAGGTGGAGAAGTCGAAAAAGCCGATGCATGATTCAAACACTATGATGCATGCAAAGTAAGAGAGGCGTACCAGACTCCAGTACTCTACATGCAGGGTGATCCATGCATAAATCAAAAGACAGAGTTAAAACTAATCTAATGAAACAAGAAGAAAACGGCCTTAGACAAGCAATTTCTAAGATCATGAAGCACAATAGTTAATGGATCAGAGAGAGAGGTCGATGTCTAGTCTCGGATGTTGATCGGTGTCCGCCACAACAGATCCTTCACGCGCTGTATACGGCCTCTAGAGGTACATGACCTCTCAATTAATCAAATTAACTTTTTATTTTGAGTTATTAATAAGGTCCAATTACGAATCTATATGTGCAAGCAGTCGATTAGGGATTGGGTCTTAAATTATTTACGTCACAATCAAGGAAATTCTTAAGTCTAGGGGCCAAATTCTTCGAGAATCAAATAGAAAAAAATGGCGGTCAAAACAAATCGGCAAAAGATGCGGTAAGGACCCCCGAGCACACTGGTGTTCGGCGAAAGAGACCCCGATAAGCCAAGTCCAAGAAGAAGTATCTAGAGGGTCCAAGAGTAATTATAATAATAAATGAGATGAGATAAATCTAACTACCCAACTCTACTCTATCTAATCTAACTAATCCATGCTCTTCTCCTACTCATCCTCGTGTGCGGTTACTCCAACCGAAAGCAAGCAACATCCCAGGCGGTCCCTCACACAAAAAGCCAAGCAAGAAGAATGTCAGAAAATAATTTATATAAGATAGAGATAAAAAGATACAAAAATCTGAAAAGACTACTAAGCCTTGCTCACCGACAACAATGCCATTTTGATGACACGTCTCGAGACTCACGTTAAGGAATCAGATAAATCTCAAAAGGGTCATTGTGACCCAAATCTTGAAGCGGAATCAATAAGAAAATTAAAATCCACTCAGTTAGGCATATAAATCAATAAAAATCAATGTAAGTGGTCTCTACTATTTTATTTTAACTTGGTATAGCGTCTAGGGTCGACCTCAAGGACCACGAGTAAAACCTACGAATTATCGTATCAGACAAATAAAAACATATTTTTGTAATTTTTAATTTTGCAAATTTTAATATTTTCAAAATAAGAAAATAAGACAAGTAAATAAGAAAACAAGCACAAGCAAACCTTTTGTAATTTTTATTGAGACTAATAATGTTACAATTCAGAAATAAATATATTTTTATGTTTTTCAAATATTCAGATGTTCTTTATGATTTTCTGGGATTTTTCTAATTTTTATATGATTTTATAAAAATCACCTGGACTTAAAGGCAAATTTAAAATACTAGAAATCCCTCATGCCCTGGTTGTGATTTTTATGAATAAATAAAAAAAATTATGTACCAACAAAAATTAAAATATTATTTTTTTTGAATTATTAATGATTTTTATAAGTTTTTAAAGTTTTTGAGATTTTTAGTGTTTTTATAAGAGATTTTAGTACAAAAATTCTACTATAGGTAAAACACACAAAGACAAGTAAACTCCTAATTTTTTGGTAATTTTTAAAATAGTTTTTTCAATTTTCATGTATTTTATAAACCAAACAACAAAATTTTTAGTTGTTTTTTATTTTTAAAATATATCACATAATACTAAATTAATTCACAAAAATTATCATAAATATTACTTGTTAGTAGAAGCTAACAGTAATTTTCAAGGAATTTTCGGAGTTAATTAGGTATTTATTTGATAAAAATGAAACACACAACTAGTAGGGACCTAATTGCAATTATGAGAAAGTTACAAACCAAATATTAACGCGGACATGAAACCAAGGGTCACAAATGCAATTATCGTAGGTAAACACGCGCACCACACGTGAGTCAGGCAATTAGGGGTATAAATGCAAATATCATTAATAAACGTTCATTTCATAACAAAACTAAAGTTCAGGACCACTATTGCAATTAACCCTATAAGTCAAGTGAAAGTCTACGTGCTATATAAGCAGAGGGACTAAAATGCAAATAACAAAAATAAGGAGGTCCAAACTGCAAATCAGTCAAATTAAAATAAACTACGGTAAATATTTACAGGACTTGGAAGTAAATGCAAAAAAAACAAAGAGGGCCTAAGCGAAATTACCCTTCGCGTGTGCGTGTGAGGCACGTAGGAATACATGGCAAGCATGGAGGCGGGCGTTGGTGTTCGGCCCTGATCAGCAGGAGGATGTAGATCTGACGATCCAGATGATGTCTGGGGCGTACGGCCTGATGCGTCAGGTGGCATCAGATCCAACGACCAAAAAGACTGCTGCAATCGGCGGCTGTGATGGAACCTGGCAGGTGGAGGGTGATCCAACGACTGGGAGGATGTTTGCAAGACCTCCTCCTGGGCGACTTCCAATCAAGCAAGGGAGGTGATCCACCAACTCGATGGGATTTCTTAAGAGTCCAATAGTGTCGTGAGAGGGTCTTGCGTCCGGTGGTGTGGTTCGATGATAATGGCAGCGCTCAGGATGAACATGGCAGGGGAGAGTGGCCTGGAGCAGCTCCACTGGTGCAGTTAGGGGACCATAGAATGCTCCTCTCGCGCGTTTGCACCTACAAAGGATAGAAGGACTCGGGGTGAAGCCCCGTTCCTGGGTTATTGCATAAAGGAGAAGCGAGCGATGGGGGTGATGTTTTTGGGTCTCTGGCGTAGGTTGGGGATAGAGACCCTGCCTAATCCCGGCATGAGGGTCGAGTATTAGGGTGATCAGACTATGGGTGAAGATGGGGGGCTAGATATGGAGTCAATCTGAATGGATGTGGCTGCGTAACGGGGCTCCGACCAGCTAGTCGGAGCAAGGGATTCGACGGCGGAGGTGTGATGAAAGATCAATAAAAACAGAGAAAACGCAGGGATAGAGGTGATACCTTAGGGTTGGAAGACGTTCCTGGACTTTAGGTGAAGATGGTCGTCGGGGTAATAGCCTCGACCTCTCTACGAAAGGCGGGGAGGATGCACGCGGCATAGAGGTCCGGCCACGACGAGCTACGAGCCTCCTGGTGACACCCTGAGGATCCTAAGTCGCTCTCTCTATGGTTGTCACTACAACGAAGATGGCTATGGTGGAAATGAGATGCGAGGGACGATCTACTGTGACATGAGGGGGAAGAAGAGATTTTCCAGGTCGCTCCAGTGTCCTGAAAGATCGGAGGAAAGCGTGGAACCCTAGAGCGATCTAGATTAGCCAGATGACCTGCAAGGATGTTAGGTAAATGGGGATTATCAAATCCAAATCTTGAGGCAAACGAAGCACAGAGGCGCACTGGAGAAAATCAAGAAGACGCTCCCGCGAACACAATACGGGTCTGACCCGGGTAGGGGAAGGCATTGACCAGAGGTCAAGATCCGATATGGACCAATCAGAAAAATCAAATATAGAAAAACTTTATAAATTCAATAAAAAATAGTAACTGAATTAAAAAAAGTGGATAAAATGAAAAATGTTTATTATTTTCGAACTATTTTTTATGATTTTTAATTATTTTTATGAAAAATAAATTAGGGCATATACAATATATAATGTTATATATTGGTATAATATACATATGTATTATATATAAATTATTTTTTTTGTTATTTTTTATATAACTACCCCAAGTTTATTTATTTATTTTCAACATGATTTTAGGAGTACAAAATAATTTTTATTTTATTTTTATGAGTTATCTAGAGGTATAAAATAAATAGGGGATGTGATATCTATACATGTGCTTTGTATAATGAAAGAGGATTTTTTTTTATTTTTATTTAAATTTTGTGATTTTTATTTTTTGTTTTATTTATAGGAATATATACAAGGAGTTAAAAATAATATTTTATTTGTATTTTGGTCAAAAATATTAATTTACACATATAGGTAATATACAATACAAAGTAGTCCCTATCTCTCTCTACTTATTTTATTTGGCGATCAGATCAAGGCTTGACCGTCTCTTGGGGTTCGGGTCACTCTCCATTTATTCTAAATACCCCCTCCCTTTTTCTTTTCTTTTATTCTTTTATTTGCACAAATACATGCAAATTATGCAATATTAACATATGCATGCATAATGCTATGTTATTTTATTTACAGGTATTTATATGTTGTTTTGCTAAGATAAATAGTTAAAATAAAATAATAAAGAGTGAGAATCACGAATTCATCATTATCTTCAAAAATTCCATCATGTTTTCCTTTATCTGTCTCTCTCTTTTCAGCTAAGTCTAAAAGTTGTCTCCTCTTTGGTTGGGTGCGTAGGTCCTCCTAAGATGTCCTCCCTTGTGTGGCGGTCCCTCAACAAAGTGAAATACAAACGGGTGTCAGAACAATCACAATTAATATCAAATAATAATGAAAAATAAATAAATGATCAAAATAAATAAATACAAAAATAAATAAATGAACATGAGAGTCATGACAAATAAAGAATCCTGAACTATGCGGCGTTGCTTCCCGGCAACGATGCCATTTGATAACTACAGTTTTTCACTAGTCTAAATATGTCTCACAATGGGGGAGACACAATCGTTGTGCCGACCCATAATAAATCCTAATTAATCAACAATTAACCCACACTATGAATCAATCAATAAATATAAAAAATGTGGAGTTAAATTTATTATGACTCTACAACAGGTGTGTATAATGTATGCATGTGTAGAGATCGAATTCAGGGAGCAAGTAGTAGATGTGGGCAAAATAAGGCGCACAAAAATTTGGCTTTCATCTCTTGTCCAATTTTACTATTTTGTGGGATTTTAATTTTTTTAAATTTTTATTTCATTTTTGTTTTATATTTTTATATTTTTGTTTTTTATTTTATAATTTTTATATTTCCTTTTATATTTTCATATTTTATATTTCTTTTTATTTTAAATACATATATATAGGATATATAAGTTAATATATACAATATAGAGTAATCGATTTATAAATAATAGTAAATATAAATAAAATGCAACAAATAAATTTTTTTGTATTTTTTAAAATTTTTTAATGTTTTGTAATTTTTTTGGATTTTCTGCTTATTTTTATATATTTTTAAAATAAAAAATATCCCAAATTAGGGATTTAATAAATATCTGAAATTGTTTTGAATATTAAAAATAGGAAATAAGGTCAAAAATTACTCATATCAATTTTAATATTTTAATATTTTTATAAAGAAAATTATAAAATAGAAAAACATAATTTTAGATTTTCTAAGGATTTTTTGATTTTTCAATTTTAAGAGTTTTCTTTTTCCATTTTTAGTAATTTTTGGTATGTAGTTGAAACATACGAAAATTGACATAATATAAATTTTTTTGAATTTTTCAAGGTGTTTTATTTTTTTGGTATTTAATAAGTTAGACAGTACAAAAATGAGCACATTTTGATTTTTAAAAAATAGTTAAAATGCTAAAAAAAATAGAAAGTAAATTCAACGTGAAAGTACATGCTACCAGGCATCTAACCTTATTTTTGCATAATTTTAGGAGCTAGGGGTGCTATTTTTAATAAATTATATCCAAGCACAAAAATTCATAAACTAGTAGGGGCATAATTGCAAATAAAATAAACTTTAGTTGTTAAAGTGCTTTTTTTCCAAAAATAAACAACGTAAAAAATTTTATTGGACTTAAAATAAATTCAAAAATTGTCAGGGGCATACATGTAATTTTTCCAACTCACATGAGATGACACGTGAGCTGAGCTGGACTGCACCGAAATGCAACTAAATTAAATACAGGGGCATGTTTGCAAAATGTCCATTTTATTATACACTTTACTTTTTATTTACAAGACTCAATAATAAATACAAAAAATCAAGGCTAAGCTATGCAATTTACCCCATTTCTGTGCGGAGATAGATGACCCTCCTCCTTTCCCTTAGACATGCGGCGCATGCCGGTGCACCTATACCGATTTGCAGATGAACGTCCTGTATCTGATCAGGGGTATTCATTGGACAGATGTAACGGGACAATGATGGACGGCCATGATTAGAGTAGGGAGGGTGCCTCCATCTGACGATCACTGCTGTTCACGAAGAACATGGAAGAAGGAGCTCTTCCCTAGTCTTTGTTCTTGATTTTCTCCCTCCACGGTGGTCTTCTGCAATGGTGTTGGGCTCCACACGTCCGGAGAGGTTCCCTCTATCTACAGGAGGCTTCAGAATGGCCAAGGGGTCGTCGGAGCTCTCCCGAAGGGTCGGGGATGAGGAGGAGCTCCAAGTGCCTTGGTTGAATCGCAAATTGGCTCCATATGTGCATGCAAGCTCATGGGACCTGCAAAAACGTTCCTGGTTTGAGGGAAAATTGGTACAGATCGGCTCTCTAATGGACAAAATAGGGAGGTTTATTAAAGAAGAAATAATAAAAAATAGTATTTGATTTTATTAATTTTCGAATTTAAATTAAAAAATGTTTTTTATTTTATGTTGTATTTTAATATGATTTTTATTTATTTATTTTGATGTTATTTATTAGTAGTTAATTTTAGGGGTATATTTCTAATTATATTCATATATATATATATATATTAGCTTTTTTCCATTTTATATACTTTTTTTTTATTTTGTTCTCTTATTCTATAAATATATAACATATTTTTATGTACACAAATTTATTTTTATTATATTTTTACGATTTCATTTGTATACTTAAATAATTAAGGGTATGTAATATGGAAGTCTATGTATTGTATATTTACCTATGTATTATTTTATTTTATTTTATTTTAATGTTTCTTTTATGGTTTATTTTAGATTTTATATTTTTCATAAAAATATAATTGATATTTTCAAGCTTATAAAAAATATAAAAGAATAAAGAATGGTTTCATCTTTTATTTATATATAGGTATTATTATAAGTATTTTGCCTATATAATTACATAGACTTATTTTATTTTATATTTTATTTGTGATTTTATTTTGGTTTTAATATGCACATGCGTTGAAAATCATATTTACAAAATTATAAAAATATCAAATTTGTAAAAATAATAAATGAATAAATTTAATATTTTATTCGGGTTTACTATACAATGAGGGTCCAAAACCTAACTTTCACATCTTAACTCCAAAGAATATGAAACCATCTCCATTAAATAGCTTATAAAACGTAATATTCAATTAAAGGTGATTTTGATATATTTCGAGTTTTTATTTGGAATATATGGGTCTGTAAAGTTGGGAGTTTGGCTTCTTTTGTGTAGAAAGTACATTATGTGTTATTGTTGTACAAACTCAGTTTTGTATTTTTATTCACATTATTATCTACAACTTTCATGTACAGGATTTCTTTATTTGATGAATAAATAATATAGAATAAAATGGGTGTAAAAAATGAATTATTGAATGAATAAAATAAATTAGATGTTTTTTTTTGTATTTTTTGGCCCTTATCTCCCCCTACTTTATTCCTTGTCGACCAATTCAATTCTTGACTTGGTCTCGGGGTTTAGGGTAATAAAATATCTTTGATATTTTATTCTTTTTTTCTCTTTATTTTATAATTTTTGCATTAAAAACAATATTTTTTACACAATAAGTGCAATAAATGATGAATGCTATTTTGTACAAATTAATGATATTTACATGCATTAGATAAGGTTTTAAGGCCAAAATGATAGAGTTAAGGTGATGAAAAGGAGATTCATCAGCACACCCATGGTCGAACTCAGGGAGGCCACTGTTTCCTTAGGATTATTTAAAGTCGATCTGGAGATTAGGTTTTCAAAGAGATATTTTTAAAATTGTTAAATTCAATAAATGATTGACTTGCAATTTTGACTAAGTTCATGGACTAAAATGTAAATTACATTCAAATAGTGTTAAAAAAATCTCAAACTTTGCCAGAATGTGAAAATGATGAAATAAGATTATTATATTTTTTAGAATTTTTTAATACAAAAAGAATTAATTACGAATAAAATATACAGACAAGGTGATTTAGAGTTAATTAATTATAATAAATACCTAACGTCAATATTTTCCATAAATTAAATTATCCTAGATAGTTATATATGAGACATATTTAAAACAATTTTGAATTCCTAAAATTACTATGTGAGGAGTTAATTTAGAAACAATTACTAAATTCACCATTCATTTATTTTGACCTCGATATGCACGGAAATGACATGAAACTTGGGAATAATGTAGAGAGCACTAAACTCTATCTCTTGAGATTTTTTCGCTATTTTTAGAGCACAAATTATTTTAATATCAGTTTCAGAAAAAACATTGGGTAAAATATGCAATATTTCACCAAATCAATTGTAATAAATAAACTAATGCTCACAAAATTACAAATAAATTTTCACTAGATAAAGAATTTAATGTTATACAATATGCATATTTCAAAATAATAAAATGATGATGAATGTGAGTTCAAATTAACATGCAATCATAGGCTTCTATACGTAAATACAGAAATAAAATTGATAAAAAATAAATGTGTTGACTGGACTTGTATGCAATTACCTATACTCGTACGGGTATTTATGCGATTTTCCCAAGACTATTGAAGGTGAGGGTGCGTGCATTACTTGCTGGATCCACATGAGCTTCAGAATAAAATTTCCACCATAGCACATGCTCCTCACGTGACTTAGCTGGCAGGGACACGTTCGTAAACTGCGGGAAGCCATGGGTACTAGGCACATACTATCCCCTTGCCCATGTGCTTCGCACGTGAGGGGAGATGGAGGTCTCTCACACAGGATGAGGTGGTTCGAAGAGCATTGGTGTCGAGGGTGAGGGTGAGACAGCCGAGGTGGTGAATGATCTAAATGGCGAGGCAGGCGGCGGAGCCTCACGTAGTGTGGAGCTCCTTGAGTGAACGGCGAAGAAGGCAGCAAAGAGAACTAGTGTAGGATGAGGAATGCAACTGCAAAGGGGAGGGTTGTCCTGCAGCAGGAGTCAGGCGTGGGCAAGGGCTACTGTGGGTGGACAGTTGCTCCTTAATCGTCGACACACGACCTAATCTGATCACTATAGCATCATAGATGGCTCTGCTGAGGTTGTTGCAGGTGGGGTGTTGTCGTTGACAATGGTGAGGAGCACAAGGTTGATCGACGAGGCTGAGGAGCGGAGGCAAGGCATGTGTGTTGATCAAAATGGAGGAGTTACAGACTGGAAGTGGGCGAGCGGTGTACGACCGATGTGATCGATGGTGAAGGAGAGGGGTGGAACGAAGGTGGGGATCCTCGATAGAGGTGATGTAAAGGAGTATGTATGGTAGAAGACTGTGGGAGGAAGAACGAGAAGCAGAGAGGTGATGAAGGTGGAGCGATGGTGTAGCTTCGGGAAGATGATTTGGAATAGAATATGTAGAAGAAACAAGACAAAGGAAGAAGGAAAACAGAGGGATATTAGTTGATGTTCGTTGGAAAGGGTGGAGGGGCGGAGTCCACCTCTGGTTGTCGCCTAAAAGGCCGATGATGTACCTCGAAGCTCAGCAGCTGTGACAGGGGAGCTACAACGCGGAAGGATAAGCCATGGATCACACCGAGGAAAGGACGCTCATCGTCACTGCAATGGAGAAGGGGCCATTGTCACCTTGTCATTCTCCAGAGCTGGAGCTCTTTCTCCTTGTCGAAAGGCAGCTCGATTGAAAGAGGGGTGGCGGTCTAGTATTTAAAGATGGGAGCAAATGCTAGAAAGTTGGAGGTGAAGGCTTCGTCGGTCGTAAGATGCGGAGAAGAGGTCTCTGGTAGTTGCAGTTGGCATGGAGGCCAAGATGGATGCGCGGAGAGGGAACACGGGTGATGGAGCATGCATTGAGGGGATTGTGCGAAGTGAGGTTGACCGGATCTGGTGGAAGGATGCTAGGAGGGCATAGTCGCGGGTAGCGCATTTGGGGTGTTGAGCGGTGAGAGAGAGAGAGAGAAGGTGGATGAGATCATGGGGAGCTGGGAGAAGGTGGCGCAACCGTCAGGCGGACGTTGCAGAAGGTGTGGGAGAGCGTAGGGGAGGGAGGAAGGGGAAGGGAAGGCCACGTAGCACGCACAGGGTCGACTATGTAGCGGTAAGATTAATAAAAATTAAATTAAATAATTAAAATAACTAAAATAATGATAAATAAATATATTCAAGTAATAAATAAAAAAATAAAAATAGGGGGACATGTGGCGGCTCTAGGAGCGGCCACGTGTCGCTCCAAGAAAAATCACAATTTAAATGTAAATAAAAATAAAAAAGAAATAACAAAAGCTATCAAATCAAAAAGTGGTCAACACAAAAGTTTTCTCGTCTTAACGAGATCTACAACTTTTGTGAATGATGAAAATAAAAAGAAGTCATCTGTACAAAAAAATATTTTTGGGGTACCGTATATATATAATATAGTATTTTTATCTTTTGCAGATTTTTTTATCATTTTTAAATAAGAGAAAAATCAAAATAAAATTAGATAAAATATGAAAGAACTATTTAGAACTTGATATATTTTTTTGGATTTTTTAATTATTTAGAAAATAAATAGATAAAAATAAAGGGTATTTTGTACAATATATAATTGGGGCCCAAAACCCAAGTTTCACATGCGAACTTCGATTTTTATGAAATTGGTCTTGTTTTGAAGGTCTTTGAATGTATATTACTTTAAAAGTGAGTTGACCTAAATCAAAGACTCTATGAGAGAGATATTCACGTTTTAAGGCTCTTAGTCTCAAACTTGGATTTGGGTTTTATTGGTGAATTGTATAAGTTTGTATTTTTTTTGATATTTTTTCTTTATTAGTGTTAGTAATATATACACTATAGAGTTGATTTTATTGGATTGGGAGTTAGTATAAAATAGATACAAATAAGTGAATTTAGCTTATATACAAGTGAATATGTACAAGTGAGTTTGGCTCCTTATTTAATGCAAATATGCATGCCAAAAAACAAACATTAATTCTAAATGCATGAATGTGAATAATGCAAAATAAATGGAAATATGCAGCTAATTACTAGGGAACAAATCTCTATTTTGAACTTTTAGAGTGATGAATCACATATTCACCAACCCCCTATACTTAAACCTTGCTCGTCCCCGAGCAACTAAAATGGAATGCAACAATGAAATGATTTTGGGTTCCATATCAAGGTCATGTAAAAAAGGTGAAAATGGAGCTTGACTCGACTTTTGGATTAATAATGTGGTAGAACCTTATTGGGAATTGTATTTAAGACCTAACAGCCTTTTAGTTCCCTGTGTCTCTTATTCAAGTTGCCTCAACAGTCAGGTTAGAACAGATCCTCATACAAAAATTCTAATGATCATGAATCTTACTTGTACTGTATAAGTGAAATATAGCTCTCCACATCATAAATGTCAAAGAACCAACCTCCTCTAACAAGGTAACTCTAATTCCCCGGTCTTGCAATTCTTTCCTCGAGGAGCGAGGTATTCCCTTCTAAGGTCAAGTGTGACCAGCTCAAGAAGAGGGGGTAGAGAAGATAATGGATTGTAACCATTGTAGTCACATATCTGTGGAGCTTGACCAGTGTAGCCATGTCTCCAACTGCAGGCTTCTATGGTATGAGCCTTTGAAGCATACGCCTTGCAAATATACATACTCCAGCAAGTATTTTTTTCCAATCAGGCCTGTCCACTTTTTTGGAGCTATCTCACTTTTTTTTGGAACTATATACAAGGTGTAGCATGTACATCAGGAGTTTTTCTTCTTGAGCTAGTAGACTATCCCTCTTTTGAAGTATTATTGCAACCTGCAGCATCTCGTTGTTAGACGTCGATGACACTAGACTAGGTTGAGATGCACTACCATCCCTAGAAGAGGATGGATGTTTCCACCCGTGTGCTACTCCAAGCCAAAGGATTCTACTTCCTCACCACCTCATCAATGAAGATCTACGTGCATGATGCTTTTCCAAGTTAGGTCGATGTCTAAAAGAATCATGTGTGTGTACGAAGTATTCTATTTAGACCAATCAAGATGACATGTGAACATAGACTGGCGGACTCAGAGATTTAAGTCTCTCATCCTTAAAAATCTTAACTCAAGTTCCTATAAGGTTCCTCTAAAATTAGGTAGACTAAGGTCAAATCAAATCCATCCTCGACATCTATTCATAACTTGATTCAAAACCCACTAACGTTTCTCTAAGCATATGCTAGATATGCAGATGAGATGCAGATGACATGCTATGTAGATGAATGAAGTGCAAGACACATATTTTTTTTAATGCAAGGATGATGTGCAGAGTAAATAAGAGACCTCTTTTTTTCTTTTTTTTCTTTTTTTTAAAAAAATTTGGTATGCCTCCTATTTTACAACAAAATTTACAAATGTATTATTTACAAGAATTTTACAACTTTTTACACAAGTATTATAGATTATACAATATACATACTATACATGAATTTTACAAAAAGTTTTTTTTTCAATTTTTACTGAACCCATAATTATTGCATAGTATACACAAAAATACCTGAAGGTACGAGCTATGGGTAAAGTTTATATGAAATATATACAAACCCCCAACACTTAGCATATAATATGTCCTCAGACCTTGAGAAGCGAGGAAAAAGACATAACTCGTCCTAAGCGTAGGAGAGATAAAATAACAAAAGTATAGACGTCACTCCGTCCCCCTATACTTAGGGTTTGATAGCCTAAGTGTAGAAGAAGATCAAAAATGGGACAGTCGAGGTCAAGAGGGGAAATGGATGAATATATATAAACATGATGGGAATCGGTCCCCCCTATACTTAGGCTCAGGTCAGCCTAAGTCTGGGACATAAGTGAGTGTAAGAACCGATGAGATCTTGATGAAGTGAGGATGTACATAGAAGTAGTCTTATGAAGTGAGGATATACAGATGATGTACATGATGTATAGTGAGGATGTACAGAGTAGGGATGATGTACATGAGGGAATGAATCTTGATGAATATGTGACACTACATCTTCGTAGAGAGTAGTCTGATGTCTCTGCTATGTGCTCGCACTGCATGAAGTTGATGACCTCGACTTAGACTAACTGTTCCATAGAGTCTACAAAATGCTTCAATAGTTGTCCATTCACCAAATGAGATTGTGCACTATCTGTGAGATTGGCTATCTCTACACTTCCATTCGCATGCACTTTCATGACAATAAAGGGACCCATCAACTTAGATTTGAGGTTCTCGTGGAATATCATTAACCAGGCATTAAACAACCCTACCTTTTGCGTAGGGACACAGTCTTTGCACCTAATGTGCTGATCATGCCATCTCTTTACTTTAACCTTATAAATCAAATTGTTGTCATATGCCTTGTTTCAGATTTCGACGAGCTTGTTCAAGTTCATGTCTCGAAAAAGCTTCCCTAGGTGACAACTTCAATTAATTTTCTTAATTGCCCATTCAGATTTGTAAATCAGATCTGCGGGCAAATGGAATGGCTTGCCATAGATCATTCTGATCGGTGAAGTGCCCAATGATGTCTTGTAGGTTGTCCTATAGGCCCACAGAATTTGGTCCAAAAGCTGGGACCTGTTCTTCCTATCGGGACGAACCAACTTCTGCAAAATACTCGTCTGCTCTCTATTTGAAAACTATGTCATGCATTGGTCTATGGGTGGTAAGGACTAGTGACTCTATGCTCAAACCCATAGTCCTTAGCTAATGATCCCACCTCTTTATTCACAAAGTGGCTACCCCCCTCTTATATCAATAATTTTGGCACCCATAACCTAGAAATAATATGATCTTTCACAAACTTGCAGATAGTCTTGTTGTTTATAGTTCGGGTTAGGATTGCCTCCACCCACCTAGATAGATAGTCAACCGCCAACAAGATGTACTCGTTCCCTTGGCTATTGGGAAAGGGACCCATAAAATCTATACCCCATGCATAAAAGACATCACAAATGATCACATGCTTTATGGGCATTTTTTCTCTCTGAGTAACTGTCCCTCCCATCCTCTGACAAATCGAGCACGATCGAGCAAAATCAATAGCATCTCTGAATAGGGTCGGCCAATATAGTCTTCATTGGAGTACCTTGTGAGCGGTTCTCTTCCCCGAATGGTGCCCTACAGCCTCAATAGAATGACAATACACGAGGACACTATGGTATTCCTCCTAAGGAATACACCTTCTCCAAACACAATCCGTCCCTTCAAAGAAAAGGAACGGATCGTCCCAGTGGTATCTCCTCAAATCCGACTTTAATCAGTCAATGTTGCTCCTACTCCAACCATGGGGAACTAGCTTGGAGATAAGTAAGTTCATCCTGTTTGCATACCATGGGAGTGATTCAATAACACAAATTGGCTCATCTGGAAAGATCTCTCTATTATCCTCAAAATCAAGAGAATCCTTAAGTTCAATCCAAAAAAGATGATCAACCACAACATTATTCACTCCAGTTTATCTTTTATCTCCAAATCAATCTCCTAGAGAGGCAAAATCCACCTAAGGAGATGCACCTTCGTGTTCTTCTTTTCCGTTAGATATTGAATTGCTGTGTGATCAGTGTAGATCGTCACCTTAGTGCCCAAAACATGCGACCGGAACTTCTCAAGGGCCCATACTACAACAAGCATTTCCTTTTCAGTCACTGTATAATTCTTCTGTGTAGGGTTTAATACTTTGCTCGTGTAGTGGATCACGTACGGGATCCCCACTTGTCGTTGTCCTAAAACAACTCCTATGGTGAAATCTGAAGCGTCATCATGATCTCAAATGGAGAGACCAGTCAGCAGCTTGTAGGATAGGTGAGGCACAAATCTTCATCTTCAAGAGCTCAAAGGCCTCCATACACTTGTGATCTTCAATGAACTCTGTGTCTTTCCCTAAGAGTTCAGTCAGTGGGCAGGAAATCTTCGAGAAATCCTGAATAAATCTCCTATAAATTCCAACAAGCCCTAGGAATGACCGCACTGACTTCACGTTGGTAGGTGGATCAAGTTTCTTGATCACCTCCACCTTGGCATGGACAACCTTCATTCCCCTTTTGGCGATGAAATACCCCAACACAATACCCTATGTCACCATAAGTGACTCTTTTCTTGGGAGTGTACTAGATTCACCTCCCTACACCGCTTGAGGACTCGGTCCAGGTGCGCTAAACATGTATCAAAGGAATCACCATGAACTGAGAAGTCATCCATGAATACTTCTAAGAAATCTCCCACCATCTCGATAAATACGGCGATCATGCAACGATGAAAAGGGTCAGGGATATTGCAAAGCCCGAATGTCATGTGCTTGAACGCATAAGTGCCGACTGGACATGTGAATGTGGTCATTTTCTAGTCCTCAGGGGCTGTCTACCTGGTTATAGCTTGAGTACCCGTCAAGAAAATAGAAGAATACTTTCCCTACGAGTCTCTCTAAGATATAATCGATGAATAGCAGGGAAAAGTGGTCTTTCTTGATCGCGGCATTCAAGCGCCTGTAGTCGACAAAGACGCACCACAACGTGGGTACTAATGCCGTGATCTCTACCTTCTCGTCATTAGTGACCATCTAAATTACTGACTTCTTTGGGACAACATGAAGTGGGGCCATTTGATGAATCGCTATATTCATGTATTAAGAGATATTCATTGTAGACAACCACTTAGCTTCTCATACAGAATCGAGATGAATCTTAGTGACGAGGTTCTTGACTTTAATTTATAATCCTGGGAAGTCTAAGGTCGAACACGAGGACATGAGCCATAATACGATTATTTAGGTATTTAAATATCTTGGTTAAGTGATCGATAAATCATCTAGGTTGAAACATACAAACAATGCGCGAAAGCAATGCAAGGTAAATGCACATCACAAATGCATGCATGGATCAGATGAAATGTGATTTTAAACAATGAATGCATGTTAGAAATTAGCAACAGAATGAACATAATGTAACACTCTAATATATGCAAATATATTTATAAACATGCCCTAAATTTATCGTCAAACTTAAGCAATAATATAAACTAATTCTATGTTTAGTTTTTTAATGCAGTATAGAGTCATGTTTCACTTAGCAAGCATGGATGCACAATATAGATACTCACAAATTAATCTTTCATTTATTATCTAATTAGAAAATAAATCATATCAGATCAAAGGCAATCGAATGAGGATCAAAATGCCACTGAAATCATCTTAATTGGATAAACGATGCTTGAGATATTCAACTTTGAGTTCATGGGAATAAATGTGATAAAACATGAATAGAAATAAAACACAAACATCACAAACAGGTCCCTGAAATGACTAAAGTGCAATTAATAAAAACCAGCAATGAAATTTATCGAATACCCCATGCATGTGGGTATTTCTACAAATAAGTGAAACTGGCGGGGCATTAATGCAATTTGCCTAGACTCGCATGCATGATGCACGTGAGGTCCTAGGGTCGGTTGAACTTGCGTGGATCAGGCCATGTGGCGGTAGGCGAGGCTTCGACTAATGGCTCAGATATGCACGAGGTTGTAGGTTAGGACAATTAGACGAGGTATCCTCTCGATCGTTGGATCATGCCCAATTAGGCGTGATCCAATGACAACTATACGTTCGTACAGCTTTTCCTTCGCCTTGCGCAACTGTGAAGATGCAGGGCTCGACGATACCCTACTTCCTCCGCTAAGCTCCAGAGCATGCTGCAAAGGTCGGCATGAATCCCTAGTTGCCTCGCGAAGATGGTACGGCGTTGGGAAGGACACACGAGCAATTGAATGTGGAGTGTCGAAGGACCATCAGAGTAGAATACTTAGATCTGAGTCCCCCATAAATTTCGGTCATTGAAGGCTTTGTCACCTGCGGATGTTAGAATAGTTATAGCCAAAGGAAAAGAAATGAAGTGTGTGCGAATGTGAGCGGGATGAAGGACCTATAGGGTATGTGGAAAATGGAGGTCCATTGATTCCTCTCTAGGTAGGAGAAGATGATAAATCGAAGTGGAGGGGTTTCTGATAGATCAAAGATCACAGAGGGTAAGTTCTCCCATGTGGAGGATGAGTCCACGGTGAAGGTCGAGGCCATTTTATATCTGATTTGGGGTTTATATATTGTAAAGGAATAAATTGAAGAATCTTTGAGCAAACTAAAGCTACCTAACCTGTAACTTTGAAGAAGCTTCGATGGTGGAGGTGGTGGCTTGGATCGAGGCTCGATCTGAGCCTTTGGTTGCCGCTTCATCTCCGCAGCCGATGGAAAAAGCTCAAACGACTTCATAAGCAGTTGTAGCATAGCATGCTTGCCATGGGTCAAACCAAGAGTGAACCTCCATGATCGCACAACGTCAACTCCTTCTTCTTGACACGAAGAGGTGGAGTGGTTAGGGGATACTCATGGATGGGTTGATGGCCCGCTATTGACAATGGTTAGGAATTTTTAAAGGGGAAAAAGGTTGCATTTGCATATGGTTTTTGGTGGTTTTCAACTACTCAGATTTAGTGATGGAATTAGGGTGGAGACAAGTTAGGTGGCGGGCGTTAATCATGGAAGTTAGGGTTAGGAAATGGTGGTAGTTGTTGGGCAGGGAGTTACTCGAGACGATCGGGAAAATAGGGATACCATGGGGTAGTTAGGCGGTTTTTAGAGAGAAGAGGAACTAGCTAGAGGTTAGGGATAACTCTTGAACCATTGGATCTTTGATCCAACGGTTAAGCTCTTCATGTGAGGAATGTACCTGATTGAATAGATCAGAACCTGACCGTACGACTCACAATGAGGTGCGAAGTAATGTCCCAGATTGAAAGAGTCTAAGCCATCTAAAGGTGAGAAGTGAGGACGGGTGGCCTAATAGGAATGGGCCACGTGGTCGATTATGGAGGTGCCACACGGCCCAATCAAAAAATGATGAAAACAAAGAATTTATAGTAAAATAAAAAAATAATTAGAGGAAGAATTAGAAAAGGTGTTAAATGTAAAAGTTGTAGATGTTGATGTGATCTACAGCTTTCATGTATATGTCAAAGAGATCAAAGGTCATTTGTAACTAGTTAAATATTAAGCATTAATAAAAACTAAATAAAACATTTTTCTTTGATTTTTCTTTTTCTTATTTTTTTGTATTTTTATTTAATTTTATATCATTTTATTATATATAATTCTATTTTTATTTTTATATAATTTTAAATAAGGAATAAATAAATAAAATACTACACCATAATAGAGTTATACTAATATTTAATAATTAGTGTTAATTATTTACAACAAAGTAATTATTAACTAGTGTGAATTAGGCAATGAATCTTATGATTAACTTAAGTAAAGGGGATGAATATAATCAATTATGCTGATAAATCTAGGATATATCACCCCCTATCTTTAAGCTTAGCTCGTCCTCGAGATAATAAAGAATTTTAAGAGTTAGTTTAATTAGTGAGGTCCATGACATGCGCAAGTGAGTAGACAAGGCTTGATTTGACCAAGAACACATGGTTTTAGAAATCATAAAACTCTAAGTTGATCCAAGTATTAATCAAACGGAATTCAACTACTTTAATTGTTAGGCTCTCAATTGTACACATATAAATATGACGTATGACTTAGTGTAGAATGCATCATGAGAGAAGAATCAAAATGTCACCAAAAGTTCCAATCTTGGAAGCTCTCCTAAGGAGCCAACCCTCAACACTAGGGAATAAATCTAGTCTTGCTTCAATCCACTGTCTCTTTAGTTTGTCGTACTTCAAGGGGATAGATGGAAGGCCATATTATGGAGGATATAAAATTGTGTACACATTTTCTCTTCCTCTCATTGGAACATAATTCTCTCAAGTGCCTATACACAACACATTGTCATTTAGATTTGTGCCAATCAGTGTGCTTGTCAAGAGAAGTTGGAGTCATCTGCACTTGTTTTCCTAGGAGAACACTGGGGTGTGCCTTTTTTTAGTATCTAATATACCTTATACGCCTAAACTTGTAGCATTTACAAGGAGAGCCCTTTTTGGGTGCTAGCCCGACTCCTTGTCCTAATAGCGATGGTCCAAGTGGACACTTTAAAAAATGGTTGGGAGCGCTTGCCTTTGGTGGAAGCTCTTTGAATTTTGACTTTGTATGGTAAGAGCTTTTCTTTCATCATTTCTTTCTTTCTTTTCTTTGTTTTCAGTTAGCTCCACTGTTTTTACCAAAAGATTGGCGCACACTGATTAACTAATTTATTAAATGTCATCACACCCTGGCACATAAGGTCAAAGTCAAGAGACAGCTTGAGAACAAGTCCCATACTGGCTGAAATGCTGACACTCAGGTTTCATGAAGTTGTCATTAATTTTATCCCATCCTCGAGCATCATATAGATAAATTCCAAACTCAAACTCCTAATCCCAGACTCCTTAGTGATATCTTGACTCATCTCAATCATGAATGCACTCGTGAATGTGAGTGATCATCAAATTCCGTTAAGGGATATTAAGCATGAAATATAACATGCTTATGTTCAAACTAAGAGAGTGTGAATTTTTAAGTCCAAGACCCTAATGATTAATACATGACAACTCTATGTCTATGGACTCCTTAAACCAAGTGTTAAAGATCCTCTCAAGCCTTGAGTGCATAGTAAAAGTATCAGAGAATAACACCAATCAATAAGTTATTTTTTTATTTCATTTTAAGTTAGAGGGTTAATTAAATAAACTCATTTATACCCTTAGATTTGAAAATAATTTTTAAAAACCTTTTTGATAACATTGTCACATAAGTATAGAATTTTTCCAAACATTTTATAAAGATTTTTCAAAACAATTAAAAATTCCATTTTTCAAACATTAATAAAACATTTTTCAAAACAATGTCACATAAATATGTAGTTTTTCAAAACATTTTACAAATAATTTTCCAAACATGTCGAGTCGTATTTTTGCAAGCCATGTAAACCATTTTTGAAAACCATGTCAAATACGTATATACTTTTCAAAAATTATTTTCAAAACATTTTGTATACAAATCACTTCAATGATGTAATATGATACCCATACCCCAAAAGTTTGAAAAAAAATTAAAAATATCAGCTATGGATAAAGTATATATGAAATATATACATTAGACCCCCCTTATACTAAGCTTTTATTATGGCATCAAAGCACAAAGTGAAGTGAAGCCACAGCTCGTGCTAAGTTTGAAAGATTATACAAAAACTGATGACAAAATCATAGGTGAAAAATGAATAAACGAATCAGTTAGATGAAAACATGGACTCAGACCCCCCTATACTTAAGATGAGAAATAGCTTAAGTATAAAGATATGAATTTTTTAAAACAGATGACCCGAGGAGAACAATCAGAATGAAGTTAGATCCCCCTATACTTAGGCTGAAAATAAGCCTAAGTATACAGAATAGGAAGCTAAATGATGAAGGGATCAATGTTAGTTGAATTTCTAGATGATGAATCTCAGGAGATGATAATGGAGCATAAGATTTTCGAGAGGCCGACGAATCAAACAAGATCAAACAAACTCGATTATTACACCAACATACAGTGAAGACCATGAATATGTTCTAATTATATTGTCTCTTTTATTGGTGATAATACAACATTCATGTTCTTTACGAGCATGTTGAATTAAGGTTTGGGATCTATCCTAGGGATACATCCTCACCTCTCAATGAATGCATATATCTACAAGTAAAGTGAGGTTTTCTCTACCAAAAACAAGGTTAATTTTAGCTCCATTTTAATTTCATAAACTTGCATTAACAATCCCATTTTTAGATATTAGGTATCACTTGTAATAAATCTCTGAACACATAAGTCATTGTCTCTACCATCCAGTCTCGTTTCCATATTATCCTAAGTGACAAATCATGAAAGGGGAAAATCATGCAGATGTAAAATCACGAAGTCATGCTCAAGAGAAATACTTATAATGACGACAGTTCTCTTTATGCATATGCATAACTGAATATAAAATTTTACCTAAATGCATGCAAATCATTGAAAACCGCACCTAATCATGCGTCTACTAGTAGGAAGATATTCAATTCATTTGGGCTAAGTTGAACGTAGATTACGTACATATAATGAATCTTAGGGACGGGTGAATCTCATAAGATGAAGTTAGTGTGCCCTAACTTATGAATCATGCATTTAAGATAATACATAGAAAATAGCTCTATGAGCTGTGTGCCTGGATCCTAAATCGAGCACTCAAGTTGAGCCCCACCCTACATGGGTGAAACAGACTCAACACACACGCACATAATAAAGTTCGGTTTATAATTATACATCAAGAATATCAACAAAAATATTCTTTGAGAAACTTGATGGCATCTTCTACAGCTCCTCTCAGCATGAACTCATTTTCGAGCTTCTGCCTCCATTCTCCACGAGTATCCTCGATGAATGGTATTCCCTACCACAGAAGAGAAAAGTATAAATATTTCAAAGATTATCGAAATATATAATAGTTCATAAAGCATCATAACACAGTATCAACCTAAATAAAATAAGAATCAACTTAACCAAAATATAAAACCTAAATAATTATATTAATGAAGCAGTGTCCTCGGTAACAATGCCATCTGATGAATCACTAAATGCATATATTAAGTGATATCTGTTGTAGCACAGGCACTTAGCTTCTCATACATAACCGAGATGAATCTCAGTGACGAGGTTCTTGGCTTTAATTTATAATCCTGGGAATTCCAGGGTCGAACACAAGGACACGAGTCATAATACGATTATATATGTATTTAAATATCTTGGTTAAGAAATGAATAAATCATCTAGGTTAAAACATTCAATCAATGCAAGCAAGCAATGTAAGGTAAATGTACATTACAAATACATGCGTGGATGAGATGAAATGTGATTTTAAAAATGAATGCATGTTAGAAATTACCAACAAAATGAACAGAATGCTAACACTCTAACATATGCAAATATATTCACAAATATGCCCTAAATTGATCATCAAACTTAAGAAATAACATAAATTAATTCTAAGTCCAATTTATCAATGCAATGTAGAGTCATGTTTCATTTAATAAGCATGGATGCACAATGTAGACACTCACAAATTATTCCTTAATTTATTATCTAATCAGAAAATAAATCATATTAGGTCAAAGACAATCAGACGAGGATCAAAAAGCCACTGAAATCATCTTAATTGGATAAACGATGCTCGAGATATTCAACTTTGAGTTCAGGGGCATAAATGTGATAAAACATGCATAAAAATGTTGCACAAACTTCACAAATAGTTCCCTGTAGGGGCTAAAGTACAATTAATAAAAACCAACAATGACTTTTTTTGAATACCCCTTACGTGTGGGTATTTTTGCAATTAAGTGAAACTGGTGGGGCATGAATCAATTTGCCCAGACCCGCACACGTGATGCGCATGCGGTACTAGGGTCAGTTGAACTTGCATGGCTTGGGCCATGTGGTAGTAGGAGACGCTTCGATTGATGGCTCGGATATGCACAAGGCTTTAGGCTCGGACTAGATGAGGTCTCCTCTCGGCTGTTGGATCACATCCAATTAGGCGTGATCCAATGACAACTGTACTTTCGTGCATCATCTCCTCCGCCTTGCATGGTTGTGAACAGGCAATGCTCTGGTTAGACTGTACTTCCTCCGCCAAGCTCCAGAGCACACTGCAAAAGTCGGCGTGAAGCTCTAGTTGCCTCAGGAAGATGGTATGATGTTGGAAAGGACAAACAAGCAACTGAATGTGGAGATAATGAAGGACCATCAGAGTAGAATCCTTATATAGGAGTCCCTCCATAAATTATGGTCATTGAAAAGATTTGTCACTTGCATATGTTAGAACAATTATAGCCGAAGCAAAAGAAATGAAGTGCGTGCGAACGTGAGTGGGGTGAAAGACCTATAGTGTATGTAGAAGATGGAGGCCCATTTGTTCCTCTCTAGAAAGGAGAAGATGATGAATCAAAGTGGAGGTGTTTCTAATAGAACAATGATCACAGAGGGTATGTTCTCTCGTGTAGAGGATTAGTCCACGGTTAAGGTCGAGGCCATTTTAGATCGGATTTGGGGTTATATACTGTGAAGAAATAAATTGAAGAAACTTTTAGCAAACTAAAGCTACCTAACCTGTAACTTTAAAGAAGCTTCGATGGTGGAGGAGGTGGCTTGGGTTGAGGCTCGATCTGAGCCTTGGGTCATTTTTTCATCTCCGCAGCCAATGGAGAAAGCTCAAACGACATCATAAGCAGGTGTAGAATGGCATGCTTGCAATGGGTCGAACCAAGAGTGAACCTCCATGATTGCACAACGTCGACTCCTTCTTCCTATCATGAAAAGGAGGAGTGGCTAGTGGATACTCCTTGCAAGGGTTGACGACCTGTTATTGACGGCGGTGAAGGATTTTTGAAGGGGCAAAAAGCTTCAGTTGAGGATTGTTTTTGGTGATTCTCAATTGCTCAAATTTGGTGATGGAATTATGGTGGAGACAATTTAGATGGTAGGCATTAATCATGGAAGTTAGGGTTAGGAAATGGTGGTAGTTGTTGGGCAGGGAATTACTCGAGATGACCGGGAAATTAGGGAGACCAATTTAGGCGGTTTGCAGAGAGAAGAGGAACTAGTTAGAGGTTAGGGATAACACCTGAACCGTTGGATTTTTGATCCAACGGTTAAGCTTTTCGCTCGAGGAATGGACCTAATTTAATAGATCAGAACCTGATCGTATGGCTCACAATGAGGTGTGAAGTAATGGCCCATATTGAAGGAGTCTAAGCCATCTAAAGATCAGAAGTGAGGACAGGTGGCCTAATAGGAAAGAGCCACATGGCCGATTATGGAGGTGCCACATGCCCAATCAGAATTGAAGAAAACAAAGAAATTATAGTAAAATCAAAAAGAAAGAGTTAGAGAAAGAATTAGAAAAAGTGATAAACATGAAAGTTGTAAATCGATGATATGTACAACTTTCATGTAGAAGTTAAAGAGATCATAGGTCATGTTTATATAGTTAAAAATTAATATTAATAAAAACTAAATAAAACAAATTTCTTTTATTTTTATTATTCTTATTTTTTTGTAATTTTATATTATTTTATAATATTTTATTTATATACAATTTTATTCTAAATTTTATGTGATTTTTAATAAGGAATAAATACATATAAAAATACATCGTAATAGAGTTATAATAATATTTAATAATTAGTGTTAATCATATTTACAACATAATTAGTAATTAATGTCAATTAGGTAAAGAATCTTGTGATTAACTCACCTCGATGAAGGCCGACTCGTTGTCACCAGAAGGCTCGGAGGCTAGGAACCTTTCTACAACAAGAAGATCTTAGAGATTAGGCCCCTCTCACCAAAAATTGATCAAATTGAAATGAGAGAGGTGGATCCATATTAATAGGGAAAAGAACTGAATTTGAATTTCAAAAATTGGAATTAAAATAAAGATAAGGAAAATTTAAAATGAGATAAAGAAAAGAAAGGAAGTTATAGTTAAAATTATTTACATAATTTATTTATTCATTCATTCATTTATTTTCATCACTTTATTAAATTACAAAATAAATCGTAATTATTTATTTTTTTGTGTGGGGCATTTAAGGAAATTAACTATATACATATAATATATACATATGGTACATTATATACATAGTTAAATAAGGAAATTTGTTTTTTTATGTTTAATTTTTTATTTTAAATAATTATTAAAAATATTCACAAATATAATAAATATGCACATATACAATAGATAAATGGTAAAATTACACAAACCACCCTAGAAAACTGTCTTTCAAACCATAACTCCAAAAATTATGAAACCACTTTCATTTTAAAGTTAATTTAATTGTGAATACATTGGAAGTGAGTTTGATTCAATTTGAGTTCATATGAAGCCGAAATTGGTCTTTCAATTATCGCTTTATGGCTTTTTTCAGATGTGTTTACTTTTATATAGTACATGATTTTATTTTATAATTACTTGTATTATTTAGAAAATATTTTTATTTACAACTTTTGTTTTGAAAATTATTTATCTTGAGGTCAATTTATGAACGAATAAAATAGTGTAAGTTTACAAATATACCTAGAAAAGTATTTACAAACTTTTTTTGGATTTTCTGATTAAGAACCCTATCTCCCCTTGCTTTATTCCAGGTCGATCAGGTCAAGTCTTGACCTTCTCTTGGGGTTCAGGTCAGCCTGTATCTATTACATATATACAGTCTTTTTCTTATTTTTCTTCTTTTCTTTATTTTTCCTTTATTTCTTTAGGTTAAACTAAGAGAATATATAATATTTACACACAGATTAGTAAGAATATGTATTTAGTATTTTGTATGGGTGTTTTATAAGGGATTTGAAGCTAAAATAAATGAATAAAGATGATGAAATGTATATTCATCATAGCCCTAGTAGGTCTGCATCTCACCTTAAGGTATTTTTGGAATGCAGCATGGTTATCCACATAATCATCAAATGACACTTTGACTGTGATATTCTCCATATAAAATCATGCCATTTCGAGGTCATCCTTCTGAATTTTTCTGTTGCGCTTTCCTCTCGTAAGAGCACGGGGGAAAGGGATGGGAGGAAGGGAAATAGAAGATGAAGAATCTGAATTGAGAACTGAAAGATCATTCTTTGAATTAATTGAAATAGAGTTCTTCATACATGAATCTTTTTGATGCAACAAGGGGTCGAATTAAAAATTATCTACTAAAGGTTGTGGGAAAGAAGCTGCAGTGCTATCTGCCTCACCCGGAGGTGCAAGGTACTCCATAGCATCTGAGATAACTCCATGTTGTTGATGTTGCATTTGTTCTCTCTTTCTCTTCTCGGCTCCCTGAGAAAGGATCCTCATATGTTGCTGACAAGGCCTCTGAATGTGTTGCCTCTTCTCCTCGTCCTCTGAAGACTCCTTAGATAGAGCTTTAGAGAGTCCCCTCCTCGCTTCCCTCGCCCGGTCAGGTACGGTCACGGTCCTTCTGCTCCTAAGTGACCTATGGTTTGCCTTGTCATGCGAAAGAATTTCATGTTCAGATCTAATAGATGTTGAAGAGTATACCTGACAAAGATGCTTCTGAGTATTAGAACGGTCGGGCTATTAGGAATAGCCTGAACATGGGCTAGGATCAAGGTAGAAGGTGTAGATTGCTCATCTCTCCATCTGGATAGGCAGTTGACATCCACCCGTAAATAGTGAATTTCATTCTGATAGGAACGAAGGGTGTAGAGTACCTTATGGAATTGTGAGTCTGTGGGACCAGATGAAGAAGGAAGTGGGAAAGGTTGAGAAGAACGGGAATATTGGCCATGCTTGTCGGGATACTGCCTCTGCTAGTGGTGGTTCATCTATTGGAACTGCAGGCCCTAGCTCGCTTGGTATTGGCCCTATCGGCTGTACTACCGGTATTGTTGCCTCTGCTGCTGGGGTGGTTGAAATCCATGGCTCTATTGTGAAGGAGGGGTGTAGAGGTGAATGTGGTGTTGTGAAAGGTCGAGGGACACTAGTAAGTCTTTCGGTCCCCCGTATTTCCTTGCCTGGCAGGGTCCATAGTATACCATACTCCATTCACCTCCCAAACCGGTAGAGGCTCCTCCGTAACTGTTTCTATGGATGGGGGATGTTGCTGGGACGAGTTTGTGTAGGACTGGTCCTGCTCCCATGGTTGGGGTTTCCCTGACACAGGCTACTCCTGAACATGGTGAACTCGGTATACATGAGCAGAGCGTGCAGTCACGACAGGTATCTTTATCTTAGATACTTTCTCAGCCAACTCCTCCATCTATTTGGGAATTTTGGAGATGCTCCGATCCAATTCATTAATCCTCCTGTTAATTCTCTCGACTAAAGTAAGCTTGTCCACTAGGAGTCCCATGCTAGGGATCACGTGCTGAGAGAGGTCAACTACAAATGGCGTTCCCCCTCCAGATGAGAGTTAACTGGGGGACTGTGTGTATGCCCTGCTGGCGGTTTGTGAGTGGCCAGTCTCAACCATCTGCTCGAATACCTTCCAGACGGTATCCGTTCTTTGTGAAGTGTAGCTGCCTCCACAGGCAGCGCTTACTAAACCCTGCATCTCAGGGTTGAGACCGGTGAATAATGACTGTACCAAGATGTTGTCATCTAGACCATGACAAGTACATTTCTACAGGATGTCCTTATACCTTACCCAGGTGTCACAAAAGGCTTCATGGGGTAGCTGGGAAAAGCAAGTGATGTGAGTCCTCATCATGTTAGTCCTACTTAGGGGGTAGAACTTCTTCAGAAATAGGTCCTTGAACTGGACATAGGTATTGACTATAATTCCCAAATTATTTGCCCAGTAGTCAGCTTTTCCATCCAAAGTAAATGGTAGGGTTCTTAATATAATCCTAGATAACATTATGATGTCTAAGGTTAGCAACGATGAGCTCGAAGTCCCTTAGGAATGCATAGGCTTCCTCAGACGTATTCCCATCAAAGTGTGGCAGCAGGTTCAGGAACTGTAGTTTTAATTTAAAATCAACTTCTGGTTCGGCCAGACTTAGATAAATCCAAATTCTATACTGTCTGATGTTGTATGTTGCATCCATCAGTGATTCCACTCCAACATTCAGTTGTCCTAGCTGAGCTCGGAGTGAAGCTTGTTGCTGCTTTGATGCAACGAGATTAGTTAGTAACATCCTCATGGTCCTCGGGGTGTTCTTCTTCCTCTTCTTTATTTTTTGGAGGAAATTTGCTTGAATCTTCTTGAGGTCATGTGCCAACAATGTCGTCTTGATTAGAAGAGGATTCAAGAATGAAAATATTCTCATTGAGGTGAAGGTCTTCCTCGGTGAGGTGGGAGGAGAGAAAGTGGATGGTTTGAGAGTGACCATCATGAGAGTGAGAGATCCCAAACTCAAGAGGGTCATGAGTGCAAGTTGGCCCAAGTTGCGCTTGGACCTTTGAAGATTTACTTCTTTAAGGTTTTAATGAGAGATTCGTGAAGCTTGAATAAATATCCCTCCAGTCAGTCATCTTCGATGGCAAAAAGAACCGATGAGAGCAAGGTATTCAATGAGGTGCTAATTCTACGGTGCACACAAATGTGCAGAGTAAACTCCCACAATATAAACACAATACAAAACCCTTAAATTCACCATTTCAGCACATGAGGGTTGTAAAGGTTAGGCCGAATTATCTTGTAAGTTTTAGTTGGTGATAAATGCAAGTCATGAAAAATTAATGAGATGTTGGGTGCATGTACTTCACTACAAACTGTCCCGATTCTTACAAACCCATTTTCAACAAGTATAGGAGTAAGTACAAACTGTATAAATATGGATACCCATTTCTTGAGGACAAAGACTTATAAGGCATCCTCTAAACCTCCCACTCTGCTAAGGAAATCCAGACCGTTTACCGGCTACCCGTATATCCTCACTGAAAAGTGGCTAATCATTTTGAACCAGTAGTCTATATGAAAATCCTTGCTTTGTATCTATCCTAGTGCCGTCTCTCTCTCTCTCTCTCTCACTTGCAAGTAAATCATATAATGAGGGCTTTATGCACCCTTAAAACAAGGTTCTTTTTATTCAAATTTTGTTTAATCGATCTGCTCAATTAAATGCCAAATTTAAATTAGGTTGTCGCTTGAAGTTTAATCTAAACACACAAACATGTCTATCATTCAATCCCAATTTCCTTTTAAATACTACGTTATAAAACAAGGGAGGAGTCGGAAATCAGAATGCAAATGTAAAACGATGATGCATGATCAGAAGAAGGTATACTTGCAGTAACTCCCATCACTCTTCGTGCATTATGCAGAACTGAGTTTTTTAAAATTATACACTAAATGCATGCAGATCGAGAAAACCACACCTAACCAATATACTATTATCGGGAAAGAAATGATTTTGATTTGTCTAAGTTGTATGTTGCTAATGTACGTATCATTAAAATCTCAGAATATGTGAATCTTCCAAGATGTGTAGCTGATGAATCTATGATTCATCATTCTAAAAGTTGAAAATAGAGCTTTGTTCCGGAGTAATTAGATGATTTCATCACTTATATTGCATAATTAGCATTCATGTGTGTGTAAATAATATATGCATTTTAATATTCAAAATTGCATAAATAAGAAGCCTGAAATTCCTTGTAAAAATCACCTGTAAATACCATATTTGCATATATTTTATACTAACTCTGAATCCAGTAAAATTACTCTATAGTGTGTATATTACAACACTAATAAAGGAAATATTTTAAAAATTACTAACTTGTAAAATTGACTAATAAAATCCAAATCCAAGTTTGAAACTAAGAACCTTAAAACATGCATATCCCTCTCATATGGTATCTGATTTAGGTCTACTCACTTATAAAGTAATATACATTCAAAAACCTTCAAAACAAGACTAATTTCATAAAAATCGGAGTTCGTATGTGAAAACTGGGATTTGGCCTCTATTCTATATTGTACATATTGACCAAAATACTTTCTATTTTTATCTTTTTTTCTTAATTATTAAAAATTCAAAAAAGTATATTAGTTTGTAATTATTTCTTTCATATTTTCTCTAGTTTTATTTTGATTTTTCTCTTATTTTAATATGCCAAAAAAAGCAAAAGATAAAATTCTATATTTTATACTTATAATATACCACCCAAAAATACACTTTGTATATATGGTTTATTTTGATTTTCAATCCTTCATGAAGTTGTAGATCTCATCGAGACGAGGACCTTTTGCGTTGACAGCTTTTAATTTTGACCACTTTTGTTATTTCTTTTTGATTTTTTTCACATTTAATTTTGATTTTTCTAGGTGCGACATGTGACAGCTCCTGGAGCTGCCACTTGTCACCCTACTTTATTTATTTATTTTTTTATATTTTATTTTGTTTTATTATTTAATAATTTTATATTTTTAATTAATTAATTATTTATATTTATTTATTTCTTTTATTTATATCCTCTTCTTTATTTTTAGTAGCCTACGTATTTTATTTTTTTTATTTTTTCCTTTACTCCTTCTCCCTTTAATTGTTCCCCACTCCAAGTCATCAACTCCCTACTCCACTTTCTCCATCTCATTTCCAACTTCCCCTCTTCCTTTTTATTCTCTTCTTCTGCCTCATTTTCCTCATACGCCATAATCGAGGGAGAGAGGAAACCACCAGCTCAGCTTGTTCGACGGTGACAGCGACCGAGTAAGTCTTCGACGTGACGACGGTTTGCATCGTATTTGGTGAGATCTGAGGTAGAGAGATTGACATCATCGCAGCCACATCCAAGTTGCATAGCTTCTCTGATTTTTCACCAAGTCGGATCGAGGCCATGATAGTAGTCGCGCATCGCATCCCCACCTTCAGGCAAAACCACCACTAGTAAGTATCCCTCTCCTCTTCCATGTCATTTTTTATCTATCTAATATTTTTATTGTTGTTATTCGACTTGATCACAAATCACATTGTCATCGTCATACATCACCAACACCACCGCTTCATTCATAAATTTCCTGTTTACAAAAAAAAGAAAATATTATAATAAAAATATTTAAAAAAGAGAGAGAAGGGGAAGCAACCACAACCGTCGCCCCTTTCTCCCTTCTCCTCTAGCCGCCAGTCCTCCTGTAGGAGACCGACCCTCATCGTACTCCCGCGAAGGCCCTCCATCCCTAGCCCATGCATGTGACTTCTTCGCATCCGCCAGCCGCACCCTCCGCATGTGCCTTCTACTGCCCAGGCGCCTGCATCCAGCAGGACTGCCAGCGCCGCTCCACATCGTTCTATCCATTGCCAGTTGCTCTCCCCAGAACTCCTCCAGCCTTCCAGCATACACCCCTCACCCCAAAGCACCTTTGCGAGGCCCCTCCATGCCTCTCCAGTAGGTCTCAGATCTCCCCACGTGCCCCCTCCGCGTTACGCCACACCTCCGCCCAACCGCACACGGTTCGTCTGTGACCTGCATTCCAGTGTCGTCCTCTTGTGCCCACTCTAGCCGCGATCTGTGGTGACACCAACCCGCGTGATCGTGCACGATGCCATCGCGGCCATAGGAGTAGCCTCCAGATCCGCACACCTACTCCCACAGCACCACACTTCCAGCAGCGCGCGACCACCAGCCCGTGTGTCGTCGTCCAATCGTGCACCATCCTAGTCACCCTCTGCACAGCGCTCCGCTCAACCGCCCTTTGCGTCGCGTCACCCGTCTTTCAGTTTCCCTAGACGTGGGTTCCATTTTTGGAACCCATGTTCTGCAAAGGTTTATTTTATTTTTTTCTTTGTGAAAGTTGCATTTTTACCTGCCATATTTCTTTAATTACAAAAGTGCCCTTATGTGCATTGTTCTATTATGTTTTTTTCTATATTGCAAAGACACCCCTGCATTTACGCATTAATTTGGACATTCATTTCACATCAATGTTAATACAAAAATAATAATTTTGTTTAGAAATTAATTCCGTACATTTCGGCTATTTATTCAGATTTTTATAAGTATTGGATAATTTATTCAAAATCAGAGTTTGAAATTCAGTGATATTTTACCTATTTATACTCTAAAAGTTGTAAGTACTAAAGTATTGCTTCAAAAATTGCATAAAAATCAGAAATAATGCGTTTATGCGTGCTTTTCTTACAATCTAATTTTCATCACAAACAGAGATGACTTGTGCATAAAATAAATAGTTGAGTGATTTCTGTAATTGATTTCTAACTAAATCCACAAATATTTTTTTTACATAATTTCAACTCACTTGTATTTCTAATTAAAATATCTATTTGGGATAATTTTTCTTTTGCTAAATTGATTACATGGATTTATTAGGAATTAAAAACTCACATTCACTCTATTTTCGATAAAAAATTTATAAAAAATCATAAATTATCATAAATCCAAAAAAATAAGTGTAGCTTCTTTTCATCATATTTCACTTCTCGTATATTTTTCACAATTTTTGCATATTGTTTGCACGAAATATTGCATAGAAAACTCTAAAAAGTTTGTAGTTATTATTCTTGCATTTTAAATCCAAAAATTACAAATAAAATACATTTTGAATTCATCATTTGATTAGGTTTATATGAAAAATACAACTTGGATAATTTGGATTATTTTGACATGGAAATTAATTTAGCTAAGTTGTGTGTTTTCATATTAACTTAATTCAACTACATTGTGCATTTGGCATTTTCTATCGCATAAAAAATTACCGAAAAAATCTCGCTTGGAAAACCTTGAGCTAATTCGTCCAACTTGATTCGAAGTTGTTCCCTTGCCTCCTTGAGTCGACCCTGGGGATTTCCCATGTTAATATACATAAAACCGTACATTAATTAATTTGATTCGTCGATTTGTGTAGTGAAATTTTTGATCAATCTTGATTACCCAACTATATAAAAAAATTAACATAAACATTAATAGGGTGATTTTCGGATCATAAAATGGTGCCATTGTCGGGGAGGCAAACTACTTAGGATCATTTAAGAAAAAATAGATTAAGGTTTTTCATTCAATCGTGTAGTCTGGCCCCGAAACTCACTGTAATTATTTCATTTTATTTCTTTCTTCAATTATTATTTTTATTTTTTATCTAGTTTTTTGTATCCCTCTCTAACATAATTTTTATCTTTTTGTGTGAGGGCATAGTGGACTTGGAGCGGCTTTCTTGAAGACGACGCCTCTCGAAGTGCATCGAAGGCCGGTCATCTTTGTAGCGAGCCGGTTGTTGAGACACCAAGGAGATTTTTGAAGAGAGATTTTAATTTTTGAAAGAAAAATAACTTGTAATAATTACATATTTACAACGGATTTCGTTTGGAATCTCGCGTGTGTACCCGGATCCTGGAAATGGACCCTTCGTGGTCGTGTGGTTTTCTTGACATAGACTAAGACCTACAATCGTCGCTCTCAGAGAAATATTTTTTTTACTTGTGCTCGTAGTCTATAGAACCACACATCACACTTAACGAGTCGTATTTAGACTACAGAGCTATTAGTAAATTAAATTGGTCATCACTCACTAATAGAACTGCCTATCTAGGAGCCGTTTTTCTCTTGCATTCCATCTAGTATAAAAATTTCAATTCAGTTGTGCATCTTGCATTGTAGAGAGCTGGAGGCATTGTAAGTCTTCTTACTCAAGCATTCATCATCATTTTCTCAATCACATAAGGTTTTTGTAGTTCCCTCTCTCAGTTTTTCTAACTTAGTATAAAGAAATTGGGACTTGACGGTGGACATGATTGCTTGTGTGGATTAACTATAGTGACAACTAAACTCTAAAATTGGGGCTGCTAATTGAATTGGACCAAAATATTGACTAAAATTAACCCTTGTCTGCGGGAGAGAAACCCCGTCATTGTCTAATTTACTTGCAAGAGAGAGAGACGACACTAGGATAGAGCTAAGCCAGGATTTTCTTATAGACTAATGATTCTTTCTTTTTAGGCGATTAACTACATTTCAGTGAGGATCTATGGGTAGCCTGTAAACGGTCTGGATTTCCTTAGTACAGTGGGAGACTTATAAGATGCCTTAGTCCTCGAGGAACGGGTAGCCATATTTACACGGTCTATACTTTCATCTATACAGGTTGTAAGTAGGTCCAACTAGTCATAACAACCAGGCCAGTCTGTAGGGAAGTACATGCACCTAACAGCTCATTAACTCTTTCAAGACTTGCATTTATCACAAACTAAAACTGACAAGATAATTCAGCCGAACCTTTACGGCCCTCACATGTTGAGTTGGTGAACTTGAGGTTTGCTCTTGCGTTTGTTTTGTGTCTGTCCGTGTGTGTATCTTGTGTACTTTCATGTTTTCACATCAATCCTCTCTCATTCATTTTTGAAGATATCGTCTCATCAGTTTCCGCACAGACCATCTTCATTATCATTCTCCCCCATGCACCCTCTCTTCGGGAGGGTTTCTCCACACCGACCCTTCTTCCTCTATCTCCATCTCACCCTGATTATGGAGTCATAACTTCGATTGACTTCTCCACTTATTCACATTTCTCACCTCCTTCATATTCTAAAACTCTGAATCCACTTCCATCTTGGGCTGATTATCCTTATTCTCGAGAGCTTGTAGAAATAAATGAACCAAATGAAGAGCAAGCCACTACTATGATAGATGACTGGCAGAATTATGTGCCCCCATATACTTCATTCTCACCTCAAGTAGGGACCGGACAACAATTTACATATACACATCTCGACTTGACCTTATGGAAAAACACGGTTGATCGAACAAACTGAATGGAGAGGCTTGCACATCATGATTCCCTAGACTTGATTGACTTTACTAATCAAGCCTACATTATCCAGCCTTCATATCACACATTCGAAGAGCCTACAAATTCACAGGATTGGAATCATTAGCTAGACTTACCAGTCCCCCATTCATTGACTTCATTACATGAGGCTCCACCAATATCTGCCACACAGATGGTCCATACTCGACCCAAAATTACATGCTAGAGTCTAGGTATGTTGAGTATGAGACCCCAAATTCTAAGCAATATCCTCCAGTTGAATAGAATTCTCCCATGATTTGTCATGAGATCTTTATGGAGGATGACATTTCGAGACGTACTGAGAAAAATGAATCATTTGGTAATGAGTTGAGAGATGTCACTCAAATATTGCACTCGATTTCTTCCAGCCTAGTTATGAAAGTGGGGAATGCCATGAGTAGATTTGATGTTGAAAATCGAACGAACATTAGGGAACCCATACACTCTGTACAACTGGTATCTATTGTATCTCCCTCTTCTACTAACCACTTACCCTCCAATCCATAGTCTGACCATTTACTCGTCAAAAACACGAAAAAATGGGAACTCTCAAAAAGACCAAAAAAAATTGAAAAACCAGAAAATCTCATAAAAATAGAAAATGAAAAAGACATAAAAATTGTATCCTACCCTAAGGGAAGCACTCGATGAAGAATTGATTCTTAAGCTTCCCTTAATAAAGGCCATAGATCACTTCCCTGACCTCGAGAGATTTGTATGGAGTAAATTGATGGTAAAAAGGTCATAATAATAGAACAAGGACTGAGAGACATATAGTTACTATGGCCACCTCCTTGGTGATGGGGAGAAAGACCAGGAGTCACGGAGTTAAGCGGTTGCCTAGGTTTGAATGTGAAATAAAAGACACTACTTTTACCCACATAAGAATCGATTTTGACTCGCCTATAAATATCCTCCTGACCTCTGTGTTTGACAAGCTCAAACTCAGGCCAATCAGAAAATCGAGAGAGATCGTTCAGTTGGCTGATCGATCTATCAAATGGTCAACAGGAACCATTTCAGTCACACTACTTTCCAAGGTTCTCTACTCCATGTATACTTCACTGTCATTGACATTGAGCATCGAGGAGAGTTTACCCAGTCTCCCATTATTCTTGGGAAGTCGTTCTTAGCCTTGGCTAAGGAGACTATAGATTGCGAGACTCGTCTAATCGATTTTACAGCATGGGGAGCACTTCAACCTCACTCTTTCCTTGACACACTCTACTCTAAGGTGACCCACAAAGCTGCTGACAATCGTGACCATCGAAAGGTAGATGTGTCCCACCTCTCTGCTACAACTGAGATACCGACTATCGAGCCGGCTGTTGGTTTAGAGATTCCCCACACATCCATGATCCTCGTTGCTTGCATCACCACCACTATGTCAACTTCAAAAAAAAACACACAACCTCAAGTTGTCAATGAGTCGGACACGATTTTTACTGATTGTCTTGACCGTTTTGATGATCCGACATCCGTGACTAATAATGCCAAGCCAACTGAGATCACTAGCACCTTCCCAAGACGTGTGCTTACCATTTAGGTATGTTATAATCTATATGGTGACTCTTCTGATGAGGAACCCATGGTCAGCATCGCACCACTTCCCGAACCTTCAAAGGAGACAACTAAGACTAAATTGACCCCACCCAAAAACACGGTTGCTCCCTCATCCAGTCAGTTATCTAGTGAGAGGAAGTTGAGAATTGATTCCTCGAGGTGTTCCCTCGAAGCCCTCCAAGCGCATCGCTCTCCACTCCCTCTCAATTATTCATGTTTTAAAAAACCGGCTAAGAAAGTTTCCTTCAACATTCCAGAGAAGGAACTTTCGGAGGAATCCTCATCGAGTCCGGATGAGTTGATTTATATGAGTGAACTCAGTTCGGTTGTTCTTAAGCCCTATTTGAGCAGGCAGTCATGTGTCGACCCTCATTGGACGATCCCTACGCTTCACTATTATTCATATGAAGACGATTCCGACAGCGACACATATGTATATTATCCATCTCCTCGCTCCTGCAAGAAGGTTCGTCACAAACCTTCTTGATCCTTGTATATTCTCACTCCTCACTTGTATATATTTTCTTTCCCTCCCTCCCTAGTGATTCAAATCACTCACCCCGGCTCCATATCTTTTCATTTTATAGCTATACTTAGGATGACCAGATCCTATGTATGGGGGAGAGAGTGACCCGAGTCTCTTCATCATTTTCATTACATTCTCAAGATCTCACCGGTTCTCACACTCACTCATGTCCTAGACTTAGGCTGACCAGAGCGTATGTATAGGGGGGACCGATGCCCATCATGTATGTATACTCATCCATTTCCCCTCTTAACCTGACCCGCACCATTTTTTTCTCTTCTTCCACACTTAGGTTGCCAGAGCCTAAGTATAGGGGGAGGAGAGACATCTATACTTTTTGTTAGTTTTGCTCTCCTACATTTAGTGTGAGCTTTGTCTTTTTCCTCGCTTCACGTGCTTTGAGGACATAACACACGCTAAGTATAGGAGGCGTGTATATATTACATATATACTTACCCATAGCTCGTACTTTCATGTATTTTTGTATATATTATGCAATAATTATGGGGTGGGTAAAAAATAAAAAAAATGTAAAATACATGTATACTTGTATATTGTATAACACTTGTATAATTTGTAAAGTTCTTGTTAAACTCTTGTAATATTTGTTGTAAAATAAAAGGTATACCAAAAAAATAAAAACCAAAAACAAAAAAATAGGCTTTTTATTTTCTCTTGCATATCATCCTTGGATTAAAAAAAATGTCTTGCATTCCATTCATATACATTGCATGTCATCTACATTTCATTTTCATATCTAGCATATGCAAAGTGAAAAGTTAGGGGGTTCTGAACCAAGTTATGAATTGATGTCAAGGATGGATTTGATTTGACCTTAATCTACCTAATTTCATAGGAACCTTATAGGACTTGGAGTTTATATTTTTTAGGTCGAGCGACTTAATTCTTTGAGTCTGCAAGTCTATGTTCACATGTCATCTCGATTGGTCTATGTAGAATATTTTGTACACACACATGATTCTTTTAGACGGTGACATAAGTTGGACATGCACCATGTACGTAGCTCTTCGTCTATGAGATGGTGAGGAGGTAGAATCCTTTGGCTTGGAGTAGCACATGGGTGGAAACGTCCATCCTCCTCTAGAGAGGGTAGTGCATCTCAACCTAGTCTAGTGGCGTTGACATCTAATGATGGCGGGATATGGGTTGCAATAATGCTTCAAAAGAGGGATAATCTAATGGCTCAAGAAGAAAAAGGTGTTTATGTACATGTTGCACCTTGTATATATGTCAATAACAAAGAGAAAAGAAAAAAAATGCAGAATCTCCAAAAGTGGAAAGGCCTGATTGAAAAGTAAAATGCATGCTGGAGTGTATATACAAGTATAGAAAAATAAGAAGATCTTCAAAGCTTGCAGCTGGATAACTTGGCTACACTGGTCAAGCATCCTCGGATAGGTAGCTACACCGGCAACCATCCATTCCTCTCTCCACCCACTCTTCTTAAGCTGGTCGCACTTGAACTTAGAAGGGAATACCCTGCTCCTCTAGGAAAGAGTTGCTTGACCGAGGAATTAGAATTACTTTGTTAGAGGAGGCTGGTTCTTTACGATTTCTGATGTGGAGAGCTATAATTCACTTACGCAGTACAAGTTAGATCCATAGTCATCAGAATTTACGTTTGAGTATTTGTTCTGACCTGACTACTGAGGCGTCTTGAATAGAAGACTTGTGGAAGTTAAAGGTTTTTAGGTCTTAATATCAAATCCCAATAAGGTTTGGCCATATTATTAATCAAAAGGTTGAGTCAAGCTCCATTTTCACCATTTTTTCATTACCTTGGTATGGAACCCAAAATCATTTCACTCTTGCATTTCATTTTAGTTGCTCGGGAACGAGCAAGGTTTAAGTATAGGGGGTTGATGAACCTGTGATTCATCACTCTAAAAGTTTAAAATAGAGCTTTGTTCCCGAGTAATTAGTTGCATTTCATCCCTTATATTCCATAATTAGCATTCATGCATGTGTAAATAATATCTGCATTTTAGCATTCAAAATTGCATAAATAAGAAGCTTGAAATTCCTTGTAAAAATCATTTGTAAATACCATATTTGTATCTATTATATACTAACTCTGAATACAATAAATCTACCTCTATAATGTATCTAATACTAACACTAATAAAGGAAAAATATCAAAAAATACTAACTTTTAAAATTGGCCAATAAAACCCAAATCCAAGTTTGAATTTAAGAACCTTAAAATGTGCATATCTCTCATATGGTATCTGATTTAGGTCAACTCACTTTTAAAATAATATACATTCAAAGATCTTCAAAACAAGACTAATTTCATAAAAATCGTAGTTCGTATGTGAAACTTGGGTTTTGGGCCCCTATTGTATGTTTGTACATATGAACCAATATACTTTTTTTATCCTCTTATTTTCTATGTTATTAAAAATTCAAAAAAAATAGATTAGGTTGTAAATATTTATTTCATATTTTCTCTACTTTTATTTGATTTGCCTCTTATTTTAAAATGACAAAAAATGCAAAAGATAAAATTCGGTATTTTATACCTATAATATACCACCCAAAAATGCACTTTGTACATATGGCTTATTTTGATTTTTGGTCCTTCACAAAAGCTGTAGATCGTCGAGACGAACAACTTTTGTGTTGACCACTTTTTTGATTTGACCCCTCTAGTTATTTCTTTTTTATTTTCTTTACATTTAATTTTGATTTTTCTAAGTGCGACATGTGGCAGCTCCTAGAGCCACCACGTATCACCCTATTATTTATTTATTAATTAATATCATATTTTATTTTATTTAATTAATTACTTACTTAATTAATTATTTAATTTCTTTTGTTTATTTTCTCTTCTTTATTTTTAGTAGCCTACTTATTTTATTTATTTTATTTTATTTTTTCCTTTTACTTCTTCTCCCTTTACTTTTCCCTACTCGAAGTCATCAACTCCCCACTCCTCCACTTTCTCCATCTCATTACCAACTTCCCCCTCATCTTTTTAATTCTCTTTTCCTCCCTCTTTTTTCTCATCTGCCAAAATCGATAGAGAAAGGAAACCACCAGCTCATCCTACTCGATGGTGATAGCGACCGAGTAAGTCTTTGATGCGACGAAGGTTTCCATCGTATTTGGTTAGATCCGAGGTAGAGAGATCGACCTCGTCGCAACCATAACCAAGCTGCATAGCTTTTTCGATTTTTCATCGAGTAGGATCGAGGCCATTATGGGATCTGCGTACCGCAACCCCACCTTCGGACAAAACCACCACAGGTAAGTATCCCTCTCCTATTCCTTGTCATTTTTATTTCTCTAATATTTTTATTGTTGTTATTCTACATCATCACAAATCACATTATCATAATCAGACATCACCAACACCACTTCTTCATTCAAATATTTCCTGTTTACAAAAAAAGAATATATTACAACAAAAAAATTAAAGAGAGAGAGAGAGAAGGGGAAGCAGTCGCAACTACCGCCACTTTCTCCCTCATCCTCCAGCCGCCAGTCCTCCTGTAGGAGAAACACCCCTCGTCACGCTCCCACGATGACCCTCCATTCCTGGTCGTGCGCCTGCCAGCCGCTCTGCCTAGCCCCCGTGCACAGTAGCTTCACGTCCCCCAGTCGTTCCCTCCACGTGCGCCTTCCACCATCCCATGCACCTTCTGCCAGTAGGACCGCCCATGCAATCCCTCTTCGTTCTAGCCATTGATGGCCGCTGCTCCTGACACGCATCCCCATAACTCTGTCAGCCTTTCAGTGCCCCCCCTACCCCCCCCAAAGCACCCGTGTGTGGCCCCTCCATACCTCTCCAGCACGTTGCATCACCGCGCATGGCCGCAGACCTCCCTACGTGCCCCTTACGCATTATGCCACGCCTCAGTGCTATTGTGTGAGGTTCTCCTATGACCTACACTCCAACGCCATCCTCCTGTGCCCCCTCCAATCGTTATCCACAGGATTGCCGCCCCGCACAGATGCGCATGATGCCACCGTGGCCGTAGGAGTAGCCTCCGCCTCCGTGCGTCTACCCTGCATCACCTGACCTCCAGCAGTGTGTGGCCACCTGCCCACCCATCATCGACCAGTTGTGCGCCACCCCAGCTGCCCCCTGCATAGTGTCGTGCTCCTCCTCCGCACGCGCGGTGCTCTACCGCCCCTAGCGTTGCGTCGTCCGTCCTCCAGTTGCCGAAGATGTGGGTTCCATTTTTGGATCCCACGATCTGCAGAGGTCTATTTCATTTTTTTATTTTTTTTATTTTTTATTGTAAAAATAGCATTTTAGCCCGTTACATTTCTTTAATTGCAAAAGTGCCTATGTGCACAATGTTCTATTAAGTTTTTATTTCTATAATGCAAATAAACCCATGCATTTACGCATAAATTTGACATTCATTTCGCATCATTTTTTAATACAGAAATAGCATTTTTGTTTATAAATTAATTCAGTACATTTTGGATATTTATTCAGTTTTTTTTGAGCTTTGGATAATTTATTAAGTATTAGAGTTTGAAATTCAGTGATATTTTACCATTTTATACTCTAAAATTCATAAATACTTAAATATAGATCCAAAAAATTGTGTAAAATCAGAGGTGATGTGTTTATGTGTGCTTTAATTACAATCCAAATTTCATCGCAAACAGAGATATCTTGTGCATAAAATAAATTGTTGAGTGATTTATGTAATGGATTTTTAATTAAATATACAAATACTATTTTTTTTGCAAAATTTCAACTCTCATGTATTTCTTATTAAAATATCTATTTGGGATAATTTTTATTCATGATAAATTGATTTCTTGGATTAATTAGGAATTAAAAACTCACTATCACTCTATTTTAAATTAAAAATTATAAAAAATCATAAATTGTCAGAAAATTCCAAAAAATAAATGTAGCTTTGTTTCATCGTATTTCACTTCCAGTAAATTTTTCATAATTTTGAATATCGTGTACAAGAAAAATTGCATAAAA
This sequence comes from Ottelia alismoides, assembly GCA_037367405.1. NCBI lineage: Eukaryota > Viridiplantae > Streptophyta > Magnoliopsida > Alismatales > Hydrocharitaceae > Ottelia > Ottelia alismoides. Next base: position 83,118 of record JAZKJV010006915.1, on the reverse strand, counting down.
ACCCCTAAAAATTTTGCATCTTTCATTCTTGCATTTTAAATCCAAAAATTACTAAAAAAAATACATTTTGCATTCATAATTTGATTAGGTTTATAGGAAAATATAATTTGGCTAATTTGGATTAATTTGGTATTAAAATTAATTTAGCTAAGTTGTGTGTTTTCATATTAACATAATCCAACTACATTGTGCATTTGGCATTTTCTATCGCATAAAAAAATACAAAAAAATTCTTGCTTGGAAAACCGTGAGCTAATTCGTCTAACTTGATCCGAAGTTGTTCCGTTGCCTCCTTGAGTCGACCCTGGGACTTGCCTAGATTAAATATACATAAAACCGCACATTAATTAATTTGATTCATCGATTCGTGCGGTTAAATTTTTGATCGATCCTGATTGCCTGACTACAACAAAAACGTGACACATACATTAATAGCATAATTTTCGGATCATCAAATGGCGTCATTGCCGCGGAGGCAATTGGCTTAGGATCATTTTAGAAAAATTAGATTAAGGTTTTTCAATCAATCGGGTAGTCTGATCCCCGAACCTCCCTGTAATTATTTCATTTTTTTTCTTTCTTCAATTATTTTTCTATTTATTTTTTGTCTATTTTTTCATCTCTCTCTGACATAATTTTTATCTTTTTGTGCGTGGGCCCAGTGGATTTTGAGCGGCTTTCTTGAAGTCGATGCATCTCGAAGTGCATCAGAGGCTGGTGATTCTTGGAGCGAGCCGACTATTGAGATGCCAAGGAGATTTTTAAAGAGAGATTTTAATTGTTGAAAGAAAATAACTTGTAATATTTGCATATTTACAATGGATTCCATTTGGAATCTCACGTGTGTATTCAGATCCTGGACATTAGACCCTTCGTGGTCGTGTGGTTTGTTTGACGTAGACTAGGATCTGTACTCGCGGCTCTCAGAGCAATTTTTTTTACTTGTTCTCGTAGTCTATTGGATCACACATCACACTTAATGAGACAAACTTAGACCGTGGAGGTATTAGTCAAATTAAATTGTTCATCACTCGCTAATAGAACTTCTTATCTAGGAACAGTTTTTTTTGCTTGCATTCCATCGAGCAAAAAATTCAATTTAGTTGTGCATCTTGCATTGTAGAGAGCTGGGGGTACTATAAATATTCTTTATGAAGCATTCATCATCGTTTTCTCGATCGCATCAGCTTTTCCGATTCCCTCTCTTGGTTTTTCTACCTTAGCATAAAGGAATTGAGACTGGACGGTAGACGTGATTGCTTGTGTGGATTAACTATAATGACATCTAATCTTTAAAATTGGAACTGATAATTGAATTGGACCAAAAAAGTTGACTAAAATTAACCCTTGTTTGTGGGAGAGCAACCCCGTCATTGTCTGATTATTATTTGAAAGTGAGAAAGAGACGACACTAGGATAGAGCCAAGCAGGATTTTCATATAGACTACTAGTTCTTTCTTTTTAGGCGATTAGCTACTTTTCAGTGAGGATCTATAGGTATCCGATAAACGGTCCGGATTTCCTTAGTAGAGTGGGAGGTTTAAAGGACACCTTAGTCCTCAAGGAACGAGTAGCCGTATTTACACGGTCCGTACTTACTCCTATAGTTGCTGAAAGTAGGTCAAACTAGTCGTAAGAACCGGGCCAGTCTGTAGGGAAGTACACGCACCTAACAGCTCGTTTACTCTTTCAAAACTTACATTTATCACCAACTAAAACTGACAAGATAATTCGGTCGGACCTTTATGACCCTCACTTGTTGAGTTGGTGAACTTGGGGTTTTCTCTTGCGTTTGTTTTGTGTCTGTCCGTGTGTGTATCCTATGTACTTTCACGTTTTCACATCAATCCTATCTCATTCCTTTTCGACGATGTCGGCTCATCAGTTTCCGTACTGACCATCTTCATCATCGTTCTCCACCGTGCACCGTCTCTTCGAGATGGTTTCTCCACACCCACCCTTCTTATCGCCATCTCCATCTCACCTCAAATTATGGAATCATAACTTCGACTGACTTATCCACTTCTTTGCATTTCTCACCTACTTCATGTTCTAACACTCCGGATCCACTTCTATCTTATGTCGACTGTCCTTATTCTCGAGAGCTTGCTGGAATAAATGAACCAAAGAAAGAGCAAGCCACTGTTGAGACAGATGATTGGATGAATTATGTGCCCCCACATACTTCATTCTCACCTCAAGTAGGGACCAGACAATAATTTACATATACATGTCTCGAATTGACCTTAGGAAAAACATGGTTGATCGAACAGACCGAATGGAGAGGCAAACACATCATGATTACCTAGACTTGATTGACTTTAGTAATCAAGCCTACATTGGCCAACCTTCATATCACACATTCAGAGAGCCTACACATTCACAGGATTGGACTCATGAGCTAGACATACCTATCCCCCACTCATTAACTCAATTACATGAGGCTCCGACCAATATCTGCCACAAAGAGGGTTCATACTCGACCCATCATTACATGTCAGAGTCTAGGTATGTTGAGTATGAGACCCCAAATTCTCACAAATATCCTCCATATGAACAGACTTCCCCCATGATTTGTCATGAAAACTATATGGGGGATGACATTTCGAGACTTAGTGAGAAAAATGAATCATTTGGTAACAAGTTGAGAGATATCACTCTAATATTGCACTCAATTTCTTCCAGCCTGGGTATGAAAGTGGGGAACACCATGAGTAGATTTGATGTTGAAAATCGAGCGACCATTAGGGAACCCACACATCTGTACAAATGGAGTCTATTCTACCTCCCTCTTCTGCTAACCACTTACCCTCCAATCCGGAGTCTGACCATTTGCCCGTCAAAAACACCAAAAAATTGAAAATCTCAAAAGACCAAAAAATTGAAAAACTAGAAAATCTCATAAAAATAGAAAATGAAAAGACCTAAAAAAATTAAATCATGCCCTAAGGGAAGCACTCAATGAAGATCTGATTCTTAAGCTTCCCTTAATAAAGGCCATAGTCCCTGACCGCAAGAGATTTGTAAGGAGTAAATGGATGCCCAGGAGGTCGGGTACTAAGAGAACAAGGACTGAGAGACATATAGTGTCTATGGCCATCTCTTTGGTGATGGGGAGAAAGACCAAGAGCCATAGAGTGAAGCGGTTGCCTAGGGTTGAATGTGAAATAAAAGATGCTACCTTTACCCATGTAAGAATCAATGATGAATCACAAATAAATATCCTCCGACCACTATATTTGACAAGCTCAAACTCAGATTAATCAGAAAGTGGAGAGAGATTGTTCAGCTGGCAGATCAATCTATCAAATGGTCGATAGGAACCATTTCAGTCATCATTATTTTCCAAGGTGCTCTACTCTAGGTAGACTTTACGGTCATTGACATTGAGCACCGAGAAAAATTTACCCAATCTCCCATTATTCTCGGAAGCCGTTCTTAGCCTTGGGAAAGACGATTATAGATTGTGAGACTCTGTTAATCGATTTTACAGCATTGGGAGCACTTTGACCTCACCCATTCATTGACACACTCTACTCTAAGGTGACCGACAAAGCTGCTGACAGTCGTGACCATCGAGAGGTAGATGAGTCCCACCTCTTTGCTACACCTGAGATACCGAATATCGAGCCGACTGTTGGTTTAGAGACTCCCCACACATCAATGACCCATGTTGCTTGCATCGCCACTACTATGTCAGCTTCAATAAAATTCTCACAGCCCAAAGCTGTGAATGAGTCGGACATGATTTTTGCTGATTGTCTGGACCGTTTCGATGATTCGACATCTGTGACTAATAACGCCAAGCCAACTGAGATCACTAGCACCTTCCCAAGATGTGCGTTGACCCTTCAGGAATGTTATAATCTATATGGTGACTCGTCTGATGAGGAACCCATGGTCAGCACCGCACCACATCCTGGACCTTCAATGGATACAACCAAGACTAAATTGACCACACCCAAAAATGCGGTTGCTCCCTCCTCTAGTCGGTTATCTAGTGAGAGGAAGTCGAGAATTGATTCCTCGAGGTGTTCCCCCGAACACCTCAAAGTTGCATCACTCTCCACTCCCTCTCATTAATTCAGGTTCTAAAAAACCAACTAAGAAAGTTTCCTTCAACATTCCAGAGAAGGAATTTTTAGAGGAATCCTCATCGGGTCCGGATGAGGTGATTTATATGAGTGAACTCAGTTCTGTTGTTCTTCAGCCCTATTTGAGCAAGAAGACATGTGTCAAACCTCGTTGGACAATCCCTACACTTCACTATTATTCATCTGAGGATGATTCCAATAGCAACACATATGTATATTATCCACCTCCTCGCTCCCGCAAGAAGGTTTGTCACAAACCTTCTTGATTCTCATATATTCTCACTCCTTATTTGTATATATTTTCTTTCCCTCCTTCCCTAGTGATTCAAATCACTCGCCTCACCTACATATCATTTCATTTTATTGCTATACATAGGATGACCAGGTCCTAAGCATAGGGGGGAGAGTGACCTGAGTCTCTCCATCAATCTCTGTACATTCTCCATATCTCATTGGTTCTCACACTCACTCATGTACTAGACTTGGGCTGACCAGAGCCTAAGTATAGGGGTGACCGATGCCCATCATGTATATATACTCATCCATTTCCTCTCTTAACCTCGCCCGCCCAATTTTTTTCTCTTCTTCTACACTTAGGCTGCCAGAGCCTAAGTATAGGGGGGTGGAGCAACTTCTATACATTTTGTTATTTTGGCTCCCCTACGCTAAGCATGAGCTCCACTGTTTACCTTGCTCAACGTGCTCTGAGGGCATTGCACATGCTAAGTATAGGGGATGTGTATATATTACATATAAACTTACCCATAGCTCGTACATTCACGTATTTTTGTATATACTATGCAATAGTTATAGGCTAGGTAAAAATTGAAAAAAATTGTAAAATACATGTATACATGTATATTCTATAACACTTGTATAATTTGTAAAATTCTTGTAAAACACTTGTAAACTTTGAAGTAAAATAGGGGTCATACTAAAAAACAAAAATAAAAAAATAGGCTTCTTATTTTCTCTTGCATATTATCCTTGGATTCAAAAAAAATGTCTCACATTGCATTCATATACATTGCATGTCATCTACATTTTATCTGCATATCTAGCATATGCAAAGTGAAAAGTTAGTGGGTTCTTAACCAAGTTATGAATAGATGATGAGGATGGATTTGATTTCACCTTAATAATTTTAGAGGAACCTTATAGGAACTGGAGTTAAGATTTTTCAGGTCGAGGACTTAATTCTTTGAGTCTGCAACTCTATGTTCACATGTCATCTCGATTGGTCTAAGTACACATGCATGATTCTTTTAGACAGTGACCTAACTTGGACATGCACCAAGCACGTAGCTTTTCATTGATTACATGGTGAGGAGGTAGAATCCTTTGGCTTGGAGTAGCACATGGTGGAAACGTCCGTCCTCCTCTGGGGAGGGTAGTGCATCTCATGGTGGACACGTCCTTTGGCTTGGAGTAGCACATGGTTGACGGCTAACGACGGGAGGCTATGGGTTGCAATAATGCTTCAAAACAGGGATAGTTTACTGGATCTAGAAGAAAAACTGCTTATGTACATGATGCACCCTGTATATATGTCAAAAACAAACAGAATAGAAAAAATGCAGAATCTCCAAAAGTGGAAAGGCATGATTGAAAAGTAAAATGCTTGCTGGAGTGTATATACAAGTATAGAAAAATAAGAAGAGATTCAAAGATTACAGCTTGATGACTTGGCTACACACTGGTCAAGCATCCTAGGATAGGTAGCTACACTGGCTACCATCTATTCTTCTCTCCACCCCCTTTTCTTGAGTGGGTTGCACTTGAACTTAGAAGGGAATACCCCGCTCCTCGAGGAAAGTATTGATAGACCGGGGAATTATAGTTAAGTTGTTAGAGGAGCCTGGTTCTTTGACATTTCTAATGTGGAGATCTATATTTCACTTACATTGTACGAGTAAGATCCATAGTCTTCAGAATTTACATATGAGGATTTGTTCTGACCGGACTATTGAGGTGTCTTGAATAGAAGACTTATAAAACTTAAAGGCGGTTAGGTCTAAGAATTAGATCCCAATAATTTTCGGACACATTATTAATCCAAAGGTCGTGTCAACATCCATTTTCATCTTTTGTTCAAGAACTTGATATGGAACCCAAAATCATTTCACTCTTACATTTCATTTTAGTTGCTCGGGGACGAGCTAGGTTTAAGTATAGGGGGTTGATGAATATGTTATTCATCTCCCTAAAAGTTGAAAATAGAGCTTTGTTCCCAAGTAATTAATTGTATTTCATCACTTATATTGCATAATTAGCGTTCATGCATTTGTAAATAATATCAGCATTTTAGCATTAAAAATTGCATCAATAAGAAGACTGAAATTCCTTGTAAAAATCACATGTAAATACCATATTTGTATCTATTTTATACTAACTTGGAATCCAAAAAAAAACCCTATATAGTGTACATATCACTAACACTAATAAATGAAAAATATCAAAAAATACTAACTTGTAAAATTGACCAATAAAACCCAAATCCATATTTGAAACTAAGATCCTTAAAACACGCATATCTCGCTCGTATGGTATCCGATGTAGGTTTCTCATTTTTAAAGTAATATACATTCAAAGACCTTCAAAACAAGACTAATTTCATAAAAATCAGAGTTTGTATGTGAAACTTGGATTTTGGGCCCATATCGTATACTGTATATATTGACCAAACTACTTTTTATTTTTATCTTTTTATTTTCTTAATTATTAAAAATTCAAAAAAAAAAAGAGATTAGGTTGTAAATATTTCTTTCATATTTTCTCAACTTTTATATTGATTTTTCTCTTATTTAAAAATGACAAAAAATTGCAAAAGATAAAATTCGGTACTTTATACCTATAATATACCACTCAGAAATACACTTTGTACATCTAGCTTATTTTGATTTTTGAACCTTCATAAAAGTTGTAGATATCGTAAAGACGAGCAACTTTTATGTTGGCCACTTTTTGATTTGACCCCATTTTTTATTTCTTTTTTATTTTCTTTACATTTAATTTTGATTTATCTAGGTGCGACATGTGGCAGCTCCTGGAGTAGCCACGTGTCACCCTATTTTTTATATATTAATTTCATATTTTATTTTATTTATTATTTTCTATTATAATTAATTAATTAATTAATTAAATTTATTTATTTATTTTCTTTTATTTGTTTTCTCTTCTTTATTTTTAGTAGCCCACTTATTTTAAATTTTTTTATTTTATGTTTTTCCTTTTACTTCTTCTCACTTTACTTTTCCCTACTCCAAGTCATCAACTCCACACTCCTCCACTTTCTCCATCTCATTTCCAGCTTCCCCCTCATCCTTTTTATTCTATTCTCCTCCCTCATTTTTCCTCATCCACCATAATCGAGAGAGAAAGGAAACTGCCAGCTGAACATGCTTGATGGTGGCAACGACCGAGGTAGTCTTCGATACGATGACGGTTTTCATCGTATTTGGTGAGATCCGAGGTAGAGTGATTGACCTCATCGCAACCGCATCCAAGCTGCATAGCTTCTTCGATTTTTCATCTAGTCGGATCGAGGCCATGATGGGAGACGCGCATCGCAGCCCCACCTTCAGCGAAACCACCATAGGTAAGTATCCCTCTCCTTTTCCTTGACATTTTTTATTTATCTAATATTTTTATTATTGTTATTCTACTTCATAAAAAATCACATTATCATCATCATACATCACCAATACCACTTCTTCATTCATATATTTCATGTTTACAAAAAAAAAGAAATATTACAACAAAAAAATTAAAAGAGAGAGAGAGGGAAATAGAAGGGGAAGTAGCCGCAGTCGTCGCCCCTTTCTCCCTCCTACTCCAGCTGCCAGTCCTTCAGCAGGAAGCCCACCCCTCATCGCCCTCATGTGAAGGCCCTCTATCCCTGGTCGCGTGCTCGTTAGCCGCTCCACTCAGCCCCTGCATGCGGCCACTTCGTGTCTGCTGGCCGCACCCTCCGCATGCGCCTTCAACCGCCCTAGGTGCCTGCAGACAGTAGGACCGCCCGAGCCGCCCCTCGTCGTTCCAGCCATAGACAACTGCTTCTCTCGACACGCGGCCCCAGAACTCTGCCATACTTCCAGCGTATGCCTCCCCTAGACCACCCGCGTGCGGCCCCTCCGTGCCTCTCTAGCGCGCCGCACCGCCGCACGTGGCCGCATACCACCCCACGTGCCTCCTCCGCATTAGGCCATGCCTCCGCACAACCATGTGAGGTTTGCCTACAACCTGCACTCCAGCGTCGTCCTATTGTGCCCCCTCCAGTTGCGATTTGCAGCGGCGTCGGCCCGCACAGCCACGCACGATGCCACCGCGGCCCCAGGAGTTACCTCTGCCTCTGCGCGCCAACCCCCACAGCACCGCACCTCCAGCAGCGTGCGGCCGCTAGCCCGTGCTTTATTGTCTAGTTGTGCGTTACCCTAGCCGCCCCCCCTGTGCAGCACCATACTCCTCTATCGCACGTGCGGTGCTCCAATCGTGCCTCTCTCCTTGTGCCACGTCGCCTGTCCTCTAGTTGCTCAAGACATGGGTTCCATTTTTGGAACCCACGAAATGGAAAGGTCTATTTTATTTTTTTTTTTATATTGTGAAAATTGTATTTTAGCTCTTCGTATTTCTTTAATTATAAAAGTGCCCATGTACGTATTGTTCTGTTATGCTTTTATTTCACTATTGCAAAGACACCCATGTATTTACGCATTAATTTTGACATTCACTTCGCATCATTTTTTAATACAAAAATATCATTTTCGTTTAGAAGTTAATTCTATACATCTTGGCTATTTATTCAAATTTTTGTTAGCATTGGATAATTTATTTAAAATCAGAGTTTGGAATTCGGTGATATTTTACCCTTTTATACTCTGAAATTTGTAAATACATAAATATTGCTCCAAAAATTGTGTAAAAATCTAAGATGATGCATTTATGCATGCTTTAATTATAGTCCAAATTTCATCACAAACAGATGTCTTGTGCACGACTATATAGTTGAGTGATTTCTGTAATTGATTTTTAATTAAATACACAAATATATATTTGCAAAATTTCAACTCTCCTATATTTTTATTTAAAATATTTATTTTGGAAAATTTTTCTTCAGGATAAATTGATTTCTTGGATTTATTAAGAATTAAAAACTCAAAGTCACTCTGTTTTTTAGTAAAAAATTATAAAAAAATCATAAACTGTCTGAAAATTCAAAAAACAATAGTTAGCTTCAGTTCATCATATTTCACTTCCAGTAGATTGTTCATACTTTTTGCATATTGTTTGTAAGAAAATTTGCTTAAAAACCCCTAAAAAGTTTGCATTTCTCATTCTTGCATTTTAAATCAAAAAATTACAAAAAAAATACATTTTCCATTCATCATTTGATTAGGTTTATAGGAAAATACAACTTGGCAAACTTGGATTAATTTGGCATTAGAATTAATTTAGCTAATTTGTGTGTTTTCATATTAACTTTATTCAACTACATTATGCATTTAGCATTTTCTATCGCATAAAAAATTACAAAGAAAATCTCGCTTGGAAAACCGTAAGCTAATTCGTCTAACTTCATTCGAAGTTGTTCCTTTGCATCCTTGAGTCGAGCTTGGGCCTTACTATATTAAATATATATAAAACTGCACATTAATTAATTTGATTCATAAATTCATGTGGTTAAATTTTTGTTCGATCCTGATTGCCCGACTACAAAAAAACACGACAAACACATTAATAGGGTTATTTTCGAATCATCGTTTTCCTAAACTACGACTAGCACATACAAATTGCAATTAAATAGCTGAGTGCCTATCCTAATTTCTCCATTCAAGTCGGGCCCCGCCCTCACTAGAGAGTGAAACACACCGGACACACCATAGAATAATGTCCAAGTCTTAATACACACGTGAGGTTCTAAATGGAATCAAGTTGGATAATTTTCAATATAATAAAATGCAAAAAAAATTCCTAAGGACTCTACAATCTCTCACGACTTGACCTGATCTTAAATTTATGTAATTCTTTCAGTCGATTATTTTCTAGAAAATGCCTACCTCTGAAGTTCTTGAGTTGCTCGGCTATGCGGCAACACCGTCACGTCGGGTCCCTTGCACAAAAATAAGATGGTGATCAGAGAGATAGACTCAATAAAGCAAATAAAATAAAATAATAAAAAAAATTGGAAGATAAATAGAGAAATATGCACAAGAGGAACCGTGAGTCAGACTACCCGGGGGTTGGAAAACCTAAAATCAAGATTTTCTAAAAAGTAACCTAAAACATGCCTCCCCGATAATGGTGCCATTTTAGAATCCCGAGAATTACCCTTTCTAATAGTGTCAAATTAATCAAATTTCATTGTAGGTAGGTAATTTCGGATTGATAAAAAACCACTTAATTAATTTCTCAATTAAACATAAGCAGACATTTTTTTCACTTGGGCACGCCCAAGGTCTAACTCATGGAGGCCACTATCTCCTTAGATATATTTAAAGTTGATCTAGAGACTAGGTTTTCAAAGAGGCATTTTTCTAGATTTTTAAATGCAATAAATGAGTGACATGCAATTTTGACTAAGTTTGCGGACTAAAATGTAAATTACATTCAAACAGTATCCAATAATTCTCAAATCTGACCAGAATGTGAAAAATGATGAAATTAGATTGTTGTAGTTTTTTTAGAATTTTTTAATACAAAATGAATTAATTAAGAATAAAATATACAAACTATGTGATATAGAGTTAATTAATTTTAATAAATACCAATCGTCAATATTTTCCAGAAATTAAATTATCCTAGATAGGTCTTTGTGAGAGATATCCAGAACAATTTTGAATTTCTAAAAATACTATGTAAGGAATTAGTATAAAAATCAATTAAAAAATTCACCATTTTATTTATTTTGACCCTAGATGCATAAAGAACATTAAATGTTGGCTACTGTGATTTTTTGTAATTTTTAGAGTAGGAATTAATTTAATATCAATTTCAGAATAAACATTGGATAGAATATGAAATATTTCACCAAATCAATTTTAATAAATAAACTAATTCTCATAAAATTACAAATAAATATTCATTAGATAAAGATGTTCTACAATATGTAATTTTTAGAATAATAAAATGATGATGAATGTGAGTTCAAATTAACATGCAAACTCATGATTCTATACGCAAATACAAAAATAAAATTGATTAAAAAACAAATGTGCTGACTGGACTTGTATGCAATTACCTACATCAGCACGGGTATTTATGCAATTTTCCCAAGACTTTTGAAGGTGAGGGTGTATACGTTATTTACCGGTTCCACATGAGCTTCAGAATAAAATTTCCGCCATGGCTTGTGCTCCTCACATGACTTAGCCGGCAGGGACGCATGTGTGAACTGCGGGAAGCCAGGGGTATTGGGCGCGAACTGTCCCCCGGCCCACATGCTTCGCACGTGAGGGGAGATGGAGGTATCTCATGCGGGCCGAGGCAGTTTGAAGAGTGTTGGTGTCGAGGGTGAGGGTGAGACAACGGAGGCAGTGAATGATCTCGGCAGCGAGGCAGGCGACAGAGCCTCATGCAATGTGGAGCTCCAAGGGCACACGACGAAGAAGGGGACGAGGTGAACTGGTATAGGATGAGGAACGTGACCACAAAGGGGAGAGATGACCCGCGACAGGAGTCGTGCATGGGTGCGGGCTACCGCAGGTGGATAGCTGCTCCTTGCTCGTCGACACATGACGTAGCAAGAGTCGTATATGGCGGTGCTGCTGGTGGTACCACGACGGAGGTGGCGATGCGGGGCATTGTTCTTCTTGGTATTCACAATCGACACACGACCTTATATGATCATTGTAGCAGCCTAGATGGCTCTGCTATGGTTGCTGTAGGTGGAGAGTTATCGTTATTGACGGTGAGGAGCACAAGGGTGGTCGATGAGGCTGAGGAGCGGAGGAGAGGCGTGCGTGCTGATCAAAGTGGAGGAGTTGCAGACAGAAAGTGGGAGAGCGGAGTAAGCGGAGATGTGAGGTAGGTGGAGCGATGGTGTAGCTTGGGAAAGAAGATTTGGAATAGAGGATGTAGAAGAAACAAGACAGAGGAAGAAGGAAAATAGGGGAGATTACCTAATGTTTGACGGAAAAGGTGGAGGGGCGGAGGCCACCTCTGGTGGTCCCCTCAAAGGTCGGCGATGTACCTCAATGCTCGACAACTGCGATAGGGGAGCTGCAACACGAAAGGATAAGCCGTGGATCATGTTGATGAAAGGACACTCATCGTTGCTGCAACGGAGAAGGGGTCGTTGTCACCTTGTCGTTCTCTGGAGATGGAGCTCTTTCTCCTTGTCGAAAGGAGGATCGATTAGAAGAGAGGCGGTGGTTGGGTATTTAAAGACTGGTGCAAATGCAAGGTGGGCAGAGGTGAAGGCTTCATCGGCCGTAAGTTGCGGAGAAGAGGTCTCGGGCTGTTGCAGTTGGCATGGAGGCCGAGATGGATGCAGAGAGAGGGAACATGGGTGATGGAGCATGTGTAGAGAGGATTGCGCGGAGTGTGGTTACGCAGATCTGGTGGAAGGATACAAGGAGGTTGGAGTCGCGGGTAGCACAGTTGTGGTGTTGAGCGGAGAGAGAGAGAGAGAGAGAAGGTGGACGAGGTCATGGGAAGCTGGGCGAAGGTGGCGCAACCGCCATGCGGAGGTTGCGGGAGGCGTGAGAGAGCACAAGGGAGTAAGGAGGGGGAATGGAAGGCCACGTGGCACACACAGGGGCAACCACATGGCAGTAAGATTAATAAAAATTAAATAAATAATTGGAAAAATTGAAATAAAGACAAAAAAAATTTTCGAGTAATAAAAAGATAAAAATAGGGGTGTTATGTGGCGGCTGCAGGAGCTGCTACATGTCGCTCCCAGAAAAATCACAATTTAAATGTTAATAAAAATAAAAAAGAAATAACAAACACAATCAAATCAAAAAGTGGTCAACACAAAAGTTGCTCATCTCGACGAGATCTACAACTTTTGTGGAGGACTGAAAGTCAAAAAGAGTCATATGTACCAAAAAGTATTTTTTGGGTTACCTTATAGATATAAAATATTGTATTTTTATCTTTTCCATATTTTTTTAACATTTTTAAATAAGAGAAAAATAAAATTGAAATTGGGGAAAATATGAAAGAATTATCTACAACTTGATCTATTTTTTGTATTTTTTTAATAATTAAGAAAATAAAAAGATAAAAATAATGGGTGTTTTGTACAATATACAATAGGGGCCCAAAACCGAAGTTTCACATATGAACTCCGATATTTATGAAATTGGTCTTGTTTTGAAGGTCTTTGAATGTTTATTACTTTAAAAGTGAGTAGACCTAAAGCGGACATTTTATGAGAGAGATATACACATTTTAAGGGCTCTTAGTCTCAAACTTGGATTTGGGTTTTATTGGTCAATTTTACAAGTTAGTATTTTTTGACCTTTTTCCTTTATTAGTGTTAGTAATATATACACTGTAGGGTTGATTTTATTAGATTTGGAATTAGTATAAAATAGTTACAAATAGGTGAATTTAGCTAATATACAAGTGAATATGTACATGTGAATTTTGCTCCTTTTTTAATGCAAATATGCATGCTAAAATGCGAACATTAATTATAAACGCATGAATGCAAATATTGCACAATAAATGGAAATATGCAGATAATTGCTCAGGAACGAAGCTCTATTTTCAACTTTTAGAGTGATGAATCACAGGTTCATCATTTTGGTAAAGGTGCGGGATATGCAGTTTCCAGTTGATTTTGTTGTCCTTGACATGGAATCTCCTGCACCCTTACTCCATACTCTTATCATCCTAAGCCGGCCATTCCTGCGTACGTCAGAAGCCATGGTTGATTATGGGTTTGGAAAGATCACCTTCAGCTCGGGAAGCAACAAAATTATAATAGACATGATCGGCGAGCCTAAAGTCACAACTGGTGACTGTCATGTAGCACAATCTGAAGTAGACTGCGACTTCATTGCAGAGATCAGATATATAATACTCTCTTTGAACGATCCATGGACATGGGAAATCCTCTTTCTAGAGGAGGACTTGAAAAACACATTCGAGGGAAGCTCCGATGACACTTGGGAGACAGAGTACAATTTTTTAATGCATCTGTTTGATTCGAATGATTCACTCCAGCCCAAACACAATGAGTCCATTGTAAACATGTTCAGCACATTGTCAGCACCTCAGCAAGACACTTAGGTCTGCACTACCTCCAGAGTTGAGGCAACTCATTCACCAACTAGCATCGTTTCGGAAGTGACCGAGAAGCCAGCCAGATCAGAACTGGAACCAAAAGACTCTTCCAGTAGGCATGAAGTATGTTTTCTTTGCGTATGCAGAAAACATGTATCTGATCATCGTCAGCAGCAGACTGACTTCGGATCAAGAATCTCAACTCCTCGAGGTTCTAGAGAAAAACCGCAAGGCACTTGGTTGGCATGTTTCAGATCTCCATGGGATAAATCCTATGTTATGCTCACACCACATCTACATGTAAGAAGATGCCAAGCCGTCCTGCAAGTTTCAAAGAAAATTGAATCAGAATCTGAGGGATGTCGTCATAAAGGAAATCACAAAATGGTGTGACGTAGGCTTCACTTATCCCATCTTCGACTCCAAATGGGTAAGCCCCATGTATGTAGTTCCAAAGAGGTCAAGGCTTACTGTGGTTACAAAATATAGAGGACATGAGATATCTACTTGAGTACTGACATCCTTGCATGTATGCATTAACTACCATTTCTTAAATGCAGCAACTAAGTAGGACCACTTCCCCTTGCCATTAATTGATCAAGTTTTGGGAAGATTGACTGACAAGGAGTTCTTCTACTTTCTAGATGGGTACTCTGAGTACAACCAAGTAGCAATCGCCTCTGAAGATCAAGAGAAAACAACCTTCACTTACTCGTTCAGCACCTATGCTTTCAAGAGAATGCCCTTTGCACTGTGCAACGTACCAGTGACAATCCAGAGGTGCATGCTTGCAGTTTTCACCGAGATGGTAGGCAGTTTTCTCGAGGTGTTTATTGAAGACTTCTCCGTCTATGGTGACAACTTCGATTCTTGCCTCAAGCACCTAGACAAAGTACTTCAGAAATGTCGTTAAGTAAATCCAGTATTATCATGGGAAAAGAGCCACTTTATGGTCCCCGAGGAGATTGTGCTGGATCACGTCATTTTCAAACGTGGCATGGAAGTCGACCCGTAAAAGGTTGATGTGATTGCTAATCTTGAGCCACCTTAGACAGTCAGGAATGTGAGGTTATTTCTAGGGCATGTGGGATTCTATAGATTCATCCGTGATTTCAGTCACACCGCCCGACCTCTTACAGAATTATTGTGTGAGGAGACGGAGTTCAATGTTGATCAACAAGTTATCCTTTCATTCAATCAGCTAAAGGAGCTAATCACTCAATCTCCAGTCCTGCAGCCGCCAGATTGGTTTCTTCCTTTTGAGATCATGATGGATGCGTCAGATTTTGCAGTTGGGGTTGTTTTAGGATAGAGGAAAGAGAAGGCACCCTATGCCATTCATTATGCTAGCAAAACATTAGATGAAGCTCGAAGAAACTACACTGTGAAAGAGAAAGAATTGCTAGTTGTGGTATTCTCCCTTGAGGAGTCCAGATCCTATTTGCTTGGACCAAAAGTCACGATTTACACTAACCACTCTGCTATCAGATGCCTACAGCAGAAGAAGGATGCCAAGCCCAGACTAATCAGATGGATCCTTGTCCTCCAGGAGTTCGATTTGGAAATAAAGGACAAGCCTAGAGTTCATAATGGAGTAACAGACCACCTCTCCAGAATAGAGCCCCAAGATCCTCCATTGAGCAATGCACCCATCACATACACTTTTCCTGACGAGTCAATTCTGGCAGTGGATTCACTCCCTTGGTATGGTGATATTGTCAACTACCTCATCTCAGGCATAGTTCCATAGGAATGGATGAAGATTCGGAAGGACAAATTCTTATCAACGATCCATTTATACCATTGGGAAGATCCTCTATTCTTCAGGGAAGGAGGGACTGTATTTGGTGCAGATGCATCCCTCAGTCGCAGCAACATAGTGTCCTCGAGCATTGTCAATCGCTCGAATTTGGTCGACACCATTCTCGAGACAGAACAATAGTGAAAGTATTGTAGTGTTGCCTCTGGTGGCCTACACTAAATAAGGATGCAACATCATTTGTCAAACAATGACTGACTGTCAATGATTGAAAGGCACCCTTAAATCCAAAGATTCTATGCCCCTGAAGATCATTGTGATTGCTGATGTATTCAATGCTTGGCGGATCGACGGGGCCTTTTCCAAATAGTCGAGGATACGAGAACATCCTCCTTATCGTTGATTATTGATTGATCCGAATTTTATCCTTTTAATAATATCGAATTCATGATTTCGTTGCTGTCAGATAAATTCGAATCAATCAAAAATTAACTGCATGGATAGAAATTAATTAAATATTGCACGGTTTGATGCATTTTTAAACTAGGCAAGCCTCAGGGTCGACTCAAGGAGGCAAAGGAACAACTTCGGATCAGATTAAACGAATTAGATCACTATTTTCCAAGGAGGATGTTTTTTTTAATTTTTGTGCGAAAGAAATGCAAATGCATAAATGTGATTGAATTATGTTAATAAGAAAATATACAACTTATCTAAATTATTTTTAATATGAAATTAATCTAAATCAGCCAAGTTATATTTTTCTCTAAAAACCTAAATTGTAATCCTTATATAGTTTTGTATATGCAAAACTGCCCCTATGCATATTTGTGTTTTCAATTTCATTTTCTGTATTGCAAAAACACCCCTGCATTCAAGCATTAATTTGGACCTCAAAATTGCATCATTCCATTTAATCAAAATTAGCATTGTGTTGAGAAATTAATTCTTTATCATTTGGATATTTTCTTGCACTTTTGCGAGCCTTGGATAATTTATTAAAAATCAGTGTTTGAAATTCAGTGATATTTTACCCAATTACGCTCTAAAATTCGCAGTGTTCATTTGTTGCTCGAAAAATTATGAAAGAAATCGGATTTGATTCCTTTAGTTGTGCTTTGATTACTCTCCAAATTTTACTGAAATTGGAGGTGTTGTTTTCCTAAAATAAATTATTGAGTGATTTCTGTAATTGATTTTTAATTAAATATACGAATAAGATTTTTACGATGTTTAAAGTCTCTTGGGTTGTTCATTAAAATATGTATTTGAGATAATTTTTCTTCTAGATAATTTAATTTCATGGATTTATTAGGAATTAACTAACAATTGTTCTGTCTTTATTAAAAAATTCATAAAAAAACATTAAGTGTCAGAAAGTTCCAAAAAAAATTAGTGTAGCTTCATTTCATCTTGGTTTACTTCTAGTAATTTTTTCATATTTTTGCATTCTTTTTGCACGAAAAATTGCATAAAACCCCCAAAAAGGTTTGTATTTTTCATTTGTGCATCTTAAACCTAAAAAATACAAAAAATACATTTGTGTACGCTAGGGCACGAGAGGGTTGTCGTGGGTAGCGGGCGTGAACGCTAGGCACGCTGGTGGCGCACGATCGTGGGCAGAGCGGTGGCGGCGGTCGGTGGTTGGCGGAGGGCACGTGCATGGTCGCGTGTGCGGCAAGAGGAGAGCGGCGAGCTCACTAAGGTTGGCGGCCTAACACGGGGCAAAGGGGGTCGCGAGGATCTTGAAGGGGGGCGCTGGAGAACGCGTGGCCGTCGCGTGGGCGGAGGGCGTGCGTGCGGCTGTTGGCGAGGATTGGAGCTTGTGCAATCGGACGGCGGTGGGTCGCTGGGTGGCTTGGGGAGGTGGGGATGCACGGTCGCTCTGGATCTGAAGGGCTGGAAGTCGACGCGTTGCACACGAGGAAGTGGTGAAGGGGTGCAGGTCGGGCCTCGTGGTGGACGGTCGTGGCGGTATACGACAAGGTGCGCGGCGGCCGGCACGCTCGCTGCTAGACAGAGCGGTGCGCGGGCCGAGGAGGCGGTGGCGGGCTGGTGAATCTGGAGCTAAATGCATTGGCCGGCCTGGAGGTGGCGGCCGACCGAGGGGGGAGCAGTGGGAAGGAGGTGGACAGTGGCGGCTGGCATTCTCTTTTATTTTAATTTTTTTTGTAATTCTTTTTGTATGTTTTTGAAGTCAGAAAATAAACATGCAGGAATGAAGAGGGGATGGTGATGGTGGTTTTTTATGGTTATGGAACTGTTGATGATAATGATGTAGAAATGAAAATAAAAAGATATGATTATGAGGTGGTGTGGTGATTGATAGTGATTTGCTAATGAAACAAATAAATGTTAGATATAATAAAATGAAAAGATAAAGATAGAAGATTTACCTGTGTAGTCGCCTGTAGAGTGGGGTTGCGGTGTGTGGCCTCCTGTCGTCGCCTCAAGAAGGATTGCGGAGTCCTTCGAAGCTTAACGAGCATTGTGGATCTCGTAGCGGTAGTGCATACCACAGGATCTCGCCTTGAAGTTGTCGTCGCTCTACTCGTCTCCTACAGCTATCTCCTCAAGGTTAAAGGGGCACGACCTCACTTCTCTCGAAATGGCAGATGATGTGAAATGGAGTAGGGGATGGGAATAAAAAGGATGAAGGGGAATTTAAAAATGAGGTGGATAAAGTGGGGAGAATGGTGGATGAAGTGGAGACTTGGAGTGGGGATAAAGTAAAGAAGAAGTAAAAGGGAAAATAAAAATAAAATAAAATAAGTAAAATAAGTAGGCTACAAATAATAAAGGGAAAATAAAAGTAAAAAATTTAAAATAAATAAATAACAATAAATAAATAATTAAATAAATAAAAAAATAATAATAAATAAATTAAAATAAAATCCGAAAATAACAAAAAGTGGGGTGATACGTGGCGGCTCCAAGATCTGCCACCTGTCGCTCCCAAAAATTCAAAAATTAAATGCAAAGAAAAATCAAAAAGAAATAACAAAAGGGGTAAAATCAAAAGGTGGTCAACACAAAAGTTTCTCGACTCGACGAGATCTGTAACTTTTACGAAGCGTCAAAAATCAAATGAAGTCATATGTACAAAATGTACTTTTTGGGTGGTACCTTATAGAGATATAAAATACTGCATTTTATCTTTTTAAATTTTTTGTCATTTTTTAATAAAATAAAAATCAAAATAAAACAGAGAAAATATGAACAGAATATTTACAAATTAATCTATTTTTTTGGATTTTTAATAATTAAGAACATGAAAGGATAAAATAAAAGAGCAAAAAGGTCAATATGTACAATATACAACAGAGGTCCAAAACCCAAGTTTTGCATATGATCTCTCATTTGAATGAAATTGTCTTGTTTTGAAGGCCTTTGAATGTATATTATTTTAAAAGTAAGTAGACCTAAATCGGATGCTGTATGAGAGAGATATGCACGTTTTAAGGTTCATAGTCTCAAACTTGGATTTTGTTTTTATTGGTCAATTTTACAAGTTAGTATTTTTTTGATATTTTTCCTTTATTAGTGTTAATAATATATACACTATGGAGTTGATTTTATTGTATTTGGAATTAGTATAAAATATATACAAATAGGTGAAATGTGGTGAATATACAGGTGATTTTTACAAGTGAATTGGGCTTCTAATTTGATGCAAATATGAATGCTAAGATGTAGATATTAATTATGCATGCATGAATGCTAATTATGCAATATAAGTGGAAATATGCAGCCAATTACTCGGTAACAAGGCTCTATTTTCAACTTTTAGAGTGATGAATCACATATTTATCAACCCCTATACTTAATCCTTGCTCGTCCCTGAGCAACTATAATGAAATGCAAAAGTGAAATGATTTTGTGTTCCATACCAAGGTCATGAACAAAAGGTGAATATGGAGCTTGACTCGACCTTTGGATTAATAATGTGGCGGGACCTTATTGGGATCTGAATTTAAGACCAAACATACTTTAAGTTCCACAAGTCTTCTATTCAAGATGCCTCAAATAACAGGTCAGAACAAATCTTCATACGCATATTTTTGATTCTATGAATCTTACTTGTATTGTGTAAGTAAAATATAGCTCTCCACATCTGAAATGGCAAAGAAACAACCTCCTCTAATAAGGTAACTCTAATTCTCCGGTCTAGCAACTCTTTCCTCGAGGAGCGGGGTATTCCCTTCTAAGTTCAAGTGCGACCAAGAAGAGGGGTAGAGAGAAGAATGGACGGTAGCCAGTGTAGCTACCTATCCTAGGATGCTTGACCAGTGTAGACAAGTCATCCAGCTGCAGTCTTCTATGGTATGAGGATTTGAAGCATATGCCTTGCAAATATACAGTCTCTGACAGGCATTTTATTTTCAATCAGGCCTATCCATTTTTTTGGAGTTCTTGTATTTTTTCCTTTTTTTCTTTTTTTTTTACATATATACAAGGTGCAGCATGTACATAAGGAGTTTTTCTACTTTAGCTAGTAGAATATCCCTCTTTTGAATCTTTATTGCAACCCACAGCATCCCGTCCTTAGATGTCAATACCACCAGACTAGGTTGAGATACAGTACCCTCCCTAGAGGAGGATGGATGTTTCCACCTGTGTGCTACTCCAAGCTAAAAGATTCTACCTCCTCACCACATCATCCATGAAGAGCTACGTCCGTGGTGCTTGTCCAAGTTAGGTCACTATCTAAAAGAATCGTGCGTGTGTACGAAATATTCTACTTAGACCAATCAAGATGACCTGTGAACATAGACTTACAGACTCAAAGAATTAAGTCACATGACCTGAAAAGTCTCAACACCAATTCCTATAAAGTTTCTCTGAAATTAGGTAGATTAAGGTCAAAGCAAATCCATCCTGAACATCTATTCATAACTTGGTTCAGAACCCACTAACTTTTCACATTGCATATGCTAGATATGCAGATGAAATGCATATGACATGCTATAGAGATGAATGAAATGCAAGACACTTTTTTTAATGCAAGGATGCTATGCAAGAGTAAAATGAGATGCCTTTATTTTAGTTTTTTATACCACATATTTGACAACAAATTTTTACAAGAATTTTATAAGTATTATATAAATTATACAAGTATACATGTATTTTCCAAAAAATAAATTTTCAATTTTTACCCATCCCATAATTATTTCTTAACATATATAAAATCAAGCGAAAATACATGAAAGTACAAGCTATTGGTAAAGTATATATGTAATATATACACGCCCCCTTATAATTAGCATGTGATATGTCCTCAAAGCATGAAAAGCGAGGAAAAAGACATAGCTCGTGCTAAGCGTTGGAGAGATAAAATAACAAAATGTATAGAAGTCGCTCCGCCCCCCTATACTTAGACTCTAGTAGCCTAAGTGTAGAAGAAGATCAAAAATGGGGCGGGCGAGGTTAAGAGGGGAAATGTAGGAGTATATATACATGATGGGCATTGGTTCCCCCTATACTTAGGCTCTGGTCAGCCTAAGTATAGGACAAGAGTGAGTGTAGGAACCGATGAGATCTAGAAAATGTACATAGAATGATGAAGAGACTCAGGTCACTCTCCACCCTATACTTAGGATTTGGTCATCCTAAGTATAACCATAAAGTGAAATGATATGAAGCTGGGGTGAGTGATTCGAATGACTATGGAGGGAGGGAAAGAAAATATATACAAGAAGGATTGAGAATAACCAAGGAACAAGAAGGTTTGTGACGAATCTTCTTGTGTTTATGAGGAGGTGAGGAATATACAAGTGTGTCACTGTCAGAGTCGTCCTCAAATGAATAATAGTGAGGTGAAGAGATCATCCAACGAGGGTCGACACATGGCTGCTTGCTTAGATAAGGCTTGAGAACAACCGAACTGAGCTCACTCGTATAAATAACCTCATCCGGACCTGATGAGGACTCCTCAGAAAATTCCTTCCCTTGTATGTTGGAGGAGACTTTCTTAGTCGGTTTTCTAGAACCTGAATCATTGAGGGGGAGTGGAGAGTGACGCGCCGTGAGGGGTTAGGGGAAACTCCTCGAGGAATCAATTCTCGACTTCCTCTCACTAGATAATCGGCCAGAGGAGGGAGAAACCGTGTTTCTGTGTGGGGTCAATTTAGTCTTTGTTGTCTCCTTTAAAGGTTTGGGATGTGGTGTGGTGCTGACCATGGGTTCCTCATCAGAAGAGTCACCATATAGATTGTAATATTCCTGAAGGGTCAGTACACGTCTCGGGGAGGTGCTAGTGATCTCAGTTGGCTTGACATTATTGGGCTCTTGTGTCGGATCATCAAAATGGTCAAGGCGATCAGCAAAAATCATGTCCGACTCAATGATAGCTTCAGGTTGTGAGTCTTTTATTGAAGCTGACATAGTGGTGGTGATGCAAGCAGTTGGTGCAGTGGAGGTGTGAGGATTCTCCGAACCAACAGTCGTCTAGACAGTCGATCTCTCAGGTGTAGCAGAGAGGTTGGATTCATCTACCTCTCGATGGTCACGACTGTCAGCGGATATGCGGGTCACCTTAGAGTAAAGTGTATCAAAGAATGGGTGAGGTCAAAGCGCTCCCAATGCTGTAAAATCTATTTCCCGAGTCTCGCAATCTATAGTCGCCTTAGTCAAGGATAAGAACGGCTTCCCGAAAATAATCAGAGACTGGGTAAACTCTCCTCGATCTCAATGTCAATGACCGTGAAGTCTACCTGGAGCAGAGCAGCATGAAAAGTTATGATGACTGAAATGGTTCCTTCGACCGTTTGATAGATCGATTAGCCAGCTGAACCATCTCTCTCGACTTTCTTATTGGCCTGAGTTTGAGATTGTCAAACATAGAGGTCGGGAGGATATTTATCAGTGAGTCATCATCGATTCTCGCACTCAACTAGGGCAACCACTTCACACTACGGCTCTTGGTCTTTCTCCCCATCACCAAGGATGTGGCCATGGACACTATGTGTCTTTTAGTCCTTGTTCTCTTATTGCCCGACCTCTTGGATATCAATTCACTTCTCACAAATCATTTGTGGTCGGGGAAGTGATCTATGGCCTTTATTAAGGGAAGATTAAAAATCAATTCTTCATCGAGTGCTTCCCTTAAGGCAGGATCCAATTTTTTCAGATCTTTTTCCTTTTCAATTTTTATGTGATTTTTTGGTTTTTCAAATTTTTTGGTGTTTTTGGAGGACGAATGGTTAAACTCTAGATTGGAGGGTAAGTGATTAGTAGAAAAGGGAGGTAGAATTGACTCCATATGTACATAGTGTGTGGGTTCCCTAATGTTCGCTTGATTTTCAACATCAAAACCACTTACTTACGTTTTCACTTCCATACCCAAGCTAGCATAAATTGAGTGCAATATTTCCATGACGTCTCTCAACTTGCCACCCAATGATTCATTTTTCGAGATGAGTTGAGAAATGTCATTCTCCAAAATGTTCTCTTGACAAATCATGGGAGAGGTCTGTTCAGTTGGAGGATACTGTTGAGATATTGGGGTCTTATACTCAACACACCTAGACTCTGGCATGTAATGTTGGGTCGAGTATGGACCATCTGAATGACAGATACTGGTCGGAGTCTCATATGATGGAGTCAATAAAGAGGGAGTTCCTATATTGAATCTATGAGTCCAATCCAGTGAATGTGTAGGCTCTCAGAACGTGTGATATGAAGGCTGTAGGCTTAACTACTAGGGTCAATCAAGTCAGGAAAATTATAAAGTGCATGCCTTTCTATTCGTTATGTTCGATCGACAATGTTATTCTGCCAGTCATCTGTCTCAGCAGTGGGTTGCTCTTCGTATGGTTCATTGATTCCAGCAAGCTCCTGAGAATAAGGACAGTCAGCCCAAGATGGATGTGGATTCGGAGTGTTAGATTATGGAGTATGTGAGAAATGTTAAGAAATAGAGAAGTCAGTCGAAGGATTGAATTCATAATCGGATCGAGGTGGAACCGACCATAGGTAATGGTCTCCCATGGATGGCATAGGATACATGGAAGAAGGATAAGGCAAAGATGAATGCTATATGGTCGAGGAGGAATAACCAGAGGTCTCAAGGTATGGGGACTAATATCCCGACATCTTGAAGCAGATCAAGGTAGAAAATGTGCAATTACATAGGATAACACACACAGACAGACAAAAAGACAAACACAAGAGCAAACCCTGAGTTCACACTCAACATGGTGAAGGACTCAAAGCTGGGTCCGATTAATCTCGTTGATTTTAAGTGTGATTGTTCAGGCAAATAGAAAGGGTTACGCTACCTATAGGGAACTCGGCTCAAAGCCGGATGCGTCTCCCCTGTTTAACCTGTCTCCTAAGATACCAACTTCCTTACTTTCTTCGCTCCTATCACCAACTGAGAAGTTCAAGGATCTGCCCCTATCTACCTACCGAAGTAGGCGGAGGCTGACAAGGCTTAAAACTTCACCCCGGAGGGTTAGTAGAAACTTGTCGCGGTGCACTGCTATTTCACCCCTATCTACCTACCGAAGCAGGCAGAGGCTATTTGGAGCTGGTCAGTTGAACCTTAAATAGTTCAGCATGTGATATTTGCTAGGATCGGGGTGCGTGATATGGAAGGCAGGGATTTTGGCTCTATATTAGGGTGCACACACACACTCTGTACTCTTACTCAACCTGAAATCAAGGTCGGGGTTACTTTCCCACAAACAAGGGTTAATTTTAGTCAATTATTTTTATCGTATTCAATTAGCAGTCCCAATTTTAGAGATTAGTTGTCACTGTAATTAATCCACACAAGCAATCACGTCTACTATCCAGTCCCAATTCCTATATCCTAGGTTAGAAAAATCGAGAGAGAGAGAATCGGAAAAAACCGATGCGATCTAGAAAACAATGATGAATGCTTGAGTAAGAAGACTTACAGTGCCTCCAGCTCTCTACAATATTGTATGCAATACTGAATTGAAATTTTTACACTATATGAAATGCAAGCGATAAAAAGTCGCTCCTAGACAAGCAGTTCTATTAGCGAGTGAATACCAAGTTAAATTTGATTAAGTTCTGTGGTCTAAGTGCATCTTGTTATTTGTGATGTGTGGTCCTATAAAGTACGAGCATAAGTCAAAAAAAATTTCTCTGAGAGCCGCGAGTGCAGGACCTAATCTACGTCAGTCAACCACACAACACAGAGAGTTTATTTTATTCGGTTACACACGCAAGAACCCAAATGGGAACCGCTGTAAATATGCAATTATTGATAAGTTAATGAAAATATTTTTGGCATCTCAACAACTGACTTGATCCACAAAAAGTCGACCTCCGATGCACTTCGAGATGCGTCGCCTTCAAGAAAGCCGCTCCAAGTCCACCGGGCCCTCGCAAAAAAGACAAAAATTATGTTAGAGAGATATAAAAAGAGGGAAAAGTAAGCAAAGAATTAATTGGAAAATGGAATAATTACAAATGGGTTCGGGGGTTAGACTACCCAAACGAATGGAAAACATAAATATAATTTATAAAGTGATCCTAAGCCATTTGCCTCCCTAGCAACGATGCCATTTGATTGATCCGAATTTTATCCTTTTCATAGTATCGAATTAACGATTCCATTGCAATCAGATAAATTCGAATCGATCAAAAATTAATCGCAAGGATAGAATAATCGATGAATTAAATATTGCATGGTTTGATGTATTTTTAATCTTGGCAGGCCCAAGGTTCGACTCAAGGAGGCAAAGGAACATCTTCGGATCACCAGATTAGACGAATTAGATCACGGTTTTCTAAGGATGATTTTTTTAAATTTTTGTGTGACAGAAATGCAAATGCACAAATGTGATTGAATTAAGTTAACTAGAAAATACACGACTTAGCCAAATTAATTTTAATATGAAATTAATCCAAATCAACCAAGTTATATTATTTCTTAAAACCTAATCCAACAACGAATGAAAAATGTATTTTTGGAATTTTTAGGCTTAAGATGCACAAATGAAAAATAAAAACCTTTTTGCGGTTCTTATGTAATTTTTCGTGCAAAAAGAATGCAAAAATTATGAAATTTTATTGGAAGTAAAACATGATGAAATGAAGTTAAATTAATTTTTTTGGACTTTTCTGAAACTTTATGTTCTTATGAAATTTTTAATAAAAATAGAGCGACTGTTAGTATTTAATACCTAATAAATCCATGAAACTAAATTATCTAAAAGAAAAATTATCTCAAATACATATTTTAATGAGCAATCCAAATGACTTAAAATTTCACAAAAATCTTATTTATGGATTTAATTAAAAATCAATTATAGAAATCACTCAATTTTTTTTTAGGCAAATGACACCTCTGATTTCAACAAAATTTGGATAGTAATTAAAGCACAACTAAAGGCATCAAATTTGATTTTTTTCATAATTTTTGGAGCAACAAATGAACTTGTGTAAATTTCAGAGCTTAATTGGGTAAAATATCACTGAATTTCAAACTCTGATTTTTAATAAATTATCCACAGCTCATAGAAGTGCAAGTAAATGTCCAAATGATAAAGAATTAACTTCTTATCACAATGTTATTTTTAATTAAATAAAATGATGCAATTTTGAGGTCCAAATTAATGCTTGAATGTAGGGTTGTTTTTGCAATACAGAAAATGAAATCGAAAATGCAAATTTGCACAGGGGTAGTTTTGTAAATACAAAACTATATGAGGATTAAAATGCAATTTCTACATAAAATAAAAATAATAAAAAGAATGAAATCAACCTTCCCCACGTACGCACGGGCATAGGAGGGTTGTCGTGGGTGGCGGGCGTGGACGCGAGGCACGCTGACGGCGCACGGCCATGGGCTGAGCGGTGGAAGCGGTCAACGGTCAGCGGATGGCACGTGTGCGGTCGCGCGTACGGCAGGAGGCAAGTGGCAAGCTCGCAGAGGTTGGCGGCCTGACACAGGGCAAAGGGGGTCGTGAGGATCAGAAAAGGGGGGCTGGAGAACGTTCGCGCGGGCGGAGGGCACGTGTGCGGCTGGTGGCAAGGGTTGGAGCTTTCGTAGGCGGACGACGAGGTAGGAATGCACGGCCACGCTGGATCTGAAGGGTTGGAAGTCGCCACGCTGCATGCTAGGAGGCGGTGAAGGGCTGCTGGCCGGGCCTCGTGGTGGATGGTCATGACGGTACGCGGTGAGGTGTGCGACGACTGGCGCGCTCACGGTTGGGTGGAGCGACGTGCAGGCCAAGGAGGTGGTGGCGGGCTAGTGAATCTGGAGCTGCATGCGGTAGCCATCCTGGAGGTGGCGGCCGGTCGAGGGGGGAGCAGCGGGGGGGAGGTGGCCGGTGGCGGTTGGCCAGCTCTTTGTTTTTTTTATTTTTTTTGTAATTCTTTTTGTATTTTTTTGATATCAGAAAATAAACATGTAGGAATGAAGAGGGGATGGTGATGTTGTTGTTTTTTTTATGGCTATGAAAGTGGTGATGATAATGATGTAGAAATGAAAATAAAAAGATATGATTATGAGGTGGTGTGGTGATAGATAGTCATTTGCTAATAAAACAATAAAATGTTAGATGAAATAAAATGAAAAGATAAAGATAGAAGATTTACCTGTGTAGTCGCCTGGATAGTGGGGTTGCAGTGTGCGGCCTCATGTCGTCGCCTCAAGAAGGATGGCGGAGTCCTTCGAAGCTGAACGAGCGTTGTGGAGCTCATGGCGGTAGTACATACCACCGGATCTCGCCTTGAGGTTGTTGTTGTTCAACTCATCTCCTATAGTTGTCTGCTGAAGGTTAAAGGGGTCTGACCTCACTTCTCTCGAAACGACAGATGATGTGAAATGGAGGAGGGGATGGGAATAAAAAGGATGTGGGAGAAGTTGGAAATGAGGTAGAGAAAGTTGGGAGAATGGTGGAGGAAGTGGAGACATGGAGTGGGGGGAAAGTAAAGAAGAAGTTAAAGTAAAAGTAAAAATAAAATAAGTAAAATAAGTAGGCTATAAATAATAAAGGGAAAATAAAGGTAAAAAATAAAATAAATAACTGTAAATAAATAATAAATTAAATAGAATAATAATAAATATAAATATAAATAAAATAAAATTTGAAGATAATAAAAAATGGGGTGACACGTGGTGCCTCCAATAGATGCCATGTGTCACTCCCGGAAAATTCAAAAATCAAATGCAAAGAAAAATAAAAAAGAAATAACAAAAGGGGTCAAATCAAAAAGTGGTCAACACAAAATTGCTTGCCTCAAAGAGATCTACGACTTTCATGATGGGCCGAAAATCAAAAGAAGTCATATGTACAAAATGTATTTTTGGGTGGTACCTTATATATATAAAATACCACATTTTATCTTTTGTTAATTTTTTTTATTTTTAATTAAGAGAAAAATCAAAATAAAAATAGAGAAAATATGAACGGAATATTTACAAATTAATCTATTTTTTAGATTTTTAGTAATTAAGAATGTGAAAAGATAAAGTACAAGGGCAAAAAGGTCAATATGTACAATATACAACAGGGGCCCAAAACCCAAGTTTTCCATACGATATCCAATTTTAATGAAATTGATCTTGTTTTGAAGTTCTTTGAATGTATATTATTTTAAAGGTGAGTAGACCTAAATCAAACTATGTGTGAGAGAGATATGCGCGTTTTAAGGTTCATAGTCTCAAACTTGGATTTGGTTTTTATTAGTCAATTTTACAAGTTAGTATTTTTTGATATTTTTTCTTTATTACTGTTGATAATGTATACACTATGGAGTTGATTTTATTGGATTTGGAGTTAGTAAAAAATACATACAAATAGTTGAATCATGGTGAGTATACAAGTGATTTTTACAAGTGAATTGGGCTTCTAATTTGATGCAAATATGAATGCTAAAATGCAGATATTGGGTATGCATGCATGAATGCTAATTATGCAATATAAGTGGAAATGTGCAGCTAATTACTCTGGAACAAAGCTCTATTTTCAACTTTTAGAGTGATGAATCACAAATTCATCAATTATGTGAGTCTCTGGGTCGAAGCTATCCATGGTTGAGCCACGGACAACCGAACAATATGTCATTTTCTAAAAGAAAACATCATTTCGTGGTTCAGGATTCCACATATACTTACATCAGAAGGGGGTAGTCACTTCAAAAATTGAAAGGTCAAGAAACTAACAAAGTAGTACGATATTGAGCACCGCGTCGTATCTCCTTACCATCCTCAGAGAAATGGTATGGTACAATTATCTAACAAAGAAATCAAGATTATACTTCAAAAGCTTGTCAAGACAGAAAGGAAAAATTTGTCCCAGCTTCTGGACTCAATCCTTTGGGCGTATCGAACCGCTTACTAGTCTCCGTTGGGCATGTCGCCCTATCGCCTTGTGTATGGAAAGCCATGCCACTTACCAGTGGAGCTGATTCTTAAATCATTGGGGGCAGTTAATATATGTAATCTGGACTCACAAAAAGGTGGTCAGAAGAGGAAAGAAGATCTGAACAGGATCCTGGAATTTCAAGACTATGCATATGATAACACATTGATATATAGAAGGAGAAGGTGAAATGTTGGCATGACTAGCACATCAGAAGAAAGACCTTCGAAGCTGGACAGAAAGTTTGGTTATTCGATGAAAAGTTGAAGATCTTCCCGGGCAAACTAAAAAGCAAATGGACAAGGTCGTTTCAGTTCGAGAAGTGTGCTACAATGGCAGCATTGTCATATCAGGATTGTCTCCTAACGCACAACCATTTGTTGTCAATGGTCAAATACTGAAGCCCTACCTCGAGCATGACACTTTCTTGGCTGTTGTCGAGTCTATTCAAGTATTGTGCTTTGATTGTACATCCATAACAGTAGCAGCATCAAAATATTCAGATAATGCAACTAAAAAACTTTTCCTTTAATCTTTTATCTTTTCTTCTTTTCTTCTTTCTGTATCCAGCCTTCAATATCTATTAAAAATATCAATAATAAAATAGGTGTATCACCCCTTTCTTGTGAGTCTTTTATACTTAGGACGTACTTTGTCCTAAGTATATGTTGGTATGCACTCTGATTTATTTCATTCTTTGATCCTCTCCCCTGTCTCTTCTTCTTATATATACTCAGGGATATCTTACCCTAAGTATAGGGGGAGACAATCCGAGCTGAGATATTTCACTCCCACCTTTGACCCTCCCTACCTTGTGTACAATTTGTTATACTTAGGATTATTTGATCCTAAGTATAGGGGGATGGTCAACTTCTCATTCATTCATTCCTTCATTCGTTATTTCTAGGATTTTATATACTCAGTACGAGTTATGTCTTCTCTTTTTCTCTTCGATCTATAAGGGCATAGCTCACGCTAAGTATAGGGGTCATATATATTGTGTATATACTGTAGCCATAACTTGTACTTTTGTATTTTAAATAAGTATGGCTAAACATATTTCATAAAATACTGCACCATTAAATTCATTAAAATCACATAAAAAAAAGATGTTTATATCTCCTCAAACACTTTTTATACATATTGATTAATAAATCAGGTAAAAATACTTTTGCAAAATGTTTGAAAAATAATTTGAAAATCTTTTTGAAAAATCTTTTGAAAATTGTTTGGAAAATATTTTGTAAAATTTGTTCACCTTTGTAAAAATATTTTGTTTGAAAATTTTCTTTTATTTATTTGAAATAAAATGTTTGAAAAACGATTTGCAAATGGTTTGAAAAAATTGGTTGCAAAAAATATTTTGAAAAATCTATATTTATTGTTTGAAAAACCTTTGCAAAACGATTTTCAAATATTTGTAAATACTTGCAAAAAATATTTGTAAAAATTTTTTTGGACTATAGTTTTCCAAAATTAATTTTAGAAATTGTTTTCAAATAAGTTTGAGGAATATGTACATCACAGTAAAATTTGTTATCAACTGTACATATATAGTTCTATTAAATTGACCACTTACATCTTGTAAATTCTTAAAAAAACCCAACTCTTGTAAATATAAGATGCATCCCCATGTAAATATTTGTATCTAGTTTTTATCCAAAATATTTTGTTTACAAAAGTTATAAAAACATTTGCAAAACTAAAAATACCAACAACATTTGCAAAATTTTTTTGAGAAAAAAAAGAAAAAATGCATGTGCATCATCTTTTTCAAAAACCATAACAAGTTCAAAATTGAAAATTACATCAAAAAAATAATTTCTACATAGCATTCACATTTTTTAGATTGAGTTTGATAATTGAAAAAGTATAAGTAAAATCCGAAGATTGGAGCTTGGTTGGACCTTAAATCGATCTAATTTCAGGAACCTTAGAGGAGGTGGAATTAAGGTACTTCAGGTCTCGTTAACTTAATTCTTTGAGGATCACGAGACTTGGTTCAATGGATTCTTGACTGCCTAAGTAGAGTATTTTGGAGCACACGCATGGCTCTTGTTGATAATGACCTAACTTGGACACCTGCACCTTTCACTTGGCTCATCTTAGTTGTAGTGGTGAGGGGATTGGATTTGTCGGTATGAGACGCACATAAGTGGAAACATTTTTCTTCGTCTAGGGAGGGATGTGCACCCCAACCCATCCAGTAGAGAGTCGTGTAAAGATAGGAGATTGTGGGTTTCAATAATGCTTCAAAAGAGGGATAGCCTACTGGCTCAAGAGGAAAAACTCCTTATGTAGATGATGTCGTAAATAGTATTTCAAAAAAAACTCCAAAAAAGTGGACAGACCTGATTGAAAATAAAATACCTGCAAGAGTGTATATATTTGTATAGTCAATAGGCAAGCTTGAGATTCAAAGTTAAACATGTGAGTATGTAGCTGGATGACATGACTATAATGGCCATGCATCCTAGGATAGGTAGCTACACTTGCTACCGTCCATTCTTCTCTTCTTCCCCTCCTCTTGAGTTGGTTGTCACTTAAACTTAGAAGGGAATACCTCGCTCCCCGAGGAAGGAGTTGTTGGATTGGGAAATTACTGGATTGGCATGCTGGAGAAGTCAGTTTCTTTATCATTTCAGTTGGGGACAATCACTATCACATACATTGTACGAGTCAGATTCACATTCATAAGGGTTTGCGTATGTGTTGAAGTATTCTTACAAGGCTATTGAGGAGACTTGAGCAAAGTTTTGGGATTTTCGAAGGCTGTCGAATTTCAAATCCGATTCCCAATAAGATTCCGACCGCACTAAAATTTTAGAGGTCCGACGTAAGCTCCAAACCTTGATTTTGTGAAGGCAAGTTTGATGATTAAATCTAATCCATCTTTCTTTCTTTTTCTTTTCTTTCTTTTTATTTTCTACAATTATTGCATAAGTGTTTGCTAGGGACTGCCAAAGGCAAGTATAGGGGGTGATGAATCTCAATTTCATCACCTTTATTCTATCATTCTGGCCTTAAAAACCCTCATAAATGCATGTAAATATCTCTAATTTGCATCAATTAACATTCATGCAATGTTGTATAAATCTTTTATAAAATACTATTTTTTAATGACAAATTATAGAATAAAGAAAAGAAAAAAAAGAATAAAATATGAAATATATTTTATTACTCTAAACCCCGAGACCTAGGCATCTAGATTCTTGGGTCGACAAGGAATAAAGTAGGGGGAGATAGGTGCCATTAATCAAATAAAAATCCCTTTTATTATTCATTCTTTATTCATTTTGAGACCCATTTTATTTTCCACTTTTTATACCTCAAATAAAGAAACTTTGTACATGAAAGTTGTAGATAATAAAATATAAAAAATTATAAATGTGATTTCATACAAAAATAATACACAGTGTAGGAGATATACTCTGATTAAGGTTCCAAAATCCCAACTTCCGAAACTCATATATTCCAAACAAAAACTCAAAATGTATTAAAATCACCTATAATTTATATAACTTTTAATAACCTATTTAATGAAGGTGGTTCCATAATTTTTGGAGTCAAGATGTGAAAGTTAGGTTTTGGACCCTCATTATATAGTATACCCGAACAAAATATTCAATTTATTAATCCTTTATTATTTTTATAAGTTTATATTTTTATAATCTTATAAAAATTTTTATAATTTATGAACATAAAACCTCAAATAAAACAATGAATTAGAATAAGTCTATATAAGATATAGGCAAAATACCTATACTAGTACTTATATATAAATTAAACTAAAATTTATTCTTTATCCTTTTATTCTTTTATATTTTTATAGTATTCTAAATATTATTCATATTCTATTAAAAATATAAAGATAAAATAAAACCTAAGAAACTACATTAAAATAAACTAGTACATATAATACATAGATGAAATACCTATAATTATACCTATATAATATATACCCATATTTCTTTTAGTGTACAAATAACACCACAAAAACATAATAAAAATATATTTGTATACATAAAATTAAGTTATAAATATATAGATAAGGGAATAAAATAATTAAAAAAAATTATACAAAATAAAAAGAAAATAGTCAAAACATAGATTAATATACCTATAAATACACCAATAAATATTAACTACGGACAAATAACCTCAAAAAATTAATAAAAGTCGTCATAAAATACTACATAAAATAATAAACATTTTTTATTTTATACTAAAAAATTAATAAAATCAATTACTATTTTAAAATAATTATTTTCGAATAAATAGGCAGTTTTGTCATGTAGTGCACTTGTGTGGGCCAATCGAAACACTCCATTCGTTGACTCCGGTCAACTCCCCGTATTTTAGCTATGATTCCGGTCAAAAACTCTAGGCCCTCTTCTTCTCCGATTTTTTGATGCCTCCCTGATGGTCCTTCCACCTCGAGCGCTTCATGCAAATCTCTCACCTCACATCTATCTATCTCATGGGATCATTACATCCTCTCAATCTGCCTCGAGCACGTTAGTAATGGCCGCCCAAGATCACTCGAACTCATTGTTTATAAATAAAACTTCCCCTTCTGCCTTCTTCTTTTGATCCCTCTTGGAGCTCCTAAGTGCAACCTCTTGTGTGTGCGTGAAATCCCAGTGATAGCGGCGGCTTCCCCCGTGATTAGAAGCAAAGAAGCAAGGAGAAGAGGAGATCCACGACGGCGCTCTGTCATGACCTGCTCCCTACCGACCACGGCAGGTATAAGAGTTGCAAATCTTAATGTATAGTTAGATTTTTATATTGTCTTTTCATTCTCGCATTTAGTTTAGGGCTTAATCAAGTAAGTAAGCTTAAATTCTAAATTTTAGGTTCGCCGGACCCATTGGGTCGCCGGCCGATTCATTGTGATTCGTACTTATTCCGACCCTCCTTTCCACCCCATTACGTTCTTCTTCTATTTCTCCATGCTTCCCCATGCTCCTTCCACCCAGATCACCCATGTGATCTAGAGATCGATGCTCCTCCTTCGACGTTTGCCGAAGCATCCCCATACCATCCATTTCCCATGCTTTATAGCTTCAAACTTGGTCGAAGAGACTCGCTTTGAGCCACTTAGTAATTCCGTGCAGGTTCCAGGCTGAAGGGACCCATCTTGGGTCGGAATTGAACCTGGGCGAAGACCTCCAGCTGCAACACGCTCCAAGGCTCTATAAGTGAGCCTCGGACCTTCTTGAGGGAAGCAATAGTTGCGGAGTCTCCTTTCAGACGTAAAGAGGCCAATTCCATCGTCGGAGACCGCACGTGGAGAGAGAACCCGCCAATCAAAGTTTACACAGTGGTTGGTCTTCCCTATTCTTCAGGAAGAGCAGTTGTCGTTCGAGCATCGCCTCGGTCCAGTTCTAATCCTACTCGCCCGTGTCTAGATCACCTCGATCGTTGATGAAGACCCCAAATCTGATCCCGAACGTCCATCATCGAAGGGGAATCATGCAGCGTAGCATTGACACGTGGATAAGTGAAGAAGCTCCGCCGTCCGATCGTGTGCATTAAGGGGTAACTTGTAAACCATGTCCCGCTCTTTTTGTATTTATTATTTAGTCATGTAAATAGAATGTGAAGTTTAAAATTAAATGGAGAAATTGCATATAGACCCTTATACTTCATGGATATTGCACAAAGGTCTATGCCAGGTCACCTCTCGTGTCGCCCCACGTGAGGTGACCATTTTTCAAATACATCCTTGATACATTTTGTATTTATGTTTAGTCCCTAAAATTATAAAGCTATATTTTTATTTAAATTGCACATAGGCCTTTGGAATTTATTTTATTTACATGTATGGCCCTGCCAGCATTTTTATATGTTTGATAGTTTTTTTAAAATAACAAATGTGCTCCAAAAATCATAAAAAATAGATGTAGGTTCCATATTGCTTGAAGTTTCACGTAATAATTTTTATTCATAATTTTGGACCTCTTTGATATTTATTAAAAATCATTTTGAGCACAAACAATTCTTGTCTAGATTATAAAATGCCAAAAAATTATAGAAACATGTCAAAAAATTCAAAAAAAATATATGTTGTTTTTTATTATGTTTTAAATCCGGACCAAAAATCACTAAAAATGGAAAAAGAAAACTCCTAAAAATTGAAAAATCCCAAAAACCTTTATAAAAAACTAAAAAATCATTAAAAAATCCAAACAAATGTTTTTTTTCTATTTTATAGTTTTCCTTATATAAATATTTATATATTAAAATTGATTTTAGTAAATTTGGATCTTATTTCCTATTTTTTAGATTTAAATCAATTTCGGCTATTTATTTAATCCTTGATTTGAGATAATTTTTAACGTAAAAATCCATAAAATTTAACAAAAATCCCAGAAAAATTACAAAACATTAGAACATAATATATAACACCTAAAAACATTTTATTTTTTTATTTTTTATATTTTTATATGTATTTATAATTATATTTGCTTACATTATATATATAGTCTTATATATCGCTATATTATATATATTAAAAGAAAAAGAAATATAAAAATCTGAAATAAAAATATAAAAATATAAAACCAAAAATAAATATAAAAAATATAGAAAAATCCATAAAAAATTATAAAAATTAAGAACCCACAAAAAGATATATGCATATACATGATAAATGACATGGTTGTATAAAAACACTTCAATCACAAATAACCCTGTGCTACCCATAATGATCTCTGTGGTTTGACCTCTACGTACTTACTTTCTATGCCTCTTGTAGTAGAGAATAATACATTTTTAACTCACTTTGTGAGATTCATTGCTTTTACTTATTTCGTTGGTTATTTGCATATTCATCAGGGTCTTTTGAGTGGTCAACACATCGACTATGGTTTCTATCACATGTATGCCCAAAGGACGGAGTCCAAGAGTTGGGACCAGTTCTTTCTATCTAGACTCACAAGCTTTTGTAAAAGTTTCTTGATTTATCTTTTTGAGAGCTCTACCATGCCATTGGTCTGGAGATGATAAGAAGAAGCGACTCGATGCTCGATGTCGTAACCCTCCGTTAATTTTCAGACCTCTTTGTTTATGAAGTGACTACCCTCATCTAATTTTTAGACTCACAAGCTTTTGTTTATGAAGTGTTGCCCTATCCGTGAAATGATGTTATCTCACAGAAATCGATAAATTGTACAGATATCTGCGGCTCAGGAGGGAATAGCTTCAACCCAGCGACTCACATAATCAACGACAAGAAGGATGTGCTCTAATTAGTGGTTGTTGGGAAAGGGTCCCACGAAGTCAATTCCCCAAGCATCGAATACAATTGAAATCGGAATGAATTTCAGAGGTATCGAGTATTTAGCAGTGAGGTTACCTCCCATTTTCTAATAGTTAATGCAGCCTTTGACATATGTTGTTGCATACTTGAATAGTGTAGGCCACCAGAGGCCACACTGTAATACTTTCGCTGTCATTCTGCCTCCAGAGTGGTGTCCACCAGATTCAAGTGAGTGGAAATGCTTGAGGACACTTTAATACTCCTCTCGAGGGATGCACCGATGCCAAATTTAATCTACTCCTTCCCTAAATAAGAGTGGGTTTTCCCATTAGTAGAAATAGATTGTGGACAGGAACCTATCCTTCCTGATCTTCATCCAATCTTGTGGGACTACACCCGAGATGAGGTAGTTCACAAATTCGGCATACCAAGGGAGAAAGTTCACGATCAGAATTGACTCGTTGGGAAAGGTGTCTGTGATGGGTACACTGCTCAGTGGAGGTTTATGATGCCCAAATGTGGAGAGGTGACCTGCTACCACATTTTGAACTCCAGGTTATCTTTAATTTCTAAATCGAACACCTCGAGGAGAAGGATCCATCTGATCAATCTGGGCTTTGCATCCTTCTTCTTCTGTAAGTATCAGATAATAGAGTGGTCAATATAGATGGTGACTTTAGATCCAAGTAGATAGGATCTGAACTTCTCGAGGGTGAAAACTATGGCCAGCAACTCTTTCCCTGTAATAGCGTAGTTACGCTGAGCTTCTTCCAATGTCTTGCTATCGTAGTGAATGATGTAGGTCACTTTGTCTTTCCTATGTCCTAACATAGCCCCAACTTCAAAATCTAATGCATTTATCATGATCTCAAAGGGTAGAGACCAATCCGATGGCTAGAGGATGGGAGCTTGAGTTACAATCTCTTTCAGTTAATTAAAAGATAGGATAACCTGTTGATCAACGTAAAACTCGATCTCCTTGCATAATAACTCAGTTAGAAGTCGG
Source organism: Ottelia alismoides (assembly GCA_037367405.1). NCBI lineage: Eukaryota > Viridiplantae > Streptophyta > Magnoliopsida > Alismatales > Hydrocharitaceae > Ottelia > Ottelia alismoides. Next base: position 45,413 of record JAZKJV010006915.1, on the reverse strand, counting down.
GTAATGCGGCTGAAATTGCTGATGAATCTTCTATAGAAACCCACATCCCTAGGAATGATCTCACATTTCTAACATTTTGAGGTGGCTTAAGATTGACAATCACATCCACCTTTGCTGGGTCAACTTCCATGCCACGTTTAGAAACAATGTGGCCTAACAAAATCCCTTCAATAACCATAAAGTGACTCTTTTTCCCACGATAGTACAAGATTGACTTCTCAGCATTATTGAACTATCTATCAAGTTGCTGGAGACAAGAATCAAAGTTTTCACCATATGGAGAAGTCGTCCATGAACCCCTCGAAAAAACTACCAACCATATCGGAGAACACTACAAGCATGAACCTCTGGAATGTGACAGGTGCATTGCACAAACCAAAGGGCGTTCTCCTGAAAGTATAGGTGTCGAACAGGAATGTGATGGTATTCTTCTTGTGGTGCTCTAGGGAGATTGCCACTTGGTTGTAGCCGGAATACCCATCCATAAGGCAGAAGAACTCCTTTCTAGCTAATCTTTTCAGAACTTGATCAATGAATGGCAAAGGTTAGCGGTCCTTTTTCGTTTCAGCATTGAAACAACAGTAGTCGACACACACACGCTAGGATGTTGGTACCCAGGTTGAAATCTCCTCTCCTCTTTCATTGGTAACCACGATAAGCCCATATTTATTTGGAACTATGCGCAAAGGGCTCACCCATTTTGAGTCGAAGATGGGGTAAATAAACCCTACGTCAAACCATTTCATGGTCTCCATCATGATGACGTCATGGAGGATAGGGTTAAGTCTCCTCGGAAATTCTCGAGATGGCTTGGTATTATTTTCCACATAGATGTGGTATGACTACAGGGCATGATTTATCTCGTGGAGGTCTGATACGTGCCAACCAAGTGCCTTGCGATTTTTCTCTAGAACCTCGAGCAATCGAGATTCTTGATCTGGGTTCAGACTGATGTTGATGATGACAAGATACATATTTTATGCACCCGTAAGGAAAGCATACTTGAGGACTGTCAGAAGTGGCTTCAATTCTGGTTCTGATCGAGCATGCTTCTCGGTTACTTTTGAAACTGAGATGGTGGGTGGATGATCAACAACGATTTTGGAGGTGCTGCTCAACACCATCACGAGTGGCTCTGCTAATAATATGTCGAACAAATCATCAACGAATTCCTCATGTTTAGTCTGGCATGAATCTTCTGCCTCAAAGAGGTCCATCAGCAAGTAAGAATATGTTTCCCAATCGACATTAGAGCATGTAAGGAATGTGTTTTCTAGGTACTCCTCTAGGGAGAGGATTTCCTGAATTTATGTGCCATTCAAAGAAAATTATGTGTCTCTGATATCTACAATGAAGTCACAGTCTGCTTCATACGATTCTGCTTGACCTTGATCAGACATGACTTTCGATTCACTAACCATGTCCATTGTCACTTTGTCGATGTTCGAGAAGAATGTGATCTTCTCAGACCCATAATCAACCACAACCTCTACAGTTCGCAGGAAAGGCCGACCAAGAATAATCGGGGTTAGGAGTAACGGTGCAACAGAGTCCATATCAAAGACTACCAAATCAACCAGAAACGGCATTCCATCCACCACTACGATAACGTCCTCCAATAGACATCGAGTTCATTTGATTGATCGATCAATAAACTAAAGGATCATACGTGTCATCTTGAGTGGTTCCTGCCCAAATTATGTGTGAAATGTTGTGTGCATTAGGTTGGTTGATAGTTGTTATCTAGCAAAGTTCACTCAAAGACTGGGTCAAAAATCTTGCATCTAATTAAGGGTACTCCTTTGTCAGGCTTCTTTTCCGGGAGGTTGTTGATTGTTGCCACTGTAGCCATGGTGAGGATAGGCTTCTCAACTCGCTGGCATCTGTTATTGAGACTTGACTAATGCTTGTTTATACATGATTCCTTCAAGCCCTTCTCTATAATGGGCATGTAATCTGTTGCTTTAAACAAGGTAATTCAATAGTCAGGTTCTCAAGAATACCCACAACACATGGATTAGATAATATATTTTTTTCATTTTACAATTTTTTTGGTTGTTTCTATTGCTTAAGAAAAAGGAATATGTACAGAACATTACTCTGAAATACTATTTCTATTTACATCAAAATTCATGTCCACAACATTTTGTTCAACTGAGCTACAAAAATGTGTACAATCTGGAGATGGGTACTGTTGTTGTTGGCGGACATCCGAAAATTGTGCTCTCCTCTCTGTCGGCTGATGTTGGATAGGCTGCTAGTGCTTGATCTTCAATGGTTGGCATGGATTCACTTCAACTGCGATCATCTTTTTGGTATTTTTTATTTTTCTGACTTTTTTGTTCTTTTTCTTGAAGATGGTGGCGACTGGTAGCTAGCATAGTCCTCCTCCTTCTTCTTTCTCTCCCGAACGTATAACTCGCACGGCTGATGTAGAAGATGATGATTCACCAAATGTAGCTTTATTCTTCCCTTTGATAGTGGTAGTCCTACCGCTCTTGAGAGTAACAACATTAGACAAAACAAGTTCACAATCATCTGAATAAACATGCATAGATGGAACTTCACATTCTACATGCTCTTTTCGCTTGAAATTATTGAGGTTGGCTTTGACCAAAGCCAAAATGGGATTTTTTTGTCGTAAAGTCATCTAGCTTCTGGGTCATCTCTGTTAGGCCCTTTACTAACTAGGCCAGACAGTCGAGTCTTGGGTTCACACGAACTACTTCAGAAGATTCAATGTGTTGCCCACGTTGTGGCCGATGGTATGGAGGTTGAGGAGGGTATTGTTGATATTGTTGTTGCGAAGGAGTAAGCTTGTATTGATGATGATAGGGAGGAGTTATATATTGTTATTGAGGTGCAATCACGTACAAATTGTAAGGATTGTGCGGGCGATACTATGGCTGATGGTACTGATGGTTTTATATCCAATTGTTATGATATTGCCGAGAGTTGTGGTACTGAGGCTGTTGGTGAGACTGGACAAATCTCCCTCCTTAATGTTGAGGGAATGGGCGAGAATTTGCAAGTTTGCTCTACTGAGGTCCTCCTGGTCGGGTCGGTTGTGTTTCATTAGATGGTACTCCATTCACCACTTGAATGAGAGGTAGTGGAGGAGAGAATGGATCAAACGAAGATAGGGGTTCTGGTTGGTATACCACTAAACTGCTACTGTTGTGGTTCCTGGTAAGGAGTCTACACGTAATATACGTAATGGACTGCCAACTACTGCTGGCTGGGCTGAGGCTAATTTGTCGGTGCTAGCTCATCTTCTTCTCTATAGGAGTCTCGGACAGTGAGGTCGCAGACTGGCAGGCACTGATGGTACTTACCAGCATCTCCAGTTGCTTGGTGATAAGATCCAATTTGTCCAGATTTTTAGTTCTATGTTCGATCGCAATGAGTTTTTCCAGATCCCGTGATCACTTCTCAATGATATCAACCTTAGATAAATGGTCCCAATGATGCTAAGGTTGGAGCTCTCATCTCTCTCTACCTCATGGGATGTTTCCATGTGGACTGGCTTGTGGAGGACCTAGGAATGCCTTAGGTAAGTGTGGGATGAAGAGAGGGTGACCTCTCCCTCAGTCATTTCTTCAAAAATATGCCAGACTACATCTTCATCCTTATTGAAGTGGAATCTCCCACATGCAACGTCAACTAATTTCTGAGTCTCTATATTTGGGTCCCTCAAGAAGTGTTGGACCAAAATGGTCCTCGGTATGTCATAGTGGGGGTACTTCTCCTATAGATCAATGAATCATTCCTAGGCTTCATGAATGGACTCATAGGTCACTTGGGAAAAGTTGCTAATCCTATATCAAATCTAATTGAGCCGACCGAGAGGGTTGAACTTGTGAAGGAACGTTGATTTTAGTTCCTCCCAAGTCATCACGACCTTATCCAAATGGTTGAACCAGTAAAGGGGCTTGTCTTGCAGACTAAAGGGGAATACGGTCATCTGGACTACACATAACGAATGTTAGGGTAGTGCATAGTTCTGCAGATGTGTGAGAACTGTTGCAAGTGAATGTAAGGTTCCTCGTTGGTATTCCCATGGAATGTTGGAAGAAGAGCAAGAAATTTAGTCTTTAGCTCAAAGTGACAGTGCACCAGTGGGGTGTGAATCCATTCGATCATCTGGCTATCTCCAAGGATATACGTCTCTTTCAGCGTAGGTTTGGGGTTCTCATTCCTTGCCCCCTCTTCTTCTTGATCATCGTGAGGTCTTTCATTCTCTTCTCCCCCTCACGATATGTTCCTCATATCATTCAGCATATCTTGGAATGTGATCTGTACTAGGTCCTTCTCAGTTAGTTGCTACTAAATGGCTTGTATGGATGCGAGCAACTGAGTTTTTACTTGGTTTTGATCAGGCCCTTGGCCCTGCACTGGTTGGGGAGGCTTCTATCCTTTCCCTTTACCTTGAGCAACCATCTCTGGGTCTGAGTTTGATGAAAGAATTTCTGGATTAGGACCAGGTCTGACTTCTATCAGCAATGCAAGAGGAATCCCAATCAGACCACTGTCAAACTGAATGCCAACTGAAGTGATGAATATGAGATTAGGGTCAATCCTTGATAGTTGTGAATGGAGAAAAAGTTGAAGACTAGAATCGATCTCCGTTCGCAATGGATGGACATGGGACGAGAGTGGTCCCTGTTTATTAAGAAATAGAAGGAAAGTGGAAAGAAGACGAGTCATGAGATTGGTTCGCTAGGTCTAAACCAGATTCTCGGGAATCGCCTCGAATTATTGACGATGATGAGTCCATAGAATCGATGTAGGTGTCGGCGAAGTCCCTACTGGACCATCCATAGATCGTCATCCTAAAGGAAATGGAAGATCGATGCAGGAGGAAAGATATGATGGTCAACGAGGAATAAATGGAGTGCAAAATAGTAGAAAGACTCAAAATGAGTGATGGGTCAAAGAGGAAACATATATGACAAAATTTGCGCCAGTGCACGGGACTTGATCTTTGAACCTTAATCTAGATTTATACAATACACAATATGAAATGGGTTCACCAACTCTGCACATGTGAAGCTGTAACAGGTCGGTTATTTTTATCTTTTTAATTTTAGCGTTAATATTTAAGGCATATATTTTAACAAGTCCTTAAACGCTAACCCTATAAGAGCGAGAGTACTGTCGAAAAAGTATCTCGTACTGGTCCTCCTCCTTTGTAACTTGTATTCTGCACTTTTGGAGGTCCTTGTAACCCTTCTTGGATACTTACTCACCGAAAAATGAGAGAGAGGAAGCCGATAGGCAAAACCACCACTTCGAACCTCTCTCGAAACAGAATCACCAATGAACGTGCAAGGCCCTACTCGGACATAAGATGATGAGATAGGCAAACCTGTAAAGGTGTGGCCTAAGATCAGTACTTCAGACAAGGTTGATGTTCCACACAAGGCAGACACATCATGGTTGACCAGGTCCTACTCATCCACGTATGATAGAAGAGCCATAACTTCGGGAATCCGAGCGATACACAAGGTAGTTACAGAATGGGTTTTTGGCTCTAATCCTTAGCGGTTGTGCCTCGCTCATGGTAGGGATTTTGGTCCCCTCTTAAGGTACTTGAAAACAATGAGAGATTTATGAACCCCAAACGATATCTATTACAAATTTTAATTAAGGTCACAATTTACTTAGCAATCCACTAGTTTTAAATTTTTGGGTTTTCACTTTTGGATATTTTTCATACAAGCACCTAATGAATTTTGTTAATTTTCATTTAAGTCCTAAATGCTCAAAATCAGAGGGAGATAGCAACAAATCCATGCAAGTCGATTCGATGATGGAAATCTCACCATAGGATCTAATGATGCATGTAAAGTTTAAGGACTTATAGTGCATCCCAACTTTCTCAATGTGGTACACAAAACATAATTTTTAAACCTCTATACATGGTAGTGTGCAATAGACAAAATCACCCTAAATATTAACTGATATTAGTCTGAAAGAACCACTTGCCAAATATTTAGATATGAGATGAAGAGTCCGGTGTTGGAGAGATCTCGGTGCCCGCCACAATGCGTCATGCCAACGTTGTATAATGCCTCTCTCGACGCATGGGTTCAAGGCCAAATATATGACAATTATTAATTTAACTAGATCCAAACATAGAAGACTATAGGAGCATAATTGTTATTAGGTTTTGGAACTTTTTACCAAGACACGCAACCCTAAAATCTTGGGGCTTCATGCACATAAAGAAGATAAAAAGATAGGCGGAAAACTCAACACATCAGGAAACAAATTAAAATAAAGCGATGAAAACTCGAGAAAACTACAACAAGATCCTTGGGTGAACAATCACCTGGGAAATGGACCTCGTTACGTAGAATAATGTCCAAGTCCATGTATTATTACAAATAATGATGAATTAATGAATTACTCTCTCACCAATAATAAAATAAAATTCTATACTACAATCAAGGCTAAGTATCTCCCGTGTCATGCTTGTTGCCTCTTCAACTGGGCAGGGCAAGAAGGCCAATCTCCACCATTCTTTGCTGCCTCGACTCCCAAAGTAGTCATCCTCACGTAGTGGGCCCTCGCATCAAACATAACAAGAGACGTATTAGCAAAAGTTAATCAAATAATTTATATAAATAAATAAGAGCTTTAAATATGCACAGTAAGAGAAAGAAAAGATAAGCATATGTACAAGAAAATAAAATAACTGCACTACATTGCTTCCCATCAATGGCGCCATTTGTTGAGCCTAGAATTGAAGATGATCTCAAATATCCTCACTAAAAGAATAGCGAAGATGAAGTGTCTCTGAGGTGACCACTCATGAATCCAAGTTCAAACAACAAGTACACATAGCATATAATTAATCAATGAATGACAAAAATGTGAAGTAGACCTTATTATACTCCACAATCAAAGATGTATAGAATGCAAGCATGTAGAGATCAAACCACAGAGAGAAAAACCCTAATTGAATGAATCAATTAAGGTTTTCTTGTGGGTTTCTGGTTTTGTGATCTTTTTTTAATATTATATAGTATTATATATATATATATGTATATATAAGAGTATAGATGTACATATGATAATGTATTTATGATATAAGATATATGGATATAATATATATACATATATAATTTTAAAAAATAGGAAAAATACCCTAAGGTGCATTTTTTTCGAGGAAGAGAGGGGGTGTTGACCAAGGTCAACACAGGGAGTGCTATGGTTGGTCCACGTGGTCCAACCGGAAAAATCCCAAGGGAAATTATTGCTGAAATCAATAAATAATAGTAAATTTATTTATTAATTTTAGATTACAAAATGAAACATGTTTATTATTTTTTGTAGTATTTTATCCCATTTTTTTATTTATTTTTAGGAGTCTATTTATTGTGAATTCTTATTTACATGTATCGTTATAGGTATATTCACCAATATATGTGTATTTTTTATTTATTTTGTATTTTTGATTTTATTATTTTATATAAATAATATATATATATATATATTTATGACTTATTTAGATTTATATTTTTTTTATTTTTCTGAGTTTATCTTAAATAAATAGATGTATTTATTATATAGGTATAAGTATAGTGCATTCATCTATATATTTATATAATTATTTTTTTGGTTTATTTTTAATGATTTTATTGTGTTCTAAACTTGTACATATAATATAAAGACTATTTAAAAAATTATAGAAATACATAATAATGAAATATAAAGAATAAATAAAACGAATATTTTGTTCAGGTATATAGTACAACAGGTGTCCAAAATCTAACTTTTGCATCTTAACTCCAAATTAAATGAAACAACATTCAGTGAAGAGATAATTCAAGTTTATATACAAATAAAGGTGATTTTGGTGCATTTTGACTTTTGTGGAGAAGATATGGGTCTGGAAAGTTTGGGTCTTAGCTCTTTATTCTAAGCATAGAATGAATACTTTATATTATTTTTTGATGAAATCAATTTTTTTTGTGTATTTTTATCTACAAATTTTTTGTACAAAGTTTATTTATTTCAGGTGTAAATAATAAAGAATCAAATGGGTCCAAAAAATGCATTACTGAAGAATAAATAAATAGGGTTTTTATTGTGTACTTGACCCTTATCTTTCCCTACTTTATTCCTTGTCGACCCAGTCATCATGATACCTAGGTCTCGGGGTTTAGGATCATAAAATGCCTTTGGCATTTTATTTATTTTTCTTTTCTTTTCTTTATTTTTTTATTTTGACTTTAAATGAAGTATTTTATACGATATCTATACAATTGATAATGTGTTAAATTAGGCAAAATGATTTTATATACATGCATTTAGTTAGGGAATGAAGGCTAAAATGAAAGAATAAAGATGATGAAATGGAGATCCATAACCATATTATTGAAAATACAAAAGTAAGAGTTATAGCTAAAGTAGATACAATGTATATATGACCCCCATACTTAGCTAGAGCTATGTCCTCATAGATCAGAGAGAAAAAAAGGAAGTCATAACTCGTACTAAGTATAGAAAAGTCTATACTACAATGACTAAAGAATTAAAGAATGAGAAGTTCATCATCCCCCCTATTCTTGGGATGAAATAATCATAAGTATAACAGACTGTTCACAAGGCAGGGAGGGTCAATGGTGGGAATGTACAAAATCATCGGCTCTACCTATCTCTCCCTATACTTAGAGTAAAATATCCCTAACTATAGATAGAATATCAAGAGTTAAGGAGCCAGGTGAGGGATCCTAGAATGAACCACTCGGGGTGCTCATTCCCTCTCTATTTAGGGTGAAGTACGTCCAAAGTATAACATAGATGAAAGGGATGAAAACATTTTCAGAAGACTTAGAAAAAAGAAAAGGAAAAGGAGAAAAGAAAAGAAGAAAACGGGAAAACAAAATCATATTTTTTTATTTTTGGCTCAAGTGTGTGATCCATTTGCCTATGTGATCTCATCTTGAAACACAACTGGAATCGAATCACAACGGACAAGAATTTGTCGTGCTCTAGATACAGCTTCAGCAACTGTCCATTACTACAAATGGTTATACGTCAGGTAACAATTCAGATATTAGTAAGCTCCTATTGTCATGCTTAATTTTTACAATGAATGGCCCATTCCATTTGCTTTTCCATTTGCCCAAATAGATTTTCAACTTCGCATCGAACAACCACACCTTCTGTCCTAACAAATTAGTAATATATACATGCATTTAGATTGGGATTTAAGGCCAAAATGTAAAAATAAAGGTGATGAAATGGAGATTCATCACCCCCATATACTTGCCTTTGCTAGTCCATAGCAAACACTTATGCCTATAAGTGCAGAAAAGAAAATAAATAATAGAAAAAGATTGGAGATCAGTGAAGGACTTTGAATTAATGCTATGTTCAGAACCACATAGAAGCTAGGAAGTGTGACACAACATCCTTTAGGTTCCATACTCCTATAATCTAGTCCAATTCACTGATAGGTCAGAGCCATCCTCTCAGTCACATACTCTTGCTACTTTGAAGTGATAGTACCATGTGTGTGAAATTGTTCAACTCTCCCCGGACAAAATCATTAAACTACCAAGGTGTTTGCTCTTCTGGTAACTCATCCTCATGGAAACAGATATTCCCTTCTAAAGTCAGGTGCTCCCGTACAACTGATTGGGGAAGAAGTTAGAAGAATGGGAAAATAAGTGCGAATGAGCCAATGTAGTCTTCATTCCCTTGTGAAGTCGGTCAGTGTAACCGATCTTTACCAAGAAGTTGGATTTTTCTGAAGCTCAAATTTTTCGGTCAGTGTAACCGATCTTTACCAAGAAGTTGGATTTTTCTGAAGCTCAAATTTTTGTAGATTTTTTGGGTGTAGGCTTCTTTGGATATTATCATTGACTTTTTACAGCTTATGCATTCTTGCTTGTGCCCCGGTGTATATAGCATGTTTTGTTCCACCATTTTTTGGGGTCTTAGAAAAAGTTATTCCAATAGACCATTCTTTATCCAAAACATTGTCTCAATCCATCTCCAGTCATTAGATATCATTGTTATCAAAAGAAGTGGTTTAGAGTATGGGTGTTAGCAATCCCCAAGAATGGTTCCTGAGCCACCCTTGATAAAGTGGCCTTGCATCGTCCCGACTTAGACTCCAAGATATTTTAACAATCCATCTAAGTTGAACTAAGTGCTAGGTACGAGGTTTCCAACCAAATCACAATCTCAAGAGTCTTGCGTATGATATGAAGGGTTCTATTTAGGAATATTGAATTGATTCATGAACATAGTCTTATGGAACCTAAAGAATTAAGGTAAGGTGACCTAGAACATCTCCAATTCCAGTCCTTAATGGATTCCTCTGAAATTAGGTTTATTAAGGTCTTTTCCAAGCTCCAATCTTCATACTTTATTTGGACATGTTCAATTATCTATGTTATTCTGAAAAATGCGGATGCAATGTATAGTGCAAGAAAAAAAATTTCTGTAACAATTTTCTGATTTTGAATGTTTTATGGATTTTTGAAGAAGTTTTGCAATTTTTATGCCATTTTGAAACAGATTTTGCAAACGTTTTTGGGATTTTTTGATTTGCAATTTTTTTGGATTTTTTAAAATAAAAAGTTTTGGCAAATATTTATGTGCATCAATTCACACAGGAGTGCATCTTATTATCTAAATGAAGTTGGTTTTAGGAATTTATGCTATGTATTTACAAGGATTTAGTTATTATTTAGAGGATAATGTGCTTAGTTTGTAAAAGATTTTTATTTGCTTTGATTATGTACATATTTCTCAAAATAATTTGAAAAGATTTTCACGAACATTTCGAAAACTAGCTTGACAAGTAATTTTTTCAAACATTTACAAAATTTGAAAATCATTTCGCAAAGATCTTTCAAATAATATATAAAGATTTTTCAAACTATTTTGCAACCATTTTCCAAAACATTTGTAAATAGATTTTCAAAACATTTTACTCAAACAAAGAAAAGAATTTTTTACAAATAAAACATTTTTACAAAGGTTGAAAATGTTTCACAAAATATTTTCGAAATTGTTTTCAAAAGATTTTTCAAAAAGAGTTTAGAACCATTTTTCAAAAATTTTGCAAAACATTTTCTCCCGATTTATTAATCGGTATAAACAACGAATTTTAATGTCTAATTTTAATTAATTATTTTTTAAAATAGATATATTATTAAAAATACACAAGTACGAGTTATAGCTAAAATATATACGAAGTATATCTTGACCCCCCAAATACATAGCTTGAGTTATGTCCTCATAGATCGAAGAGAAAAGGAAGACATAACTCGTACTATGTATTGAAAAGTCTATTCTACATTGGGATCAATTAATCCAAAGTAGAGCGGACTGTATTCTACATGCATGGAGGGTCGAGGGTGGGAATGAATAAATGAATCATCATCTCGGCCTTTCTCCCCTATACTTAGGTTAAAATATACCTAAGTATAGACAGATTATCAAGAGTTAAGGAAACAAGCGAGGGATTTAAGAATGAATAACCCGAGGGTGCTCACCCCCTATACTTAGGATAAAGCATATCCTAAGTATAACACAGATGAATGGGGTGAGGGAAACACAGAAGAGAGAAATTGAAAAATAAAAATGAAAAGAAAAAAAGAAAAAAAGAAAAAAAGGAAAAGAAGGAAAAGATTAACAAATCAAAAATGTTTTACTGTGCCTCGTCTTATTCTTTTGATGTTGCGGTGAGAATATCTTCATCGTAGACCACTTGAATAGGATCTACCACAGACAAAAACGTATCATCTTCAAGATAAGGCTTTAGAAGTTGTTTGTTTATCATGAAAGGTTGTGCGTCAGCTGACAATCCAAATATCATGATGCTTTCATTGTCATGCACATGCTTTACTATGAAAGGCCTAGTCCCCTTGCTCTTGAACTTCCTTGGGAATAATTTGAGCTTTGCATCAAACAACGAGATCTTCTGACCCGATTCGAAAGTCATGAGGCTTATGTGCTTGTTGTGCCACTTCTTGACCTTGTCCTTGTACATTAGGTTGTTGTCTCATGTGTATTCATGGAATTCGAGAAGTCGATTCAGATCCAGTTTTCTATTCTTTCATGCCTTCTTGGAATTCAAATTACATACATTATTTGATCATAAAGATACGTGAATGAGTTCTACGGGCAAATTGCATGGCATGCCGTACACCAGGCGTTATGGAGACATTCCTAGGGGTGGCTTGTAGGCAGTTTGATAGGCCCAAAGAACAGAATCTAGGAGTTTTGACCAATGCTTCCTATCGGAGCGCACAAGTTTCTACAAGATTGTCTTTATCTCCCTATTTGAACATTCAGCCAGGCCATTGGACTGTGGGTGGTACAGAGAGGCGACATGATGTTCGACACAAAATTCATGTGTTAGCTTCTTCACCTCTCTATTGATGAAATGGATAAACCCATCGGATGTCAGAATTTTAGGGATCTTGAACCTTATAATGATATGATCTCTCAGAAACCGATAGATGGTGCGGCTGTCGGCAGCTCGGGTTAGGATAGCTTCCACCCAATGACTCATACAGTTGACAACAAGTAGAATATACTCAAAACACTAACTGTTGGGGAACATGTCCTTGAAGTCAGTGTCCTACAAATCAAACACATTTGAAATATGAATGTACTATAAAGGCAATGTGTCTCTCATTCCAATAGTGTCGTCCAGTCTCTGACAGTCAGTGCAATGTTTAGCAAAGACTTCTCTGTCTTTGAATAGAGTCAGCAACCAATGGTTGCATTGTAGAACTTTTGTTGTCATTCTTCTTCCAAAGTGGTGTCCTTCTGATTCTCTAGCATGGCAATGCTCGAGGACACTCTGGATTTCCTCCTGAGGAATGCACCTCCTCCAGATACAATATGCCCCCTCACGAAAGAGATAAGGATCCTCCCACTGATAGAAATAAATATCCGATAGAAATTTGGTTACTTTCAGCTTTGGCCAATCTTGTGGAGTTTTCTTAGACTCAAGATAATTCACAATATAGGCAAACTAGGGGAGTGAGGTGGTTGACAGAATAGCCTCAGCTAGAAAGGTCTCTATAATAGGAAGTAATCTCTACTCAGGAGTATCGAGCTCTGGAAATCTTGATAAATGATTTGCCGCCAGATTTTTAACTCCAGGCTTGTCATGGAATTCAAGGTCAATTTCCTGGAGAGAAGGATCCATTTGATAAGTCTTGGTTTGGCATCCTTCTTGGCTTGCAAGTACTTGATGGCAAAATGGTCTGTATACGCTATCACTTTGGATCCAAACAGGTGGGATTTAAATTTCTCCAGGGCAAAGTCGACTGCAAGAAGCTCTTTTTCAGTAACAATGTAGTTTTTTTGAGCTTCATCAAGAGTCTTGATAGCATAGTAATTTGCAAATGGCAGATTGTCTCTTCATTGTCCTAGAACAGCTCCAATGGCATAGTCGGATGCGTCTATCATGATCTCAAATGGGAGAGACCAATCTGGCGGTTGAAGGACATGAGACTAGGGGATCAGTTCTTTCAGTTGATTGAATGCTTGGAGGACTCTATCATCAATGGAAAAAATCTATCTCCTTGCCCAAAAACTTCCAACCTTATCTACGAATACAACCAGCATGCAATGTTGGAATGTCGTTGGACCATTGCACGACCTAAACAGCATTATGCGGAAGGTGTAAGTCCCAAATGGACAGGTGAAGGATGTTTTCTCTTGATCTTCAGGGGAAATGGCATCCTGGTTGTAACCCAAGTATTCGTCCTAGAAACAGAAGTTTTCCTTCGTGACCAGTCTTTCGACTATTTGGCCAATGAAGGGGAGTGGAAAGTGATCCTTCTTAGTCGCTAAATTCAGTCGTCTATCGTCCACACATACATGCCAAGATGTTGCAACATTGGTTGCAATCTGCCCTCTTTTATCATTCATTATCATGGTGATCCCTGATTTCTTCGGCACAACATGTAAGGGACTCACCCATTTCGAGTCAGAGATGGTATATATGAATCCTGCATCACACCATTTTGTGATTCCATTCATCACAACCTCCAAGAGATTTGGATTTAATCCACACTGAACCTCGAGCAGATGAGATTCTTGTTCCTTGGTTAGTTGTGAATTGATAATCACAGGGAACATGTTCTGTGTGCCCGCAAGGAAGGCATATTTCAAGTTAGCTGGAAGTGGCTTTAGCTCAGGTGGGTTCTGGTTCAACTCTGTGGTGACTTCAACTACTGTGAAGGGCAATGGTCTCAGATCTTTCAACTGAATGGTGTCCACCATTAGCATTGAGGTCTCTAATTCAATGTTACACAGAATTCTTCAATAACAGAATCTTGTTCGCAAAAGTTTTCAATGGTTTCTACCTTCTCTGCCAAGGACAAGTGGTTATAGATATATTCATTGGGAAACTCATGGAAAATCTCATAGCCGAGGTCATCTGGGAACTCAATTGTGCTATCCACTAGTTCTTCTGTGGAGAGGAATACATGGGTTTTAATTTCATCTATAAAAATATTTGTATCGTGAATTTCAGCATGAAAGTCCTAATCTTATGTTCACTACTATGTTGTCTCACTCTCATCTGATGCAGATGCTGAAGGTTTCAGTACTTGGACCGTCTCAATAGGCACCTTGTCACTACTAGAAAGGAAGGTGATCTGCCTGGTGACATAGTACACTAATACTTTGATTGTTCGAAGGAACGGTTATCAAAGGATTATAATGGTATGAAGAAGAGGGGTTGAGGTGTCTATGTCTAGTATGATGTAGTCCATGGGGAACTGCATTCTCTGAATGGTGACGATGATGTCCTCCAGAATGTCCCTGGGCCTCCTTATGGATGTCTCTACAAACTGCAGAATCATTCTAGTAGACTTGAGCGGGCCGAACCCAAACTCTCTGAGTAGTGAAGTGGGAATCAGGTTGATTGAGGATCCACTATCGATTAGAGTTCGATTGAACTTCTGATCGAATATATGGCATCTTACCAGAGGAGCTCTCATATCCTTCTTTTTGGTTGGGAGATTGCTTATTGCGTTTACTATAGCAGCGGCGAGAATATGCCACACATTTCTTTCTCTGGCATGACGCAACTGTCTTTTCGAAGTGTGTGCTTCTTTCAACCCTTTCTTGATGTTATGCATGCACTTTATGGCTTTAAGCAAGGTCATTTCAAGTACAAGAATCTGAATAATTTTGACCACATCAGGATTAGACAAGGCATTTTTAGATTTTTTTTTTATTTTCTTAAAGCGTCCGGAAATGGAATATTTACAGAATCAAAAGCAACAGTAAAAATAATATTCTTATATACATCAAAATATATCCCCACATTAGGTTGCACAAATGGATAACTAAAATGAGCAGGGTCATCCAAAGAATGGCAGGAAACCAAAATCTACAGGCGGGGCTCCATCGTCTTGCGTCGGGGTGGCTGCAGGTGTGGTCTAGTCGATGGCTGGCTCAGTGGTGCTTTGGCCACTGCTATTGCTGCTTTCTTTTTGTATTTTTTACTTTGTTGATTTTTGGTGTTTTCTTTTTAGTGCTTCTCCTCTGTCTTCTTCTTCCTCACCTTGCCTGGATGCTAGATAAGATGATGCAAAAGTTGATGATTTGACTTGTGAAGCTTTGTTCTTCCCCTTCATGGTGGCAGTCGGCTATAGGGTCCTACCACTCCTGAAAGTGACAATATTATACAAGAATAAATCATGCACATCTGACTTTGTTAGACCGGAAAGAACATAACAGACTACCTGCTCTTTCTTCCTAAAATTGTTGGGGTTGGCCTCCACCTGAACTGGAATTAGGGTTTTGGTTGCGGTGAGGCCATCAAGCTTCTGGCTCATCTCTGCTAGGCTTTTCACTATTTGAGCCAGAAAATCCAAGGCATGGTCACAGGAGCAGCCTCGGATGGTTCAGCATGATGACCACACTAATACTGGGAGTTGTGTGGAGGCTATGAATGGGAATATTGGTTTTGGTAGTGAGGAGAATCGTGGTTCTGCGGATACTGCTGAGGAGGTTGGTTCTGATATGGGACAACATAGTATTGTTGATTCTATTGGTGTTTACGGTACTTCAGTTGTTGGTATTGATTCCATCTCTAATTACCAAGGTATGGCGGAGACTGTTGGTGGTACTAAGGCCGAGGGTTCTAAACAAATCTCCCTCCTTGCTGCTGCGGAAACTGGAGATTGCCTGACTGCTGGCCCTGCTGGGGTCCGCCTGGACGGTTTTGTTGTACATCATTAGCCCATATGCCATTCACCTCTTGAATGAGAGGTGGAGGTGGGAAACATGGATCTTTCATGGGCTGGGGTTTAGGCTGGTAGACTACTAGCTGCTATTATGGTTGCTGCAAAGATGTCGGTTCAGGGGCATGCACGTAATATATGTGCTACACCAATGGTTGGAGTTGACTCGACTGAGGAGGCCGTGGCGATGCTTGTTCCTTCAACTCAGTGGGAGTGGTGGTCGATGCAGACACAGAATTGCAGCAACTAATCGTACCAAACAGTAACTCCAATTGCTTGGTAATATGGTTCAACTTGTTCAGATGTTGTGTCTTTTGTTCGATCACAGAAAGTTTCTCAAGGTCCTATGTTCGTTTCTCAACAATATCCACCTTGGACAGGTGGCTCCCTAGGATGTTCAAGTTGGATCTATCGTCCCTATCCGGCTCGTGGAAAGATGCCATATGAACTAGTTCATGGAGATTGCGGGGTTGTCGCTGGTATGCACAAGACGATGATAAGGTAGCCTCTCCTTCAACCATCTCCTCTAAGATCTAACATACAACATCCTCATCTTTGTTGAACTGCGAGCCACCGCAAGCGGCTTCCACGACATTCTGACATTCAACTGTCAAGCCTCTAAGGAAATGTTAGACCAGGCTGGTCCTGGAATGTCATGAAGGGGGCATTTCTCTTGTAACTCTGTAAACCTCTCCCAATCCTCGTGAATGGATTCGTGGGTGGCTTGGGTGAAGTTGTCTATGCGGGCATGCATCTGGTTAAGTCACCCACGAAGATAATATTTATGTAGAAAGGCGGACTTAAGCTCTTCTTATGCCTTGATGACCTTCCCTAAGTGGTTGATCCAATGATGTGCTTTGACCTGAAGAATGAACGGAAATGACATCATCTTTACTATTTTTAACGGTATGTTAGGGTAGTGAGTTGTACCACAAATGTGCCCCAACTATTGCAGATGGATATACGGTTCTTTGTTTGCATTGTCGTGGAAGCTAGGTACGAGCGCCAAGAGGCTTCAACTCAAAATGTGCTTGGATCGTTGGGATTTGGATTCACTCTGTGAATTGCCCGACTCTACGGTTGTAGGTGACTTTGAGAGTTGTCTTGGGTCGCTCTCCTCTGGCTTCATCGGTCGGGCCTCCATGACCTCCACCTGCTCTCTCTTCTTCTTCTCCTCCTCCTCCTGGATTCTCTCTCCTTCTCCTCAGATCATTAAGCATGTCATGGAAGGTGACTTGGGCTAATGCATGGTCGGTGAGCTACTATTGTATCTCCTGAATGGAGGCGAGAAGCTAGTAATTCATGGCATTCTAGTCTAGTTGGCTCTACTCTGACTGTAGCAACGGAGGGTGCTATGATCCCTTCCTTTTCCATGAAGGAGCCATCTTTGTATATGTCGTTGAATCTAAATTTGAAAGAATTTCTGGCTCCAGATCGAGCTCCTGACCTACACATGGAATGATGCCCTGATCAGTCTGAATAGAAGCACCAGATCTAGAGAATCATTATGTGTTAAGGTCAACACAGAATTTCATCAAGGATGGAGAGGTGTAAGGAGTGAAATCAATGGCCATCCGAAATGGGCAGAGTTCGGGACAATAGTGATTCTATATTATTGAAGAAAGTGGGGAGTCTAGAGATTGGTTCACGGAGTTTAAACGAGGTTCTCGGGAATCACCCTGAATTATTGGAGAAGGTGGGCATATGGAATCGATATGGGTTTTGACGGAGTCTTGACCAAGCCATCCATGTGTCTCCATCTCAAAGGTGAATAGGGAGATCGATGAAGGATGAAAGATATGGTGGTCAAGGAGAAATAAAAGGAATGCAAAACAATGGAAGGCTCAAAAGTGAGTGGAGTCAAATGAGGATGAAACAAATGAAAGTGAAAAAGGCACAAAGTGTGTGTGACTGATCTTTGAATTTAAATAAAACCAAAAAAAACCCAAACAGTTGTGGGTTCACCAACTCAACACAGATGAAGCCATAAAGGTTTTGTTATTTTTATCTTTTCAATTTTATTTTTATTTTGCAGGCAAGATCTTATAACAAGTCCTTATGAACACTAACCCTATAGGAGTGTATGTACTACCAGGAAAGATCCCCGTACTTCTTCCACCTCCTTCGTAATCTATGATCTGCACACTAAAAGGTCTTTGATCTCATGCTTGGGGGCTACTCAACCAAAGAATAAATGAAGAAGGCAATAGGAAAAACCAATACTTCGGACCTTGCTTGCAACAGAAACACCTTTGAGCATACAAGGACCTATTATGATGCAAACCGATGAGACAAACACACCCGTGAGGGTATGGTCTATGCTCAGTACTTTATACCAAGTCAAATGCTCCACACAAGGCAGGAACACTATGCTTGATGAGGCCCTTCTCGGTCACGTATGATAGAAGTGCCTATACTTTTCCATCCCAAGTGACAATCAAAGCGCCACAGATCAGGATTTGGACTCTATCCTTAGGGTTCGTGCCTCACTAATCTGGAATGTACCTGAAAACAATGAGGGCTTTATGAACCCAAAACAATGATGTATATTACAATTTTTATTAAGGTCAAAGTTTTATTAGCAGTCCTCTTGTTTTAATTTTTGGGTTTTCATTTTTTTAAGTATTTTTAAAAGCAAGCTGCCTAACAATTTTTTGTATTTCTCTTTTAAGTCCTAAGTGATATAAACACATTGATAGAAAGCTAAAAAGACATGCAAGTTGTCACTAAGATGGAAATCTCATCTTAGTGACTAATGATGCATGCAAAGTTAGAATTACTTACAATGCTTCCTAGCTCTCTCCATGCGGGATGCAAAACATCATATATAAACCTATACTATATGTATGATATGAAAATGATAGAAATTTCCCTTAATAAGAATTGTTATTTATCATGAAGAAAAAGATGATAATTATTCGGAAATGGGATCCAAAAGTCTAATCGTGGAGGCTCTTCAGTGCCCGCCACAACGGGTCCTGCAAGGATTGTATAGAGCTTCTTTCGACGCTCGATCTCAAGTCCAAATATTCAACAACTTAATTTGGCTAAGTCTAAATGTAAAGAAATATAGGAGCATGCTTTTATTAGATATTTATATCTAGTTTATAGTGCAAGCAATCCTAATGTCCAAGGGCTCATTCCACAAAACAAATGAAACAAAGGCAGATATCTCAAAATGTATGAAACAAAATAAAAGAAAGGTGAAGAGAACACAAAAAATCGTGATGAGGCCCTCAGGTGAATAGACACCCATGCACTACCCTAAGTGTGGAAGTGTCTAAATTATTACAAATTAATTATGCAAAAATGAATTTTCTCTCACAAAATAAAAACAAAAAAGATAAGATATTGCTCTTCTCCTCTTCTCGCTCCTCTCTCATACTCTCTCCCAGTTTGCTCAACAGTAGAATGCCACCCTCCGCTCGCCTCGGGTGCATCCACCTCCTAAGAGATGGCCATAGCCAAGCGGTCCCTTGCAAGAAAGATCAACAAGAAATATGGACCAAAACATTTAAATAATTATCAAAATAAAATAAGCAGAAAACAAAGGAATAATAATGTGTAACTATATACAAAATGTGATACGATCCATCGCTCCCCGACAATGGTGTTATTTCTTTAACCAGTTAGATCGAAGGAGAGAGTCGAATGCTCTACACAAGGCAGGAGCGATGTCGCTGAACTGACCTCTCACAAAAACCAAACAGCTAAAACAATAATTAACACATGCAATAATATCAAGCAAAGAATAAGCATGTGTGAATCAAATTTGATTATGCCATACAAACGAGTGTATAGTGGACAAGCAGGTAGGGGTCGAACATAGGGAACACACGTGGTAGGAAAGAATATTATTTATAAATAAATACTAAATAAATAATATAGGTATAGATGTATATAGATATGCACATTATTTGTTTATGTTTTTGTTGGTTTTAATTTTTAATAAAATTTTTTATTTATATATAATTTGAATTATAATTTTTTTGATTTTAAAATAATTGTTAAATATTTATGATAATGATTGATATTGTGACTTATAAATAACTATATGTTGATATATAGTACACTATAGGGTAATATAAGTATAAATACAGGTAAAAATAGTCAAAATAGAAAAATAAAATGTTTTTTTTGTATTTTTTATATTTTTATACTATTTTTGTGATTTATCAAGTATTCTGCTATTTTTTAGGTATTTTTAAAGTCCAAATTATACCAAAACAGGGATTATATAAACATGTCAAATTGATTTAGGGTTTAAAATAGCAAAAATCCCCAAAATTTTTCCAAACCAATTTTAATATATTAATATATAGAAATAGAAATATATAATATAAAGATATATTTTTGAGATTTTGGTGATTTTAATTTTTTTATAGGATTTTGGAGCTTTTTTTTTTATCGTTTTCTTTTTCTTTATTTAGGGATTTTGGTCTAGGTACTAAATACTATAAAATACTATCTTTAATTTTTTGGAACTTCCGAAGCACATTTTATATTTTTTTAGGATTTTTTAAAGGAAATGGGTAATAATCATGCACTATCTGATTTTTAATAAATAGGAAAAGGGCATAAAATGCAAAGTTAATGACATGGCGTGGAAAAGCATGCTTCTAGGTACCTCGTCCGATTTTTTTATATTATTTGGAATAATATTTATAAAAATTAGACAAACAAATGCAAATTACTTGAACTAGGAGGGGTATATTTGCAATTACAATAGACATCAAGGGTTGCAATGTAAAATACCCAAAAGTTTTGAACTATTATTAGAACTTTAAATATTAAACTACAATTGTGAAAGCTATGAGGGCCTCTTAGCAAAATTTCCACGCACGTGGGACGCCACTTGAGGTGACGTGGTGGCAGACTAAATCACAATATTAAAAATAAACGAGGGCATACATGCAATTTATCCACTAATTTTTAAGTGTTACAAAATATTTTCATAACCTTTTACCTTTTACAAAATTATGGAGGGGGTCCTATCCAATTTACCCCTTAAACGCAGAGAATCGGGCCGTTGACGTGTTGCCACATGGAAGATACTATGGCCCTGGTCGGGCAATGCTTCATTCTGATCCAAGGGCTGAGAAATATCTGGGGGGTCTTCCTCATTCCGACGGTGCTGAGCAGTAAAGGACCATCACGGAAGAACTTTGTGCTCCCCTTGCTTCATTTGTTGATTCCAAATGACACAAGTCGCGTTCCTCTACGCTGAGGGGAGCAAAATGCTCCTGGGGGCACCTCTGCTTCAGCAGGTGGCTTCAAATCGCTTCCAGATCCCAGAGATGGGGATCTGGAGGTGATTCTTTTTTGTGCAACCTAGAGGTGGTTCCTAATGTTGAATTCAACCTCTAGGTACTCTTCGAAGCTCAGTACCTACACCAAAAACTCATGTGGCTCGAGACGAAGGTCTCGGCTCAAAAATAGAGGTTTAAAACCTCATGGGGTGTATCGACAGGAAGTTTCAGGTGAAGGATATGGATAGAACCTTGATTCGCTCCGATTCAGATAGAATTGAAGGGTAGAATGGGCAAATTAGGTGGAGAAAATTATAGAGAATGAATTGGGATGGTTTGCGGAGTTGGATACTTATCGGATCTCAAAGGAATGGCCCTAGAGCATGAGCTCCAAGGGAATAAAGGATCTGGATTATTTTTAAGTCCACTAAGTTAAACTAAAGCCTAAGAACAGAAATGGAAATTACACTAAAGATATTACCTCATAACTGAAGGTTGGGCCTCGATTCGACGAGAATTGAAGAGGTTGGACCTCACAGTAAGGTTTGTCGGAGATGGCTGGATGCATCTCTTCCACCAATCCTCCTCGTTGCAGACCGAAGCTACGTGTTTCTGTCACCAAGATGAATCTTTTTGTGATGATCTAGGGGGCTAAACTCGATGAAAGAGGGATCAAATTTTCAAAAGGGGCGATGGGGTGATATTTATATGCGAAGTTTTTGGTGGTTTTTGAGGGAAGATGGAGTGAAATCGGACGAGGGTTGGTGAGGTCAGTATGGCTGGCATGGATCATGGGTGATCGGATTAATATACAGAGGTGGAGCGACTTGAGGGAGAAGTAGGGTGGTGGCAAGAAATGAGGAGAAACGGGGCGGCCCATGATTTTTGACAAATTCAGAAGAGGACAGGACAATTGACCCTAGGTCAATGAAAGAAGCCTCCTGGTTGGTCCACATGGACCAACCATGGAAAAGTTTAAATAAATGAATTAATTATTTTTAGATTATAAAATAAAAAGTACTTCTAATTTTATGTAGATTTTAATGCCTTTTTTATTTATTTTTATGATGTTATTTATTAAAGTTATCATTTACAAGTATAAGCATAGGTATATTGACCTACGTTTGGACTATTTTAATTTTATTTTGTATTTTAAATTTTACTATTTTATTTACTTAATTTATATATTTATGTTTTATTAGATATGTAGATGTATTTTTTTGATATAATAAGTATACTTAAATAGATAGATGTATTTATTATATAAGTATAATTATAGTATGTTCATCTATGTATGTGTATATACTATTTTATTTTAGTATATTTCTATGGATTTATTTTATTCTAAATATTTACGTACACTATAAAAAATATTTACAAATTTATAAAAAAATAAAATAATGAATAATGAAAAGAATAAATAAATTGAATATTTCATTCATGTATATTATACAATAGGGGTCCAAAATCTAACTTTTGCATCTTAAGTCCAAATTAAATGAAACCAACTTCATTAAATAGCTAATAAAATGTTATATACAATTAAAGGTGATTCTAATGCATTTCGAGTTCATATGGAGGAGATACAAGTCTGGGACGTTTGGATTTTGGACTTTTATTCTGAGTGTAAAATGTACATTGTATATTATTTTAATGTGAAATTTTTTTATATTTTTCTATGTAATTTTATCTGCAATATCATGTACAAAGTTTATTAATTTTATGCATAAATAATAAAGAATAATATAGGTTTCAAAAAGGTAATTATTGACCTATATTTTTATGATTTTAGACTGTGTGAACTTATAATTGGTTGCCCAATCTCTGCCTACTTTATTCCTTATCGACTAAGTCATCATGATGACTAAGTCACGGGGGTTAGGGTCACTCAACACCTATGGTGTGTCATTTAATTTTTTTCTTCCTGTATTCTTTTATTTTGGTTTTAAATACTATAAATGTACAATATTTTATATTGTAATTTGTACAAATTAAAGATTGTTTTTTTAACAAATTAATGATATATACATGCATTTAGCAAGGGATTTAAGGACAAATTGAAAGAATAAAGGTGATGAAATGGAGATTCATCATTGTCATTGAAAAATACTCAAAAAATGAAAAATAAAAATCAAAACAAGGGGACTGCTAAATAAACTCTGACCCTAATTAAAAATTGTAACGAGCATCATTGTTTGGGGTTTACAGAGACCTCATTATATTCATGTATGATCCAGACAAAGTGAGGCACCGCCCTTAAGGATTAGAGTAAAAAATCCGATCTGTGGCTGCCTTAATTATCACCTTGGAGCGGCGATGTGTTGGCACTTCTATCGTGCATAGGTGAGTCGGGTCTTATTGACGATGGTGCTCTCACCCTGTGTAGAGCATCTGACTTGATCTGAAATATTGAGCATAAGCGATGCCCTCACAAGGTTGTCGGTCTCATTGCCTTGCGTCTCAGTACCTCACTTGTGAGGGAAGTAGTGGTTTTACCTATCAGCTTCCTCTCTCTATTTCTTTGGCCGAGTAGCCCCCCACGACTAATATTGAGGACTTCAAAAAGTGTATATCACATGATATAAAAGGAGGTGGAACAAGTATGGGTATACTTTCATGGCAGTACACACTCTCCTCTAGGGTTAGCCTCTTAAGGACATGTTTAATTATTGCCTAAATCACAACTCTAAAATTGAAAAGATAAAAATAATCGAACTTTCACGGCTTCACAAGAGTTGAGTTGGTGAATCCTTTTTGTTTGATGTTTGTTTGATTTAGATTAGGATTCAAATATCAGGTTCCACATACTTGCACCATTTTATCATTTCTCTTTTTCATACTTCTCTTTGATCGTTTCTCATTGTGAGCCTTCTACTGTTTTACACTCCTTTTGTTTCTTGTTCGTCAACATATCTTTCATCCCTCATCACTCTTCTTTTTCCTTCAAGATGTAAACTCTAGGAAGGTTTGGTCGGGACTCCGTCGACTCCCACATCGAGCCCTTAAGCTCAACATCTCTAATAATCCGGGATGATTCCCGTGTTCTTGGTTTGGACTCCATGAACCACCCTCAAGACTCCAGACTGAGAAAACTCTCTTCTAGAGTTCTTCCCTTTATGGTTGGAGATTGATTTTACTCCTTACACTTCTCCATCCTTTATAAAATTCAGAATTGACCCTAATTCTGAATTATTCTCTACAATCGGTGCTTGCATGTAGATTGATTGGGGTGTTTTCCCAATTGGAGACTAGGACCTCGATTTGGAGCCCGAGCTTTTACAGTCTGATTCAGAGTTGGCTCCAACTGGCAGTGGAAAGGGACCACATCTATCAAGTGTAGAGCTGAATACCAAACAAGACACGGAATGAGGTGAACAACCAGCTTTTGGCCTCCATTCAGGCCATCCAGCAATAGTTGACCGACCAAGCACTTGTCCATGTCACTTTCCAGGACATGTTTAATGAACTGAGGGGAAGATTGGAAGAGAAAGGAGGAAACCCAAGAAGTGGTCTTGATGATCATTAAGGTGATGATGAAGATAACCATTCTCTAGATGGACCTCACAGAGGCAAAGGAGAGGCAAGGAGAGTCCGGCGCAAGCCCACATTGAAGCAGACCTACAATCTTAGGGACAATCGCATCACTGAGTGGATCTAGATTATGACGATCCACAAATACTTCAAGCTGAAGATGCATCTCCTTTATCTTCTCCTGAGTTTCTATGGGAATTCTAATGAGGAATCATGCATCCATCTGCAGCAATTTCGATGCATCTATAGTACCACTCACTACCCCAACATCCCATTAGGTGTAGTCAAGATGATCGCCTTTCCTGTTAGCCTTTAGGGCAAAGCACTGCATTGTATTAATCAATAGGGAATGGTGGTGATGACTTGGGAGGACCTAAAGTCAGCGATCCTAAACAAGTACTTTCCATTCGGCCGTCACAATATCATGCGGTCCAAGATAGCCAGCATCTCCCAGGGACCCCAAGGATCCTTTTATGAGACCTGAGAAAGGCTTAGTGACTTGATTGAGAAGTGCCCTCACTGTTACATACCGAAGGCCAGCTTGGTCCAACATTTCTTTGGGGGCCTCATTGAAAAAAGGCAATGTCTAGTTGACGTCGTCTGTAGAGGTTCTCACTTCAATAAGGACGAGGATGTGGTATGGTAGATATTAGAGGATATAGCTAAAGGAGAGGATACACTCTCCTCCTCTCATTCCTTTCAGATTTAGTCACCGCCACAGATCCTCTGCAAGAATCATAACATGGTGAATACTCATGAAGTGGAAAGGTGTGATAACTCCGACCATAGAATCATCAGGAGTCATCTTTTCAAGGTGGACATTATTGAGAAGAGGTCACAAGACCTAGAGAATCTCATCAAGATCAAGCAAAGAATGAAGGGCTCGGACAAGATAGACATCATTACCAAGCAACTGGAGGTGCTGGTGAACACCATCAGTGCCTGCAACATAGTGACAATCGCCCCTGAGCCTCCAAATGAGAACAAAGAGCAGACAATGCCACAACCACCTCAGTTGAGTGCTAGCCAACCTCTGGTCCAACATGTGTATTATTTGCAGGCCCCAGAGCCACTACAGCCACAGCCGCAGAAACATATGGTTATCTACAAGCCACCCGAGTTCCAGCCACAGTACCTCTAGCCACATTCCCAACCTCTGCCACTCATTCAGGAGGTGAATGGTGTTTTGAGAAATTATCTGCAACTGACACATCCTTAGGGACAAACACAGGGCAAGAATCATACCAACCATCCATATCACCAACAACATAGAAGGCAGAAATTCCCGCCCAACTCGGACCATCACCAGCAGCCTCCGCAACATGGATACACGTGGAGGTAGAATTAGCAACAGTAGCTCAGATACTGCCAGAAGCAATATCAGTCATCTACTGCTCATCGTCAATACATGTACTCCTCCAAGCAGTACCAGCAGTGTCCTTCTCTTCCTCCTCCTTCTCATTACTCACAGGGTTACCAGAAGCAGCCTCCCCTTTACCATCAGAGTCAGCGATCTCACCAGATCGATTCTTCTGAGGCCGCCCTGATTAACCTTACATTAGACTATTTGGCCCAACTCATTAAGAATATGGCTGAGATGAGCCAAAAGATCAATGACTACACAACCACTAAGACTACCATTTCAGCCCAGGTCGAGGCAAATCCAATCAATTTCTGTCATAAGGAGCAGGTATTCTGCATTGTTCAACCCGATTCAGATAGAAAATATATTGTTTTATCTAATGTTATAACTCTTAGGGGCTGTTGGACACTTAAGATGTCTACAATAGCGAAGGGGAAGAATAAAGCATTTGAAGGCAAGTCTTCATCCATTCCAGCCTATGGGGCTAGAGATGTTTTGGATGATGTTGCACCAGCTAAAATAAAGTTACAAAAAATGAAGAAAATTCAAAAATACAAAAAGACAGCAGCAACCAAGGCGAATTCGTGCCCCTGATGGGGAAACCAGACCCAGCAACTGAACCAGCACCAGTCGAAGGAGCTAAGCCTGCACAATTTTTTGGTCCACAAGTTGTAGATGATTTTGAACAATTTTAACATCTAACTATAAATCATTTTATGGACAAAAATTTACATCATTCAATTCCTTCTGATGTAAATATTCCTTTCTCTCAAGCAATCAAAGTAAAAACAGTGAAAATTTGAAAAATGCTTTGCTGATCCTGAAAATTGATATAATTTTGAAAAATCTTATTCTTGAAATTCCTTTGTTGAAAGCCACAGAGTAAATGCTAGCCGTGAAAATAGGATTTAAAGAGGCATGTGCACAAAAGCATCCGAACAAAAGACATCTCATGTTCTGGCCATGGCTACTGTCAATGCCATGAGCAATCTCCATAACAAATAGAAAGACAAGAGAGATCCACTCATACAATGTCAAATATTCAATCAGGAGTTCGAGCAAACATTGCTCGATAGTAGATCATCGATTAATTTATTGTCTTCTTCCCCGCTCAATGAATTTGGAGTAGGGTCGCTCAAGCCCACAAAGATGATTATGCAATTCATAGATAGATCTGTTAAGAAGCCTGGGGGCATGTTGGAAGACGTCATCGTCATTGTCCAGGGGATGCACCCTGTGGATTTCATTGTCCTAGATATGGACACCTCTACACCTCTACTCTATACTCAGATCATCCTCAATCGGTCGTTCCTTCGGACAATTGAGGTAGTGGTGGATTACGACACTAGAAAGATCACATTCCACTCCAGCAACGATAAAGTCCTGATAGAGATGGTCCATGAAACCAAACCAGCTAAAGTAGCATCTGTTACAAGAGTGCTTGAACCTCATGGCAATGATGACTGTGATTTTTTTGTTGAAATCAAAGACACTGATCTATTCTTGGATATCAATGAAATATAGAAATTCCTTTCCACTAAAGAATACCTTGACAGTGCAGTTGAATTCACCAACGTCTTTGATGATGGGATCTTTGCTGATGGTAACACTTAAATATTTGAACAACCATCCAAGTCTGAGCAGGATGAATTTATTGCACATATGTGTGATATTTTGAATTCAGAATATGAATGTCGAGTGGTGGACAACAGACAGCCAAACGATCTGACACCTGTCACAGCTTTTGAGGTCACCATCAAGCTGACTCCCACTTCCCCAGAGCTCAAGCCTCTTCCCTCCAACATGAAATATGCCTTCCTTGTTGGAGAGCCAGATATGCATCCGGTCTTCATCAATTCCCATTTGATCTAAGAGCAAGAATCTCATCTGCTTGAGGTTCTTGAACGAAACAACAAGGCTATAGGCTGGAATATCACAGATCTTTGTGGGATAAACCCTTCACTCTGCTCGCATCACATCAATTTAGAAGAAGATAACAAACCTTCCCATTAAATCCAACACAGATTAATCCCCAACCAACAGGAGTTCATAATGAAAGAAATCATGAAGTGGTGTTATGTAGGATTTAGCTATCACATCATCGACAGTAAATGGGTGAGTCCCCTGCATGTGGTGCCCAAGAAATCTGGGATCACCATAGTCACCAATGAAAAAGGTGAGGAGATTCCGACCTGAGTGCTCAATTCATGGCATACCTGTGTGGACTATAAATGTTAAATCTTACAACGAAGAAGAATAGTTTCCCATTGCCCTTCATCGACCAGATAGTCGAAAGAGTGGCTATGAAGGATTACTGTTACTTCTTAGATGGCTACTCCGGATATAATCAAGTCACCATTGCTATAGAAGATCAGCAGAAGACTACCTTAACCTATCCATTTGGGACTTATGCCTTCAGAATAATTCCCTTTGGATTATGCATCATACCTGCTACATTCCAATGGTGTATGTTAATGGTATTTGCTGATATGGTAGGCAGTTTTCCGGAAGTTTTTGTGGGCGACTTCTTGGTCTACGGTGATAGCTTTGATCAATGTCTAGGATGTTAGACGAGTACTGAAAAGATGGTGCGAGGTGAACCTTATGCTTTCATGGGAGAAGAGTCACTTCATGGTGACTAAGGGAATCATACCGGTCACGTCATTTCCAAGTGTGGCATTGAAGTTTATACAGCCAAGGTGGACGAATTTTGAAACTTTAGCAAGTCCAGCGATTTTGGGGCATGTTGGTTTTTATTGCAGATTCATTAAAGACTTCAGCAAGATTGTATGACCAATGACTGAGCTACTTGGTAAGGAGGTTGATTTTATGGTCGATGACAGAGTCCTCCAATCCTTCAATCTATTGAAGGCTTTAATCACACATGCTCCTGTCCTCTAATCACTTGATTGGTTTATACCCATTGAGATCATGACAGATGTCTCGGACTTCGTAATTGGTATTGTGCTTGGACAAAGATAAGATGGGTTGCCATTTTTCATTATGATCACAGAACATTACAGGAAGCCCAGAAGAACTATACAATGATAGAGAAAAAGCTGCTAGTTGTAGTTTTCTCCCTCAAAAAATTCAGATCACACCTCCTTCGATCCAAGGTTATTATCTACACAGATCATTCTTCCATCAAGTGTTTACAAAGAAAGAATGATGCCAAACCTCGTTTGATTCGATGGATTCTTCTACTCCAAAAAATTGACTTAGAAATTCGTGATAAACCCGATATCAAAAATGTGGTAGCAGATCATCTTTCTAAAATAGTTGAAGTTGAAACTCCTAAGCAGAACTCCATTCCTATTACAGAAAGTTTTCTAGATGAGGCCATCATGTCTATTGCCTCCCTTCCCTGGTATGCAATTATGAGTTATTGTCTCCAAGAAGACTCTTCCATAATGGCCTAAGATCATAGTTGATAAGTTCTTGGCAGACATCCATTTCTATCAGTGGGATGATCTACATCTATTCAGAGAGGGAGAAGATTGCATATGGAGGAGATGCATACCTTAGGAGGAGATAAAAGGTGTTCTATCCTTTATCACAAGCTTGAAGTCGGTAGACACATTCAAGAAAGAGGACGGCAGTGAAAGTACTCCAATGTAGCTTTTGTTGACCAACTTTATTCAAGGTTGCAGCTGACTATGTAATGAAATGTACTAACTATCAAAGAATGGCTGAAAACATCAGTATATGAGATACAATGCATCTAAAATATATTCAGATTTCTAACATCTTCAGTGCATGGGACATTAACTTTATGAGCTCATTCCCTCATAGCCATGGCTTTGAATACATCTTGTTGACAATCTATTATGCAAACAGATGGGTGGCGGTAATCCCCACTCCATCTGTAGACAACTGTACCATTTGTCGATTCTTGAAAGATAGCATCATCTTGTGGTTAGGGATTCCCAAGATTCCCATACCTAATGTGGGGAGCCACTTGATTAACAAGGAGGTCAAGAAGTTAACCAAAGAATACAACGTAGAACATTGTGTTGCAACGCCGTCTCACCCTCAATGTCTTGGTAGAATGCTGAAACAGAGAGATCAAGACTATCCCCCAGAAGCTTGTACAACTAGATAGAAAGAATTTGTCACAATTACTTGACCTAGTTCTTTCGGCCTGCGGAACAATGTACAAGTCTCCTCTTGGCATGTCTCCCTATGGCCTTGTTTACGGCAAGCCATGCAACCTGTCTGTGGAGTTAATTCATAAATCATTATCGGCATTGAACATGTGCAATTTGGATTCCGAGAAAGCAGGAAATAATCGAAAAGTCGATATGAACCGTTTGTTAGTGTTCCACGACTACGCATATGATAGCCGCCTTATGTACAAAGAGAAAGTAAAAAAATAGCATGATAAACACGTCCAAAGGAAGACTTTCAAATCTAGATAGAAGGTGTTATTGTTCTATGCGAAGTTGAAGACTTTTCCGGGCAAACTGAAGAGCAAATGGGCTGGGCCATTTATTGTGAAAATTATACGTGACAACATGAGTTTACTGATATCTGAATTTTCACCTGGCGCATAGCCTTTTGTAGTCAACGGACAGTTGTTGAAGCTGTATCTGGAGCATGACACATTGTTGTCCATTGTCGATTCTATTGAAGTGGTATTTCATGATGAGATCACAGATTTAAATGGGTCAGACACTTGAGCTTCTTTTCTTTTCTTCTTTCATTATTTTCCTCTTGTTTTTCCTAATTCATCCGAAAAGATGTTCATACCTTTCATCACTATTATACTTAGGACATACTTTGCCCTAAGTATAGGGGATTAGCACCCAGAGTTGTTCAGTTCGTGATCCCTCACTTGTCTCCTCAATTCTTGATATTATGTCTATACTTAGGGATATTCTACCCTAAGTATAGAGGGGACATGTCAAGCTGATGATTTCATACATTCCCACCCATGACCCTCCTTGCCTTGTGTACAGTATGTTATAGTTAGGATTATTTCATCCTATGATTAGGGGGGTGATCAACTTCTCATCCATTGATTATTTAGTCGTTGTAGTATAGACTTTATCCAAGATTTCATGATTTCATACATTCCCACCCATGACCCTCCTTGCCTTGTGTACAGTATGTTATAGTTAGGATTATTTCATCCTAAGATTAGGGGGGTATCTATACTTAGTACGAGTTATGTCTTCGTTTCTTCTCTCTGTTCTACAAGGACATAGCTCAAGCTAAGTATAGGGGATTCGTATATATGTTGTATATACTTTATCCATAACTCATACTTTTGTATTTTCAATAATAAGGCGAATTAAGAAAAGATAAAAAATTCTTTGTAAATACAAGTAATAAATCAAGTTAAATATGTTTTGCAAAATAATTTAAAAAATGGTAGAAAATGTATTGAAAAATATTTGGAAAACTATTTGGAAACTTTTGAAAATTGTGTTCAAACCTTTGTAAAATCTTTTATTTGTGAAATTTTATATTATTTATGTAAATAAAATTTTTTAAATCTATGTACAAATGATTAGAAAAATGGTTGCAAAATCTTTTGAAAAGAATTCAGATATACTAGTTGGAAAATATTTGCAAAAGGATTTTCAAAGTTTGTAAATGTTTGTAAAAATGTTTGCCAAGCTATTTGCAAAAATAAGTCTTCAAAATGTTTGTGAAAATGTTTTCAAATGTTTTTAAGACCTTGTGTATATAATATCTCAAATAAAATTCATTATAAAAATGTATAAGACTTGTATATTGATCTTGTAAATAATCACTAATATTCAACTTGTATATTCCCTATGTAAAGTACACCCCAACTATTATAAAAATAGATGCACTCCTCTGTAAATAGCTATAAATCCTTCTTTCACTGACCTTTATGAAAAAAACCATTAAAAATGCAAAATTCAAATCCCAAAAACATTTTTAAAATCTTTTCAAAAACTTGCATTGAAATTTGCAAAAGTTTTTTTTCCAAAAATCCAAAAAAAAAGGTTCAAAATAGAAAATGGATTCACAAAAAGATTCTCTCTTGCATTGTATATTATATTTGCATTTTTTGGAATGATCTAGATAATTGAACAAGTCTGAATTAAAGTTTGAATATTAAAGCTTGGTATGGACCTTAATACACATGATATCAGAGGCACCCATTAATGATTGGAATTTGGATACTTCATACTTCTTTTACTTAATTCTTTAGGTTCCATGAGACTATGTTCATGAGTCGATTCATTGTGTCTATCTAGAACCCTTCATAACATCTGTAAGACTCTTGAGACAATGGCTTGACTAAACACCTTGCACTTAACACTTAGCTCATCCCAGATAGATTGTTTAAAGATCATGGAGTCTAAGTTGGGACAATGCTAGGCCACTTCATCAAGGGTGGCTATGGAACCATTCTTGGGGATTGCCGAAATCGGTACTCTAACAAACTTCTTATGGTAGTCATGATATCTAACGACTGGAGACTGTATTGAGACAATGCTTTGGATGAGGAACGGTCTGCAGATGCAATCTTTTTCCAAGACCCCAAAAAAATGGGCGGACCAAAAGATGATATATCCGTCGGGGCATAAATAAGAACGCAACATAATGTAAAGTCAAAGAAAAATCCAAAAAAAGAATCCTACACCAAAAATTCCACAAAAATATGAGCTTCAAAAAATTTGCTTCTTGGTGAAGACTCGATTACACTGATTTTGCTTCATGAGGGAATGAAGACTACACTGGTCCATTCTTAGTTCTTTTCCCATTCTTCTAGATTTTTACACCATTCGGTTAAAAAGACCAACAGTACCTGGCCTTGAAAGGGAATATATGTCTTCTAGAGGATGAGCTACCAGGAGAGCAGACTCTTTTTAGTTCATGGTTTGTCTAGGAGGAGCTAAAAAGTTTACAAACATGGATATGTCATTTCATGGTAGCAAGAGTATGCAACCGAGAGGATGGCTCTGATCTGAGCATGAATAGAACTGAACGATATGATTATGGAAGATAAGGGCAGTTGTGTCACATTTTCTAACCATAGTGTGATTCCAAACAAACTAACTATGCTCCAAAATTTTGTATTGATAGGACAGGTTTAAGAGGAAAAAATCGTTTAAAGTTCTTTATTTTTCTTTTCTTTATTTTCTCGTTTGCACTTATAGGCACAAGTGTTTGCTAGGTATTAGCAAAGGCAAGTATAGGTGGGTGACGAATCTCCATTTCATCGGCTTTTCTTTCATTTTGGCATTTAAACCTATTACATCATTAATTTGTACAAAATAACATCAATTATTTACAATGTAAATATTGTATAAAATATTGTATTTAAAGCCAAAATGAAAGAATAAAGAAATTGAAAGAAAAAGAATGAAATACCATAGTATATTGAATGACCCTAAATCCCGAGACCTAGGCATCATGATGACTAGGTCGGCAAATAATAAAGTAGGGGGAGATAAGGGCCAAAAATAACTAATAAAATGCTAATTTTAATTCCTCAGTAAATTTATTTTGGGACGTATTTTATTATTTATTGTTCATATCTAAAAACAATAAACTTTGTCCATATTGTATACAAAAATACATAGAAAAATACAGAATTAATTTCATGTAAAAATAATGCACAGTGTAAACTAGACATCGAAAATAAAATGCCAAAATAAAAACTTCATAGACCTATATTTTCTCAATATGAACTCAAAATTCACCAAACTCACCATTATTGTTCTAAAATTTAGTTATCTATTTAATGATGGTGGATTTCATTCAATTTGTAGTTCAGATATAAAAGTTGAGTTTTGGGCCCCGATTGTGTAATTTACTTGAATAAAATAATCATTTTATATATTCTTTATATTTTTCATACTTTTATATTTTTGTTATTTTGTAAATATTATTTTAAATTACATGTACATTTGTATATAAAATAAAACAATTAAAATTATATTAAAATAAATTAGTACACTAAAATTCATAGATGAATTATACATACATAAACCTATATAATAACGATACACATATATTTACATGTATATATAACTTCATAAAAATATAATAAATATATATGTATTTAAATAAGTTATAAATATATAAATTATCTATATAAAACAAGAAAATAACTATAAAATATAAAAATAAAATATACTTTATACAGGTAAATATACATATGTTTATACTTGTAAATAGTAATTCCTAATAAGTTTTGTAAAAATAAATAAAGTGCATACAAAAATATTACAGATGATAATAAATATTTTTATGTTTTATGAAAACAATAAGAAAATAATTTTCTGTTTCCTTTTATTTATTTTATCTTTTATTTGTTGGTTTTCCTTGGAACGGGTGATGTGGACCAATATGGATGCATCAATGGTTGATCTGCCTATAAACTGACTGGTTGTGCCCCTAGGTATGTCATACATCACTGCATCACCTACTTCCTTCAATTTTCCTCGATTCATCTTGCACTATTTTGGCTCGATTCCTTCAGCAAACCCGCTCCTTGATCCTTTCTCTTTCACATCGCATTGACTCCTCGATTGATGGAGCTCTGCAGTGAATCGTATCCATGGTCAAAGTCCTCCTTGTATAAAACCTACCCTTCGACATCCATTTGAATTTGATTCCTTTCTACCCTCGAAATCCGTGAATCGACTCATGCCAGAGCTTGCTAGTGACAACAAGAAGCTCCTCGATCCATTTGGTATGGAGGAAAAGGTGTGAAAATTGGTGATATGGGTTTGTCGGAGCACCTCCTGGCCGAGCTCCACCCGGCTACTACTTCAGTTGGTCGAGCCAAAGTTTAAAGGTAACTTTAGGTAGTTTTTAGCCTTAGGTTTTTAATTTTAGTTTTAGTTTTAATTTTAATTAACTGCAATAGCGTAGTGTCAAAAGTTTTTAGTTTGTTGAGCGTTGCTCCACAACCATTTCCAAGTACTCTAATTGTCCTCTGACACATATATCATCATCATTTTGTTCCAGTTCACTTATGCTACGCCCCACGCACCTCCATACCCTCCGATCCTCTCTAGATCGAAGAATTGGCTCTCCTCCTCCGTCGCTCGATGGAGAGCTCCACATCAACCCCCTTCTGCTTCATTTCCATCTAATAACACCTCATGCACCTTCATTTTCTTGTGCTTGATATAATTGTGTAGGGCAAGAGGTCTGAAGTCCTTTGAGGTAGTGATTTTGCTCCAGGTGAAGACTTTCAGGTTGCCGGAGCTCTTTGACCTACCAGTACCATATCAATGGGTCTTCGATCATTTTGCGACATCTAGCATCTGCGGAGTAATGTCAAGCACCTCTTGCACCAGTTGGCAGCATCAGAGACCACCGGAGGAGGGAGATTTCACTAGACGAAGCTCTCTAATGTGAAGCATCTTCCCTATTGTTCCACCATCTAATCAGGAGCTGTTCTTCCTGAGTAATAGGCACAGTTGGATTCTTCACCCTGCACCATTATATCTAGAGCTGGGATCTGATCTCAGCCACTCATCAATGAAACTGCCTCGATCGTTGGGGAGATGCCATGTGTTTAAGCGAAAGGATCCTAGTTATCCACTTACACCTTTATGGGGGTAATTTTACCATATACCCCGGCCCTTTTATTTTATTTTTAATATAAAAAAATTCCCCTGTACTTCAATAACTTTTGTAATGTTTTTAAAGGAACTCATGTGCTTACTTTATTTGTGTTTTGGTCCTTCTCCACGTCACCTCTCGTGCACATACACATGGGGGTGGGAATTTTGCAAGGGACCCCTACATGTTTGGTTATTATTTAGTCCAAAATAGTTAGAATTAAGTGTAAAACTTTACGGTTTAATTGCATGTATGCCTTGGAATTTTTTGGAAGCTGTCAGCATTGTATTATTTAAAAATTCGGGGAATTTCACGCAAAGGCCATTTATAGTTCCATTGTGTGTTATGTAACGCATTTTTAGTTAATTTTATTTGTGTTTACATCCTTGCCAATATATATATTTTTATTTCTTATATTTCTTAGATTAAAGATATCATTTTGCATTAAAAATTTCTAGAAAAATTATTTTAAGTGCCTAACATCCTATTAAATCACATGTATTTTTTGCAAAGTCGTTTAAAATATGTCCTATTTTTCAAATTTCAAATGCATTGCATTATTCCTTGTTTGCATTAAAAAATACATAATAGAAAATTGTTTTTAAAATTCCAAAAAAATTATAGTAGTTTTATTATTGTATTTTGCAACTACAAATCAAAAATCACTAAAAATTTCAAATAAAAAACATTAAAAATGAAAATACCTAAAGTTTTATAAAAATTATTAAAAAAATTCAAAAATTGTAATTCTATTTTTTTATCTTATTTATTATATATGTTATCTATTAAAAATAGTTTTGGAAAATTTTGAGCTATTATGTTCTTTTTAAATGCCAATACATTTCTGCCTATTAATATAAGTCAATGTTTTTACATTTTTATTCAATTAATTCTGAGAAAGATGCTAGAAATAGAGAAAAAGATAAAAAAGACAAAAATATTTTATTTTTCCCATTTTGAGTATTCATAGTTATATCTATGTATATATATATATATATGTATTAATCTATATACTATATATAGTTATATTTATTCATATTAATACTATTAAAAATACCCTATATATTTTAAAAACCCTTAAAAAATAAAAAAGTTGTACTTAAGGTATTTTCTGATTTTATTTATATTTTATACATATTCATATTCTATATATCTATTATATGATGCATATTATCTATATACCCTATATATATCTATTACATATATTA
Source organism: Ottelia alismoides (assembly GCA_037367405.1). NCBI lineage: Eukaryota > Viridiplantae > Streptophyta > Magnoliopsida > Alismatales > Hydrocharitaceae > Ottelia > Ottelia alismoides. Next base: position 8,257 of record JAZKJV010006915.1, on the reverse strand, counting down.
AGAGAAAATTAAAAATCATAAAATATAAAATATTTAAATTATAAAATTTAAAAACAAAATAAATAAATATAAATAAAAAATACAAAAAAATAATATTTAAACACAAAAATGTCCCTATAAAAAACATAAAAACATCTATTGTCTTTGTAGTCAACTTTGTGGTCTATTCTCGTTGCTCATTTGTTGTTCGACCCCTCTGTTTGCATACTAGACATATCATTACATAGGATATAATAAATGTTAGCTCACTAGTATTCATTGATTAAGCATTAGTGTGGCTTAATTGTGGATTGAATGCTTTGATTGAGTGTTGAGGGCAGTGAGAGTGGTCGACGCATCGATTATCGGATTTGACATGTATGACATTGTAGGCCCTCGAAGACCAGACGCTAGAAACTTCAATTTTAGCATTCGTCAACTTGACATGGACACCTCCACACCTTTGCTCCATATCATAATCATTCTCGGATGGTCGTTCCTTCGAACAGCCAAGGCAGTGGTAGATTACAACATTGGAGAGATTACATTTTGCTCCAACATCAACAAAGTGTTGATTGAGACGATCCCAGAACCCAAACCAACTGATGTGGCATCTGTAGTGAGAGAGTTTGCGCTGAATGAATATGATGATTTTGACTTTTTGGTAGAAATCAAAGATACTAATTTGTTCTTGAATGACACACATGAATTCCTCTCCTCTGAGGAAAACCTGGACAATGCAGTCGAATTCACCGATATCTTTGAAGATGAGATCTTTGTTGATGGTAATCCTAAGATGATTGAGCAAGAATCCTTTCTAAGCAAGATGATTTTATTGTAGATCTATGTGATGTGCTAAATTCAGATTTTGAAGGCAAAATGTTGAATAGCAGATAGTTGAAAGATCTGACACCTATTATAGTTGTTGAAGTCACCACCAAGTTGACTCCCACCCCACCAGAGCTCAAGCATCTTCCCTCCAATGTTAAAAATGCCTTCCTTGTGGATGAACCTAACATGCATCCTGTCATTATCAATTCTCATCTGATTTAAGAACAAGAATCTTATCTGCTTGAGGCTCTTGAAAGAAACCGAAAGGCAATAGGCTAGAATATAATGGGTCTCCATGGGATAAATCCTTCACTTTGCTCACATCACATCTACCTTGAGGAAGACTACAAGCCCTCTTGGGATTTCCAGTGCAGATTGAACCCCAACCTACAATAGGTTGTCATGAATGAAGTCACAAAATGGTATCATGCAGGATTCATCTAACCCATCTCTGACTCCAAATGGGTGAGTCCCTCACATGTAGTGTCGAAGAAATAAGGGATCACCATTGTAACCAATGACAAAGGAGATGAGATTCCGACCAGGGTACTGCCTTCATGATGTGTCTATGTCGATTATAGACATCTAAATCTTGCAACCATGAAGGACCACTTCCCATTTCCCTTCATCAACCAGATAGTCGAAAGACTAGCCACGAATGAATATTTTTACTTCTTGAACGGTTACTCTTGGTATAATCAAGTCGACATTGCTGTAGAAGATCATGAGAAAACTACCTTCACCTATCCACTAGGGACATTACCTTCCACAGAATGCCCTTTGGAGTATGCAACGCACCCACGACATTCCATAGATGCATGTTAGTTGTTTTTGCAGATATGGTCAGTATTTTCCTTGAAGTATTTATGGATGACTTGACAAATGTTTGGATTATTTAGGCCTAGTTTTGCAGAGGTGTTGTGAGGTGAATCTTGTGCCCTCGAGGGAGAAGAGTCATTTTATGGTGACTAAAGGGACTGTATCGGGTCATGTCATCTCCAAGGGTGGCATGGAGGTTGACCCAACCAAGGTGTATGTGATTTCAAAACTTGAGCCGCTGACAAATATTAAGCAACTCTATTCATTCCTAGGGCATGTAGGTTTCTACAAAAGATTTATCAAAGACTTCTACAATATTTCCTAACTGCTGACTGATCTTTTGGTATAGGAGTCCAATTTTGTGGTCGATGATCGAGTTCTCCAATTCTGCAATTTGTTGAAGGACCTCATCACACATGCTCATGTCCTCCAGCCACCCGATTGGTCTCTACCCTTTGAGATCATGACGAGTGCTTCTGATTTCGTAATTGGTGTTGTGTTAGGATAAAGACGAGATGGGATACCATTTGCAATTCACTACGCTAGCAGAACATTAGATGGTGCCCAAAATAACTACACTATTACAGAGAAAAAACAGCTGGTTGTAGTGTTCACACTAGATAAGTTCTGATCGCATATTCTGGAATCCAAGGTTATCATTTATATAGATCATTCTTCCATCAATTACTTACAAAGCAAAAAGGATGCCAAGCCTCGTCTGATCTAATGAATCCATCTACTCCATGAATTTGAAATGGAAATCTGTGACAAGCCAGGAGTCAAAAATGTGGTGGTAGATCATCTTTCTAGAATTATTAAAGTTAAAATTCCTGAGTAGAATGCCATTCCAATTATAGAAAACTTTCTAGATAAGGAAATCTTGTCTATCACCTCGCTCCAGTAGTACGCATACATCTTGTCTCCAAGAAGACTCCACATGACTGGTTGAAGATCAAACTTGATAAATTCTTGTCAGACATCCATTTCTACCAAAGGGAGGATCGACATATGTTCTGTGAGGGAGAAGATTGTATCTAGAGGAGGTGTATACATTTGGAGGAGATCACAGGTGTCCTAGACCATTATCACAAGCATTAATCCGATGGACACCATTCTAGAAAGAGAACGTCAACAAAATTACTTCAATGTGGCCTCTGGTGGCCAAATCTTTTTAAGGATGCAGCTCATATGTAAAGAAATGTACTGGCTATTAGAGAATGGCTGAGAACATCAGCTCAAGAGACACAATGCCTCTGAAAATTATTCAAATATCATACATCTTCGACACATAGGGCATTTACTTCAGGGGCTCGTTCCCTAATAGTCATGGCTTTGAAGACATCATGATTGTTGTGGATTATGTAAGCAGATGGGTGGAGGCTATAATCGCTTGAGCCACATACAATCGAACCATTTGTAAATTCCTGAAGGACAACATCATTTCACGATCTGGGATCCTAAAAATCATGATATCTGATGGGGGGAGACACTTCATAAAAAATAGGACAAGAAGCTGACTAAAGAATAGTACATTGAACATCGAGTTGCATCGCCATACCAGGCTTAGATGAATGCTCAAACAGGGAGATTAAGACTATCTTGCTGAAGCTTGTACAACAAGATAGAATGAATTGGTCACAGTTGCTTGATTTAGTTCATTGGGCTTACCACACGACGTACAAATCTCCTCTTGACGTGTCTCCCTACCACCTTGTATATGGTAAGCCATGTCACATGCTTGTGGAGTTAATTCATAAATCAATACGAGCATTGAATATGTGCAACTTGGATACTAAGAAAGCTAGGAAGAACCGCAAAATTGAAATGAACCTCCTGCTAGAACTTCGTGACTATACGTATGACAATAGCCTTATATATAGGGAGAAAGTCAAGAAATGGCTTGATAAACACATCCAAAGAAAGACTTTCGATCCTGGACAGAAGGAGTGGTTGTTCAACGCAAATTTGAAAATATTTCAAACTGAAGAGCAAATGGACTGGTTCGTTCATTGTAAAAACCATGTGACAATGGAAGACTCTTGATATATGAATTGTCACCTGATGTACAACCTTTTGTAGTCAATGAAAAAGTTCATAACGACGTTGTTGAGAAGAAATCTTTCAGGTTTTAAATATTGAAATTAATGTGTAGTGTCATTATAACCCTAAAAACCCCTCAACAAAAATTTGTTCAATTCTCAAGCCAAAATAAATAAATAAAATGAAGCAAGAGAAAATTTTTATTTAATTTACCTAAATAGCATACACGGTCGAACTTAGGGAGGCTACAAAAATCCTGTGGTTATTCAATTCAAGGAAAAAAATCAATGAAAAGAAACAAGGAAGATTTATGAACACTATGGTTGAATTTTGAATTTTTTATTTATTTTTCTGATTTTTATATTTTTAATTTTAATTTTGCAAAATAATTTTTAATTTTATAAAACAAAAGAAAATAAGAATGAATAAAAGAAATTAATAAAAAAGAAAGAAAGAGATAAGTTGTGAGATTTTTATAATGTGTTAAAACATAGAAAATTAAAGTAAAATTATTTTTGAGTTTCTGGTATTTTTCTAATATTTTTATGTTTTTTCCATAATTTTGCAAATTAATTAAAGCTTTTAAATAAATAAAAAATAAAAAGAACAGAACACGAACTGAATATTTTTGTAATTTTAATATATTAGATAAAGTCAAAAATATATGAAATCTATAAAGAATGAAAGAGGAGTTTTCTATTTTCCAAAAGGGTATTTTATGATTTTTTTTGGATAATCTATTAAATTTTATGACTTTTTAATATTTTTAAGTGTTTTAGTAATTTTATGGTTTTTATGAGGAATATAAATACTAGAATTATATAAAAATTAACATAAATAAAAAAAGAAACCATGAATATTTTTATATTTTTTTGCAAATATTTTAAAATTTTATTAATTTTTAAATGCAAATATGGAATTTTTACATGGTTTTTGAATTTTTAAAAATAATAAAAATGACGAGAATGCAAAAAAAAATTATGGATGCAAGATTTATGTGTCTGGAAACTAAAATGTTTTTATGGAATTTTTAGAGAGGTTTTGATAATTTTTATTTGATTTTTAATATGCAAAATAAATACAGACGTATAGGAGTATAAATGTAATTTTTTGAAGTCTACCAACTAAATGATAACAAATATAAAAGTACGGGCGAAATGTGCAATTTTTCCAAAAATCTCATGCGCGGGCAAGTGCGCCTCATTGGACTGGACTCAAATTTAAATAAAATATTTTAAAAGACTAAACAATAACACATAAATGCGATATTTTTATTGTAATTTCCACACAACTCACAAGCCAAGCACACATTGTAGTGAAAATAGGACTTACTTGTAAATAAAATAAATGATAAGGAAATGCAGTTGTTCAAATTATAAAATACAAGCATGTGTCCCTCTTGACATCTTTGCAAAATGAAATAACTACGAGATATAGGGTGCAATTTTACCCTTTATTGATGTGGCAGCTTGAACGGTAGTGATGCGTTGACACTCAGATCAGATGGTTGTGGATGCAATGTGCTTGAACGACCTCGATCTGTGCTGGATGATCTGATCAATGGCATAAAATTGGGGCTTTTTTGACGGCCGAGATCTAAAGTGACGCTTCGTTCTTGATAGTGTTGTTCTGAAGGGCCCTGGAGGAACTGAGAAGAGGGGCGTCTCCAACGAACTTCGCTCTACTAATACTCGCTCGTTCTCCACCCGATCTCCCTCCTGAATGGTTTGAATGACTCCTGAGGCTCTCCTCCGGTGGTCAACTGAAGCAATGTAGCTCGAATTATCCTAATCGACATTCTGGAGGTCTGAAAGGTATCAGCTTCAGGTGAACCTCCAGAACTCGATTCAGTGTTGATTCAACGTGATTTGACCTTGTAAATGAAGGCTATTGCTCGAAGGAATCTCCGACCGAAGGATTATATCAAAAGCACTGGCAATGGTGACTGGATGAGGGTGTCCGATGAAGTGTTGTCGGAGGGGAGACCAGTCTTCAGATCTGGGAAGATCTGAAGTAGGACAGAGGGTGGAAGCGATGGGGAAAGATATGGTTAACGTAATGGCAAGGGCAACGAGTGATTTGGATGACCGGAACCCCTCTGGTCGTGCAGATCGGAGGTTGAAGATGAAGATCAAATCTGAACATGTTAATGGAAATCAAAATGAAAAGTAAATAATAAATCGAAACTACAAGACCTAAGTTACCTAAAGAATGGAAGAAAGGAAGATATCACCTCGATATGCAGCAGGTGGCGGAGAGGCGGAACTACACGACGGAGAGCTCCAACGAAGTCGTTAGATCGTGACCTTAGCCACTCCACTCACACTCTCGATTGGAGGATCTCTCCTCTGTCACTGGAGAATGTACTCTATCACTCAATCATAGGTCAAACGGGGCCTAGGTCGGATCAAATTCATGGTGGAGGAAGAGGATGGTTATTTATAGACGAACATAGGTCAGTTTTGAAATTCAAATCAAGAGCAAGTCGAAATCGACGGATCTTGAAGGTTGATGTTGGAGAGGAGTAAATGGGCAAGAAGTTTGAAGAAGGATGTGTGAGTAGTTAGTAGACGGAGCAAGTGGAATAATTAGATGAAGAGTGGGACAAATGCGAGGTTCGCAGAAGTTAGGTGCATACCAGGTAGTTGAACCAGATTAACAAACCCGGGTCGACCCATCTGAAAGTGCAGAGGAAAAAGACAAGTTAGGGAAAATGATAAAATAAAATAAGTTATTAAATAATTCAATTAAAAATCAATAATGAATTTAGTTAATAAAATGATGTAAATAAAATCAAAAATGTTAAGAATAAAATAATGTTAATTTAGGTGATTTTTAATTAATTAAATAATGTAGACACAAGGGTTAAAATACATATAAATGGTTATTTATAGATTTGTATACCTATATATACAAGATTTTCATTTTTAGACATTTATTTATGCAAAAATATAAACGATTTATTAGTTTATTTATTTACAAAATTTTACAAGGGTTTTAATGAGATTTTTATTTTCTTTTTAGGTATTAACTTAATATGTTAAATAAATAGGTATACGTACAATATATACATAGTGATATTTATACAGTATATACATCATTCTATTTTTTTGATTTTTTATTTTGTGATTTTTATTTATATTTTAAATGAGTAAAATATAATATTTACAATTAATTGAAATATAATATGCACAAATATGCAAGAGAAAATAAATAAATAAATAAATAAATAATATAGTACACATAGGTATAATATACAATAGTACCCCAATTACCACATTTCACTCCTTAACTCTTATTTTTATGAAATCACCTCCATTTTAAATATTATTGATTTTGGAGTGCAATGAAAGTGAGTTTGATGAATTTGGAGTTTTGGTGGAGAAGATATTGAAAGTTGAGCTTTGTGGATTTTTGAGAGTGTTGCAATTTACACAATATACATAGATTTTTAATGCCATTGCTTTTATTATTTACAAAGGAACTTTATTCACAATTTTCAAGAAGAAATTATTTTTATTTAAAAAGAATTAGGTAGTGAATAAATTTAATAAATAATATGTATTATAGACAATATTGCACAGATGATGAACATATACAAATGAAGAGTGATTTTGGGATTTTTGGTATTTTTGGCCTTATCTCCCCCTAATTTTTTTCTTATCGATCAGGTTAAGTCTTGACCTTCTCTCAGGGTCAAAGTTAGCATGTATTTATTGCATATATACAGTCTTCTATTTTCTTTATTTTTCCTTTATTTCATTATTTATTTATTAGACTATAATAGTTATAAATATACATTATTTTCACAAGAATTAAGGCTAGTAAAAGAATGAATTTATTGATATTTACATGTGTTTTATAAGGTGTTTTAAGCTAAAATAAATGAATAAAGATGATGAAATGCATATTCAGCATCCCCCTATGCTTAACTTTGCTAGTCCCTTGGAAAACCCTTATTTAAAGAATAAGTGAATAAAAGAAAAAGAATGAATGGAAAATAAAGAACTTAGAACAATATTGAATATAAAACTTACCTTCATAAAATCAAGTATGGAGCTCTGTTAGACCTTTGGATTATTAGTTTGGGCGGAACCTTAGTTGGAAACGGACTTGGCACTCAACATCCCCTAGAACAACACAACTCTGCTCAAGACTCCTCAATAGCCAGGTCAGAATAGATCAACTCATATGCAAACCCTTATGACTATGAGTCCTTTGTGTATAGTGTAAGTGATAAGTTGCTCTCCTCGGTTGAAGCGGTAAAAGTCAATCTTCTCCAACATGGTGACCATACTTCCTCAATCTAATAACTCTTTCATCGAGAAGCAGGGTATTCCCTTCTAAGTTCAAGTACAACCAGCTCAAGAAGAGGAGGTGGAGAAAAGAATGGACGGTAGACAGTGTAGCTACCTATCCTTGGATTCATGACTAGTGTAACCAAGTCATCTCGTTGTAGGCTCATAATATCTGACTTGGAAGGTCAAGCTTGCTTATTTGACTATACAAATGTACATACTCTGACAGGCATTTTTTTTCAATCTAGCTTGTCCACTTTTTGGAGTTTTTGATTCTTTTTTGCACATTA